>JAVHZZ010000011.1:95786788-96386788 GCA_036250195.1 Mixophyes australis | reverse complement strand
ATAAGTAAAAAAATAAGGCACAAAGCAATTGCCAACTGTGTACATGGTATGAAGAGTATTTTTGCACATTTCCACTACTAAAAATTTTATTTTGTACTGTAACACTCTCCACCAGTATACAAAATAAAGAATGTATTGCATAACATTATGACAGCCTACAAAATGCATTATCTGGGAAATCCTTGTTACGTAAATTGTGGAAAAGGGTATTGCAAAAGGTAAAATGTGCAATAAATGTATCAGGATATAAAAGGACAGCTAAAAAGCATACAAATCTATAAAAATATACAATCAGGAAAAATAATAAGGGGGTTTAACAATAGCTTTCAATGTTTCATACAAATATGTACAAAATGAATGCATTATTGTACATATTCATGACAGTCATTTATTAATTAAATTTGTAAAGTACTTTACATTTGTTCTGAATGGATTTTTTTTTTATTCTTAATAGCGGATTGCGGGTCCAATGAAGAACGAGGTTGCAAGCTGTGCTGGGGTGACATGTGCGAACATTTTGATAGTCCAGTTGAGTTTCTGTGCAAAAAAAATGTCTGCGATGAGCGCTGTATCTGCAAGAAAAATTATTATTTACAGAACGATACATGTGTCCATGTATCTGAATGCAACGTTCAGTGTCCACAAAACATGAAATTTAGTACATGTGCAAACACACCTATGACCTGTGCCAGCTTATCCACTGACTCTTCAAAGACCGATGAATGTAAACCTCGCTGTGTGTGTGTAGAAGGTTATATTTTATCTGGAAAGCAACCTAGAGAATGTATTCCAAAAAGTGACTGCCCAAAGCAAACCAATTAACAAATTAGTCCTTATTACAAATACTTATGAATATTGCCAGATATGGGGCAAAACCCAACCGTTTCCAGAAAAAAACATTTATTATCCAAGTCATATTATAGTCCAATAAATTCTAAATCTAAAGTATTTTCAAGGTCGGGGTTACATTTTCCATTAGCGAGAAGTGGCAAGTGCCCACAACTGTATATTTCATAACAGCTTGTTATTTTAAATTAATACTTTGAACTGGACACTGTTAAAATATTTTTACATCATGTTTATCGAATTTAGGGAAAAAATATTTTTTCATGCTTAAATTGTTAAACACATGTAATATCAATAAAATGTTACTTAATAAATGTCCGTTTTTATTTGCCGAATAAATATTTTCCTCTATGAAAACCCTGATGGTAAAAGTGATGATGACGAGTGACTACTGAAGATGCAATTAAATATTATATTTATTGTTTATATTAGATAAAAGGTTCTGTATTTTTTTAATCTAAATCTTATCGGATCTGATTTGCTCTGACTTTTTCTAAGCTGCCCTCATTTAACTCAGTTGTCCCTTTGCAAAATCTCTCTGTGGTGACTGTGGTGAGACTAAGGTTGCAGGTGGAACATATTTGAATTTCAGCTCTCAAGCCCGTTCCTGAGGAGAGGTTCGTCTGACATTGTAGTAACTAAGCAAACTGTAAATCATTAATAGCAGCTTGAAGAACAATATAATTCAAAAACAACATTACCATGCCTCTGGCGACCCCTTGCCTACAGTTGGTCCATGTGCAGTGAAGCCATTTTCCAGTCTATGGTGCATGTTCGGTAGTGACTTCACTGCGCATGCGCCGCTCCCCCGTAACTTTGCTCCCCCATACATTTACTTATACTTGCTCTGTTATCTAAGGATTTGAAAAATAGCTGGCCTGTGATCCCCTCCTTATGCCCTTACCAGGCTTACCGAGTTTCACTGGCCCTGACCACCATGTATCTTCTTACAGTAAACCAAAGTGATTTATGTAAAGATAAAACATGTTCTTTCTTGAGGTTGCAACTTTAGTGACTTTTGAAGATGGTTTATGTGATAATGTATAGCCTGTAAATGATAACGGTATTAGAAGTCACTAAGCACTAAGGCCAAAAATTTGGTCTTTTTATACAATAACCCATAAGTGATTGAAAGCAAGGACCTTATATTACTTTCATTCATTAAAACAGTTAGCAGGATAAAGGATACATATAAAGGGGCTTATTTCAGCATTTTCAATTAAAGAAGCTCATATCCACCCATATTGTTCAGCATTAGAGATATGTTGGATAGTTTATTTTCATATAGAGGCACACTCCATTGTACTAATAGCCTTATTCACTTACAGAGTCTTAGCATCACAAATAAGGGTTTTTAGCTGTTTTTAGGTTACACAAGATGCAGTGATTTTTTTTTTTTTAGGTAAGTGGAATTCATGAGATATATTTATAACATTTAGAAAGTTAATGTTACAGTCAACCTAGTATTCCACAACTGTGTCTGATAACTAACTGCCCACTAGAGGGCACTTGTGAACTGAAGTCAATATAGAATATGAACAACAGAGTTGACAAATATTCAGCTGCAATAATGTAGAGAACTTTATTATAACTGTCTATACTTTGATGTTCTTATCGTAATGTGCTGTATTCAAAATTCCAGAAAAGTTTCTATATCTGTTTCATTGATATGAAATCTCAAAAGGGGATGTATTAAATGGCTACTTAACGTAGTGTTAACATTGCTAGTTAATTTTAATTTAATTTGAAATTGCAAGCAATCAACACTGAAATCATTTATTGTATAAAGCATCATTTGATTTAACTTTTTTGTTTGACCATACATATGTACACAATTCTCTCTACACCTTTACATGCACGTTGCCACTATTTTTAATTTTATATTGATATACTATGTTTTCTTGAAGAGCCATGGTTTTTCTCACTATCCCATAATCCAGTTTCTGATGTGTGTTAAAGGGATCAAGATAAACATCTCATAAAGATGCTCCCAGTCTCCCAATAATAAACATCCTCCCAGTCTCCCACTACCCCCTCCCACTCGTGCCCTCCTTCCTGTCCCCCTCTTACCTCCCTCCTTTTCATTCTCCTCTCCCCCCTCTCCGTCTCAGCCTCCGTTCTCCTCATTCTCTCCTCCTACCATTGCGTCTCTGTCCGTCCTACCCTCCCCTTAGATTGTACGCTCCTTCGAGCAGGGCCTCCTATCCTTCTGTTTTCCACCACCTTAACTCTGCTCTCCAGCTCCTTGTCTCTTCCGTGAGGTCCTCCTGCCCTCCTACCCCTCTCTCTACCCCGCTGAGGGCTCTCACCTCTCATCTAACTGTACATTGAGCTTCTGAGTTACTGTGCTTTTTGTTAACTGTACCGTGCTGTCTCACCCTGTATCGTGTTTCTGTCTGTCCCTGTACGGCACTATGGATACCAAGTGGTGCCCTATAAATAAAAAAAATAAATAATAATAATAATCTAATAGCAGTTTCTATCGTATCCCTGAATATATTAAATATTAGCACAAGGCACCCCTTTGTCAATTAATATTTATATACCAATGATGTATTTTGTTTTACATCCACAAGGGGGCATTGATTTTTTTTATTATGAGCTTCACAGAACAGTGTATGCACTGGGAAAATATTTCTCTCTAAGGACTCCTGTTCCTGACAATTACAATATGTTAGATACATTTTCAGGACTTTCCTTAACCTTTACATTATTCATACTTATGCCCTTAATAAGAGGTGTTTCTGGAATGGAACAGCCTTATTTTACAATTTCTAATTGTGTGTCAACTGTGATTTACTGTTAACAGTATTTAATCAAACATTCAGTATAGGAAATCATCTCTCCAATTTTACAGTGAAGGATAAAGTGCTCTGTCACTGGCCCTACAACATGAAGGATCTATACAAGCATCCAGCTGTATAAATTGTATCTCAGATGGCCTGAACTCTAGTCTGTAAAATAAATTAAACATACTCATAGCACACGGATATCGCACTGTATTGTATCAGTCTAAAGGCTATGATAGCCCCCAGCCTCAAAACAAGAAATGGAAGGTAGGCAAAATAAATGCAGATGTGCAAATAAAGAGTTGGAGGGTCCTGCTCCTAAAGGAACTTACAATCTAGTGGGAAAGGCAGAGCAGAGACAAGAGGAGCGAGTGTGGCTCAGAGTGAACATTGGAACAGATGTGGGGCTGTACCATTATGAGTAGTCAAGGTGGGAGCACGGCAGACTCTAATAAAGAGTTTGGTTTTCAGAGAGTGTTTCACTACTTGAAGGCCGTGAAAGGGGTACTCAAAATGTATGGTTGTTAAAGAAGTATGACAAAGAAAACTTGCAAAACACCATAATTATAAGGGTATCAATTTCTTTTATTGAAAATCTATTTTTCCAAACATTATGGGACACATGATCCAAAGTCTCAATTCATTACTCAGATTCACTGGTGCTTGTTAGGCAGGTCAATGAAAATTCATACATGAAGAAGGGAAAGACGTGGCAAAAAGGGGCACTCAGAATCTAGAAGTGGGAAGGCAAATAATCATCATCATCATAACCTTGATTAATATTTATAAAATATAGTGTACTTCTCCTGATGAGAGAAAACTAGCAAAATATTGAAAACCAAAACATACAAAGTGAATTAAAATTGCAGTTTAACTGCAAACGCTCTGTGGTCCTGTCTAAATTATTGTAAAGTATATAAGACAGTTAATTTTCATATATTTATTACAATCTAATACATTTGTCCATTAAATCATAAGTTCTTACCTAATAAGAAGCTGCTCATCCTCAGTATATAAGATAATTCCAATATCTAGCTCTGAGAAATTATATTTCTTTTATTCTTTACCTTACGTTATGAAAGAATTCAAGATAATTGGGTTAATCATTATAAAGAGTTTCAAATATATAGTCTGATAAATACAGTTAATACTAATAAGTTTTGCAATAATATCTTAATTTTCAAATAGAGAACACAGATCTATCCTATTATTTTATCTTGTAGGCTTAATAAACTATTTCTCCAAAATGATGGTCTTTATTTGGTGTGTTTTTTTATTCATTCATTATCTGTAAAGATTATACACCAGACAGTCTAATTTCTAATAGCCAAGTGTCTATCTATCATTAGTACACAGGCTTAAATCCTTTTAGTAATTTCAGAGGTGAAATACTCCCCAGACTGAATATAGGAAGGTTTAGTTCCTCCGTTTACAACCTATTAGGTTAATAGAATTAGCAATCTAAGCAGCACGAACAGTCTGCCTGTCAGCTGTAGTGCAATGTTATGCAACACGGAGAGACTGATTCTCGGTGGTCGCTAACCCTGAAATGCAAAGCTGCAATTCCTTCGTTCACAGAACCATAGTCAGTGTGATTGGTAATTCAGATAACAATAGCGATGTATCGATCAGCTATTATTCAAACATATGTGGTACAGAGAAGCTGATTTACAATAGTAGTCAGCTCTAAACACACATAACTGGTTCCTCGTCCATAGCTTATTGACTTAAGAAGATAAACAATCTTGATAATACTGGCAAACTGCTTGTCAGCTGTTCTTAAAACGTCTAAAGTAAAGGGAGACTGACTTTCAATATTGTCTAAATTTAGAAAATGGTATGATAGTTCTTTCATTTGTAGCCTGTTATCTTGATACAAGTTAACCCGCGCATTATACTCATGCATTCTAGTCAAATCAAGCTACTTAAGGTGTTAAAAAGGTTCTTGTCATGCATTTAGGTCTAGGCCAGGCCTCCTCAGGGGAAGAGCGTTACTTCCCGACGTAAGCGCCCTTTTTTAACTTGGTTTTGTCCACATGTCACCACCTCATCATTCTTCTCCATCACCTCATCCTTCATCTTCATCGCCACATCCTTAATCTCCATCATCTTACTGTTCTAAAACCTCTCGATACACAATGTTTCTGCTAAACACCTTATCGCTGTGCTCAATCAGTCTTCCTTGAAGGACAGTATTCATAACCTGCACTTTTACATCACTGCTTCTCCGTACTCGTGAAAATGCGACATACAATTGTCCATGACCAAACACAGGCTCTGGTAAATAAATACTCACACGGTCAAGAGTTTGAGCCCTCAACTGGTAAATTTAGCCATTACTACCCCTCCTACGGGGGGAAGGGGGGATGATGGAAGTTAACTGACGTCACTATTATAATTTTTTGGTCAAATAATGTCAGTATACCAAATTTCAGGTAAATTGGATGAGCCCTTTCTGAGAAAATAGTTTTTTCCACACACACACTAACACATGCCGCTAGGCTTATATATATTAGATAATTAGCAGTCTAAATAGGACTGGTGATCTGCCTGTCAGCTATTGTTGCAGCATGTAAGGCACAGAGATTGATTCTAAGTACTGGTTAGATCTAGGAGTTCCCCAGTCTAGACTGAGAGAAGATAATCTGTGTCACTATTTAAACATTAGTAGTAGACTCCTTAATAATATAAGACAGGTACACAGAGCAAACGCCAATGCTCGTTTTGCTAGATTAGCTTTATCAAGGCAAACCAGAGCTTCGTTATAGTGGCTGTTAAATAATGCAGTAACCCCACCCTCATAATGACATCACATTCATGGGGCCAATCATAATCCATTGTTTCTAATAATGATAGACAGTGTGTTAATCCAATGATAGGGCACAGAACTAGTTAGACCAGCTCATTGTGTCCTGCTATTGGTCAGAAAGAACTGTGTTGATATATATCCACACAGAAAATGAATCAACTAATCGGGTAAGTATAGTTTATATACAAAATAAAAAGGTGCATAGAGACACATCAAATCTGTCAGGAATAGCATGAATTTTAACAGTGGATAAAGAAAGAACACTTCCATTGATACAAATACTTCTTGTGGCTAGCGATACTAAACTATAATACTGATTAAATACATACTTCTGACCACCAGTGAATATAATAAAATTAAAGAGTTAGAGTTAGACAGATTAGTTAAAAGCTCCCTATCCTAGATCTCCCTATCCATAATTGGGCATATAATCTAAATAACAATTATAATAAACAAATTGAACCAGTGAAAACTCCTAATAATGTTATTGCATAATCAAAAATAAATTATACAGTGCTGAGAATAATATTAATTGTGAAAACATGTATGTTACTATAGTGTGAAGTATTGGTTGATTGAGATATTAAAATAGAATACCTATTAGATTGATGTCTATAAATATATTTGTGTACAAATGGATAAAGGGTATATTGACCAAAGTAAGTGAAAAATCTAAAAAATAACCATATTGCTAGGAGGTAGATACTACCATAAACTAAGTGAAAAACACTAATTAAAAGGGAAACGGAAAAAGGGATTAAAAAAAAGGTCAAAGAAAATGTATCCTCATTTATAAGCAAATCTTCCTTAATCGATTATAGACAACGAGAAAAATATAATCTGCAATATCACAATACTGGCCACTGGTTGAGATAAACATTATATTAATATCATTATTCTTCTACATTCATTTCATCAATGTGGAATTATTAAAATCTTGTACTAAAAAAAAACGAAAACGGAAATGGCAGACAAGGGAATAAAAATATTAAAAAATAATAAAAAAGGGTATGTGAAATTCTGTGCAAAAAACATGAAATCTTCATAGTAATCAATAAGTTCAATATATAAGTGGCCCATAAGCTGTTAGTGTAATTCTAATTGTTTGTCTCATACTTGCCCACTCTCTCGAAATATCCAGGAGACTCCTGATATCCGAATACGTTTCTCTGACTCTCGGGTAGAGCAGAATGCCCTCCCCCTCTCTGCCCAAGATTTATAGCAAATGATTCTTTAGGGGGGCGAGGGAGGTCAAATGACATGATTCGCTGCACCACGCCTCCTCTGCACTGGCCACTTCACCTTCCCTCAGGGATCTCCTAGAGGGGAGGTTTGTTTGCCTGCCCCTTCTGTCTATGATGTCTTCTTAGTGGCATTGTACATTTAGTGCAATCCAGTACAAAAGTTTGATCTCCACACCTGCTGCTGTAATTTCTCCGTAGCTCAGTATCTTGCCAGTTTCGGCTTTCTGCGCCATCTAATATGTTGCGCACAAACGTTATTAACTAGAACTAAACAGTCACATGATATCAGTGAAATTGTCGCAAATGCCATGATCTCAAAATATTTTGATGAAAATATACTAATCATCAACATCATCAACATTTATTAAAATAGCGCCAGCAGACACCGTAGCGCTTTATAATTGGGAACAAACAGTAATAAAACAATACTGGGTAATATATACATACGTAGAGGTAAGACTAATGAACTGAATGTTTAAACAGTTATTAAACCATCATATAATACATAATAAATTGTACAGGAAACTTGATCTTATAGATTTTATATCATTATCTAAAATTCTAAAACAGAAATATGTTGATACTCTGAGGCCCTTTGTAGGTAAAAATGAAGAAGCACACCTCTTTATAATATAATGCGATACCAATACAATGTTATACAAGTGCTACTTGAGAACTTTATTCTAACATATTTATCTCAACCAAATCATTCATAATAAGTAAATCAAATACATAATCAGATTAATCAGAATAATTAATTTAACAAGCGGATAATACCATCTAATGGTCAATGGAAATCTGTATAATTCATATCTTTATTTATTTATTTAAATCTAGTGGATTTTTTGGAAACAATGAATCCAATACAATTCTCCCCAAATTAGCCTTCTATACCTGTTTCCTCCCCAACTGTTAATGTTATATGCTCCATTCCTATATATCTTGATCCTATAGATATCGAATGACGGTCACATTTGAAGCGTTGAGCTGCCACATGTTCATCTTGAAACAAAATGTTTAAGATATTTAAAGGATTTTAAAATGATAAATAGTACAACTTACATAAATGGATAAAGATAAACAAATTAATATTTAATTTATGGCACGTCACAAGTAATGAAATTTTGGATTTTAAGTAGAGATTTATCAAGCCTAATTAAAAGAAAAAGTAGAGGTGTTGCTTATAGCAACAAATTATATTCTAGCTCTCATTTAACTTATACAATCTAGAAAATGATAGCTAGAATCAAACTGGTTGTAATGGGCAACACCTAAACTTTTGATTTTTAGAAGGTTCTATTAACCCCTATATTTCTCACAATGTTTTAAACAATGAATTTTCAATAAAAAAAATGTTATTTTTACAATTATGGTTATTTGCAAGTTTTCTATTTCACATCATTTTCAAGAAATCCTGATGTTATATTCCCATACATTCTGGGTACCCTCCCTTTATTTCATGGCAAGTAATTCGAGTAGGACTATTGAGGACATGGGCAACTAGCTTTTGAGTGGATATAAAAAGTCTACCCACCCTTATTGGATTGCAGAATTTAACGTTGTAATGCACGAATTCGAGAAAAGTCACGCAAGACCCTTTTCTACCTTGATTTTGACTTGCAAGCCAACAAAATGCAGATGAAAAGCAAATCGACAATTTATAGGAAAAATAAGTGAAATACAAAACCTACGATACACTGGTTGCATAAGTGTTCACGTCCCTTAATTTACCAATCACATTAAAAAAAGCAAAAAAAGAGATTATGATTGACTCCAAATAAAAATCAGCTCTTCCTGTAGCATTTCCTTACAGTTTTCTTTGTTGCATCCTACTGGGATATCCATGGTCTGCAGGGTTCTTTCAAAACATGGGATCTCATTGTTGGAAAGGACCAATATCAATTAAGAGAGGTTTAAAAAGTCATGACATGTATCATTGAACACTGTGAAGAATATCATCAATAAGTGTAAAAAACGTGGTACGACCGAGACGTTCCCAAGATCAGGAATTCAGGGAGGCTGCCAAGAAGCCTATGGCAACATTAACGGTGCTGTAGGAATTTCTGACAGTAACTGTGATACGTATGCTATGAATTTTACAGTGTCTGGTACTATGGAATAATAATAATAGTAATAATAATAATAATAATATTATGAAAATACAATCTAATAAATATTCCCTCTACAATTAAATCTTGATTTATCTCTTGGTTAATATACAGCTGGTATTATCTGGACAGAAATGGACTAGGGCAGTGTAACCTTTGTGTTTAGAGTTTATTGCTTTTTAAAACTTTTATAGAATTTATTAGATAATATATTTCAAACATTTAAATGATTTAATTTCTAAATGGGTTTTTGCTGTACTTAATAAAACCCAAATAAGTACTGATCTGAACTAGTATAAAGTACATTATATTTTACTTTACTTTTGATCTTTTTTTCTGTGCTAGATACAAGCATAGTCAGAGTTTTCAGGGATTTAAAATGTAACTGTCTATTAATAATTGTATAAATAAAAGTATAAAGTTCATGAATTGAGCAGTAAATGAGATTAGTGACAAGCACACCTCCCAGCTCTCACGATTTTGGGGAGATATACCTAGTTATGGGCCACCAAAGAGACAAGGCTTAACGGGAAGGTGGGTGGAATTTTAAACAAATTTTAACCATTTGTGGGCGGAGTTTGGGCAGATTGGGGGTGCGGCTTATTTGTGCCCAATTCTAGAAATCTAAATGCTGGGAAGTATGAACAAGGTGGTAGATACCTTGGAAGACTCTGGCACCAGTGATAAATACAGTGCTGATAGGCTTACTAAGGGGAAATCAAGGTAGAAATAGAGTAGATAACTTGGTACACAATAAGAATGAGGATAAATGGAAGGTTTAAAGGATTAGAGAAAGGTTTATATATTACAGTCAAATTAACACGAACAGAAATATAGATAATAAAGAGGGAATAGTAGAGACATGCAAATAGAATATATATTGAAGATTGTGAAAGGACTAGGGATGGTAGTACTATGATGATATGAATAGTACAAGTAGATATGAACGGATGTGACTAAAGGATGGATATAGTAAAGTAATAAATAATGATAAAAAGTAAGTTGAACTCATGGGGATTTTAGGTGAACAAAACATGGTATAAAGTGCAAAGATACAATTAGAAGGGTAGGATGAATAGCGGGTAAGAATATACTGATAAATGGTTGGCAGAACTGTGTATTATGTGAATAGAGAAGTAGGCAGGTGGTCAAAAGAGAAGTGAATGAATGAAAATATTGGAATTGGAAAAGTACAGTAGCGTATTGTGGGTTTGAAGGCCAGGTTTTGGTTAAAGATTAGGGTTGAGAGTCAATGGGTGGTGGCATGTAAGGGAGTAGGCTTAGGATATATTTGGGATGATGCAGATAGAGGTGGTGATAGAGAATAGGTAAATGAATGACAGTATAATAAGAGTGAAAGTACATGTAATAAAAATAGATAATAAATGGCAGATAATAGATATAAACATGAGGGCAAATTATATGGAATAAATATAAGAATACAAATAAAGAAATAAAATTAAACAAAAAAATTTAAATAAAGTGAAAATAAAAATTGATAAATGCAGAAAAAATGTAAATTAATAGATATAAATATTAAATATAAAATAGTAACTTGAAATAAATCAATATTAGAAAAAAGTGAAATGCAAGAATAATAAAGAATAGTATTTATTATGTTTTTGCTGTCCACCGCTTGTTAAATAGACTCCATTATGTCACATGTGCAGAGATATAAGGAAAACAGGGTAACATGCTGTAGCTTTGCTATGTGATTGATCGTATGTGACATGTTGCTTTGTCTATGACACAGGATACTACTGAATGGTGCATTATATGGTAGGCTCTGATATCGGCTCCTGAAAGCATTACTTCAGGAATAAACAATGGAGTTCTTTTTCTATTTTAATATACAGTAAACTCAAGGAAAATTACAAGGAATGTTGGAGGTCAAGTGCAGCTCTTTCCTCAAGGACTGAAGTTGTAATATACTTTGCTCCTTCTGCTATTTCATTAATTAAAATTGGCTGAGCACAGACTGTAGGGCTCCGTGAAATCCTCCAATGCTGGGCTTAATTTCAGAAAAAGACAAAAACATCATGCCAGGAGATTACCCAGTACAAATGTACTCTCAATAAACACAATAGTCATAATCCAGCCACAACTGGGAATGACTTGACCCCATGGTGGCACATTTTCAAACTACTGGCACAGCATAAATTACCATGAGTATGGACATAGTGGAAACGTTGGCATTCCAACAAGAGTCA
Source organism: Mixophyes australis (assembly GCA_036250195.1). Classification (NCBI taxonomy): domain Eukaryota; kingdom Metazoa; phylum Chordata; class Amphibia; order Anura; family Limnodynastidae; genus Mixophyes; species Mixophyes australis. Next base: position 96,374,782 of record JAVHZZ010000011.1, on the reverse strand, counting down.
CAGCAGCCAAAGCTACAATGGAGGCTGGAAATCCTAGGGGACAACTAAGACCCTATCGCAATAGATTCAGGGTTTGAGTTCTCTTTCCAAGGAAGGTCTTTTTAACTATGGACTAATATGACAATATAACTTTGCAAAGTGCTCCTTTCAAAATAAGGACATCAGGGGTCCATCTATTCTTAATTAGACGTGGGTGCCTTTCAAGCTTTCTATATCTATTAACAAGCTGTTCAGTCATCCCATAATGCCCCCACTAAAAAAAAAAAAGCCTGCCTGAGTTATTTAAGGCACAGTTCCTGTGAGGAGAATGGGTAATATTAAAGTAATTTTATCGTTTTCAAATAAGCATTGCCCAAGCGATTGTATTGTTTTTCTAATGCACAAAGTGATTTATTTTAGCAGATGTAAATAGTCAACAATTCAATACATTATTATATTATGATACAGTACAGTACAGCCAATACCAAAAGTTACATACATACATACCGCACTCTTATCGCATTGCGCTCGCTGCGCAACCACGGGACCCAATGGACAGTATATCTGCTTAGAATACTGTGTCAGAAGTGACTGAGGCTGGTGGGGGATGTAGCTATTATATATACAGTCAGTGTTTCATTGTGAACAATAGACATGACGTAGCTTGCGTCTATAGGTCCAGACGTTGGGTGGGTTCAGGGTAAACAGATCATATGATGATTCAATCTAAGGAATCCAAAGGAGGGGGTCGTCTCTCCAGGGGGTCTGCTCCTTTCATAGCCAGCATCATACAAAGGTTTATTCTCTAATATCAATAACTAAAGTATGCAATGTGCGATCTCTTCGCCGACTGCACCGGGCAGCTGCTGATGAATAGGGCTTTAATATGACACCAGGCGTGGTACCTTTCCTATAACCTGAACCTTGAATATCACTGAAGTGTACATATAATCACTATATATATATATATATATATATATATATATATATATATATATATATATAGACTAATAATAAACCAAATACTATCTGCTCCTAAATTACAGTGTAACGGAACCAATATGAATATGAATTATATAAATAACTAAATGTTGTAATGCGAGTGTGTGCGTGCGTATTTTACAGTGCGAACGCACCACGCCACGTGTTACGTAGCGTACGGATCGCATTTGCATGGCTAAACAATATTAAACCAATATACTTTCGTTCATCCAATTATACGACTTCAACAGTAAGAACAATCTAGCTCTCCAGCTGTTGTAGAACTACAAGTTTCAGCATTCTTTGCTAACCTCTACCTAACAATGCACACTGGGATTTGTAGTCTCACAGCCACTGGACAGACACAGGTTGCTGGAGTATGGTGAGTGTTTGAGTGCGGTGGGTGTAATTGAAGGAGGTGGCCAATAGTTTGCATTTTGCTTGTATATGCTCTCCCGGAATGTCCGGGAGACTCCCGAAGTTCTGGGAATCCTCCTGAACTCTCGGGAGAGCAGTGCAACCTCCCGGATCCCAGACAGTTTGGTAAATTAAATGGAGGGGAAGGGGCTTAGTGCTGGTATAGGGCAAAATGACGATCACTTAGGGGGTGGGGTTTAGTGACTCAATTCTCCAAGCCAAAGCCCCTGCACGCCCACCTGCCACTGGATCTCCCGGAACCCAAATTGAAAAAGTAGGCAAGTATGATGTATATGTTAGAATAATAGTTGTTTCATCTGAACAGTATATATATGTGTTTGAATACAAATGTGATATTTCAGTTTCCTCATTATACCATTTGTGGCAATAAAACCACTGTAATCTTTAATTATTCATTTATTAACAACAGACACAACTCTAATGATCAGAAAAGTTATCGCTTTAGTTTAATGTTTTTCCTTCTTTTAACATTGGCAGACACAGTACAACACTTTAATGATATATCAATCACAACAGCTAATACATGTCACATTTTAGAATGTTAATTGTTTTTCTATTTTTTAATATTTTGGAGTTAGGCAATCCCTCAGTTTAATACACTTGCGATCTGAAATGTCCCCATTACTAACATAACCTTTATTGCACACACAGCGAGGTCTGCACGGGAATTTTTCTTTCGTTGTCTCTCCGCTACAGGTCATTTCGGGCTCTCTCAGACACGGGTTAAAGTGCATGTTTATAGGACAAGAAACTTTGCATTCAGAGGGCGGGACACAGACCTTTGAGTTCTCAGAGGCACGAACGTAGTTATCTTTGCAGTGACAGCCATATCTGCACATACGATTGCAGACCTCGGTGGTGCTGTTTAAATTATCACAATGATCAAAGCATGTGCCAAGACATTTATATTCCCTGTCAGGAGGACAGATTTCTGTAAATGAGACATTAAAAAAGGATTAATAAATTAAAGTGTTTTATAGCTTATAATATTATATCACAACTTCCTGGTTAGGGGGCATTAACTAAAATAGAGTATGGGGTAACTTAATTTGCATTGATCACATGCTGTCAAATTAGTCACAAAACTGATATAATATTTAGCATTTCTATTCTAATGTCATTTTACCGTCTCATTAATACACCACATACCATCCAACATTTGGCTAGGCAACCTTGGGACAGGGGCGTGACCACATCATTATGGGGGTGTGACCACACCAAGGGGTGTGTCTAGTGCTTTTGAAGCATTGGGCTGCTCCGTTCACTCCTCCCCTGCCCTCCAAACACCTTCATTGCTGTGCGAACTGTGCACCAAGCAGCAGTTCACTAAACTTCCCAACAATACTTTCCAACTTTCCCACTGATCGGGACGAAGCTGTCCCAATCGGGATGGCGGGACAGACTATAATTATAACTATAATTTTTACAATTGTAAATTTTTTTTATTTTTTACAATTAGACCTGAGTGGTATAAGACATGACTCCATGGTGCTGTTTAAGTTATCACAATAGCTAAAGCATAAGTGTATAGGAATACACTTCTGCAACTGGAGGCTGTCAGTGATGGGGAGAGAAAAGTATCTGCCTGAAGCTAGTTAGGAACATCCATCAATCAAGGCTTACTGCGACAGGATGTAGATATACAATGGACTGGGCAGGAAGGGGTTAAGCAGTTCTTCGCAATAAAGCTACATGTTTAGAAATGCTTTAGTCAACTGAGAGGGAATGAGATGCCCTAGTGATTTTTTAAAGATGTAAACTTACCCATACTTGCCAACTCTCGGAAACAAGTTTCCGGGAGAGGGGGCGTGACTGGAGGGCGGGAGGGGGGCGGAACGAGGCCAAACGTGTAATTTTGGTCCCGCCCCCCGCGAAAACGTAATTTACGTCGCGGGGGGCGGGACCAAAATGACGCAATTGGCCTCGTCCCGCCCCCTCCCTCCCTCCAAAATGGCGTCAATCACCGAGAATCGCGTCAAATAACGCCATTCTCTGTGAAATCCAGGATGCGGGAGAAATGCCAACGAGCCCGGGAGACTGAACCGACATTCCGGGAGAGTTGGCAAGTATGAACTTACCTGATAATTGCATCTAAATTGAGGGCAATGAGCCCTGGTTTTTAACGCAAAGCAAGATTAACTCAGTGCCCATTGAACATATTTTATGCATGTCAGGGCACGTTTATTGCTACATGTGATCTCTTCTTATTAGTCTAGCAGCTTCTTTATTAAATTGATATTGTCCCTAGAAATTAATGTTTGGTAGATATATGCAAAATGCTACATATCAGACTACAAGGATAATAGATGGTTATGCAGATGGGCTGTTCTCACTGCTTCAGTATCTCAAACACCAACCAATGATAATACCATGGTGTCGCGATACAATAAATCAGAACCCTACAGGTGACAAACTTTGATGTTTTTTTAGCTACAGTCCCAAGATATATTTTTTAGTTTAGTTACTTTATATAAGAAACATGTTTGTGCAAAAGATCATCATGATCACTCTTTAATTATAAAGCGCTAGCATATTCCGTAGCGCTTTACAATTAGGAACAAACGCAGTAATAGAGCAACACTGGGTAATACAGACTGACAGAGAGGTAAGTAGGCTGTAGTGTTATTTCTATTGCTATTAATATTGTAATTCCCATTACTTGTTCTATTCTGGTCACATGCACAGTACCACTTCTCATTTTTTCTATAACATTGATGAAATCCCTTGAATTGGTTCTTGCACTGTATTGTTTAAAGTATAAGCTATAAGATGTAGTACAGGTGAGTGTAACGCGCGTAACTGACACTTGTTTTATTTAATTACCAGTTAAAATTCAGTATTCTTTTTCCCAGAGTCTAAAGACATGTAAGTTGTATTTGAATATGGAGTTAACTGAAAAACAGCACTTACCTGTGAGAACAGGACCCGCTTTCACAGTATGTATGATGTACATTAGGGAAGTGGCTGGAAAAAATATAGAAAAGAGAGAATATACTAGCTGGATATATAAATTTGTATTATACAGAGGTGTGATACAAGCCACAATCTTCCCACATTAATTTACCTGGAGCCTCACATCGCAACTCTATGATGTTGTTTATGTTTATCTGCTCTGATTGGCTACATGTTAGGCTAGCCCCTCCCACTTACCTATGCATGGACAGGCGTTGTTAACATTCTAATGTTTGATTGTCTAAAGACTGATTTAGTTCCGCCCAATTCAACTCTTGTTTGTCTATATGGTTTGAATAATGACCCTGTTAAACATATCTAAAACTCATGTATTAATTATATTCCAATGTATTTTATGCAAAAGTAAGGTTGAGCAAAAACTGTACAATATAATACACTGAATGGAGTGAAATAAAAAAATGTATGTAATTTTAATAAACCTGATAAAGTGCAAATTATGGCCTAGACTTGTGATCACAGTGTCTTTTGCAGAGAAGGCTTGTCTTACACTGTAAAAATGCTCTGTCTTTCAAACTTCATATGTCCTTTACTATAGTGCATACATTGGTTTTACAGGAGATAGACCAAAGACCAAAATATATCTTCTGCCAACTCGGTTCAACACAGAACTGTAGAAGGGGCTGACCAGTAGAAGCTGGACCTGCGACCAACCACTTCCTTGGCTGAAACTATCACAGGGTCACTAACTTACATCTAAAAAGTCTATTCTACATACAGAACTTTCAGACATATATAGGTTTGATTGCTTTACTTCTAGCTATTTGATGCATTTTGCAATAGTGTGTATGAAGCAGAGGGGATCTTGAAGGCCACAAGAATATTTTCTATGTCAGCAAAGCTGAACTGTACATGAATACAAGGAAACTCAGTATGACTCACAGACACTGCATCTTGAAACAACCCCACTCTCTAGACCACATAACTGAGATACTTACCCAGCATTAGTAGCTGCATCGCTGACCCATTGCTCAAGGAAGCCATTTCTGTGCGGTGTCTGCAGGAAACAAATGGCTTAGGAAGAGGAAAACAAGAATATATGAACTCTATGCAAGACACAGGAATTATGAATATAGTGGATCATCCAATGGTAAAGGTTAGATATGGCTTCTTAACATTTAAGGCATAACTTTATACAAGACTCTGTTGAGATACTGAGCTAAGAAAGCAAATGGCAAATATTGGGAGTTCAATTCTGAAGACATCTCATTGCTAACAAACACAAGTGAGAACTGCAACATATCAGTCAAGGTGTCACACGCCGGACTCCCGCTGTCTCCGCGGGAGCCGGCGCCTGTCCCCGCTAACTCTGGAGGTCTCCTCCACCAGGATTCCCCCCCCTGTGTAACAAAACTCACTTACCTGGTTCCACGCCGCTGCCACCGTCCAGCGCTGTCTGTTCCCCTCTTCCGTTCAGCGCTCAGTGTTCTGCGCATGCGCAGAGCTGTCTAGTCCTTTTCTGTGTTCTCACTGCCCTCTATTGGCTGCCTAATAGGAACTGCACTATATCTAAACCCTATGACCAGAACTCAATGCTGGTTCTTTCAGTCAGTCCCTGACTCTAGTATTGGATACAGCTCCTGTGTTTTGCTCTTCTCCGAGGTTCCAAGCCACTATTCCTCCGGGAACACCACCTCTGGTGGCTTCGCTACCGAAGCTCCGGTCTGCACCCCCCAAGTGGCAACTATATTCTACGTCTGCAAGCCAACTTCCGAGTATCTACGTTGCAGTATCTCCCTGCTATTTCTACCCCCAAGTGGCAACGTCGCTAATACATTACCGGCATCATCTCGATCAAGTGGCAAGTTTATCCCTAATTGATTCTACGCTCTCTCTATTGTGGTTCACTGGGAACTTCCTTAGGGGACCGCGACCTGCAAGTGGAAGCCGCAAAAGCCCATATTCCCTTGCGGGAATCACTGGTGAACACCTTTCACTTGTTAGACTCCGCGCCCCTAGCGAGAGTAACGCCAATCCCGGCTGAACTACTAGGATCCGGTTCTAACCCTACTGGTACGTGACACTAAGAACCAGCCATGTCAGATCCTGATAGAGAACCTTCCGCCAAGGATATGCTTCAACACTTGGTTGGAAGAGTGGAGCGCCAAGATGCGGCTCAGATGCAACTTTTACAATGTCTGCAAACTCTGGCTACCCGTTTAGACGCCCTACAGGTGGCTCCGCCTCAGCCGGCTATTCAACCACAACCACAAGTCGCTGAGGGTCCTCCTGCAGCTGCTTCCTCTCTGCGTTTGCCAACTCCTTCCAAATTTGATGGTGACCCTAACTCCTGCCGTGGTTTTTTAAATCAATGCTCCATCCAGTTTGAGTTATTACCTCAGAATTTTCCTACCTCCAGGTCTAAAGTGGCTTATATGGTCTCACTCCTATCCGGCCAAGCCCTAGCATGGGCCTCTCCTCTATGGGAGCGTAATGACGAACTCCTCAACGATGTTACAGCCTTCACCTCAGCATTCCGGAGGATTTTTGACGAACCAGGACGAGTAACATCTGCTGCTACAAGCATCCTAAGACTCCGTCAGAACTCACGGTCTGTGGCTCAATACGTTATTGAGTTTCAGACTCTATCCTCCGAACTCCAGTGGAATGATGAGGCGCTTGTCGCTGCCTTTTGGCAAGGGCTGTCAGAGAAAATCAAGGATGCCCTTTCGACTCAAGAATTACCTCCCACCTTAGACGCATTAATTTCTCTCTGCAACCGGGTAGATCTCCGGCTTCGGGAAAGATCGTCCGAGAAAGACTTTCCTAGACGTACTACCCTCCGGCTAGCTCCTCGCTTTCAGCCACCCACGTCTACGGATGAGCCTATGCAACTGGGGCGCTCCCGTTTAACTCCGGATGAAAGGGAGAGAAGGATGAAAAACAAATTATGTCTATATTGTGGAGATTCTGGTCACCTCCTGGTTTCTTGCACCCGGCGTTCGGGAAACGACAAACCCTAGCCTGCACTGGAGAGGTCAGTCTGGGGACTTTTACTTCCTCTCCAACTTCTTTTCCAGATCTAACCTGTTCTTTTCCTGTCACCTTGCATCTTCTTTCAGGGCCCAGGTCGTCCAAAGCCTTGTTGGATTCAGGAGCAGCTGAGAACTTTATATCACAATCGTTAGTAACACAACTTGCGCTACCCACTGTTGCGCTGAGGAGGCCCATGGCCACTACTGGCATCGATGGCTCCCGTCTCCCTCACGGCAGTATCCTTAGACGTACCAAACCCATCTCCATGCAAGTGGGGGCTCTCCACTGGGAAAAAATTTCCTTTCTCGTCCTGCCATTGACCATCAGCCCAATCATCCTTGGATTACCATGGCTCCATCTTCATTCACCCCATCTGGATTGGCCCTCATCACAAATCATCGCATGGGGCCCAGCATGCCCTCACCACTGCCTGACACCAGTCAAGCCTCTCGGCTTCACGCAAATTCCAGAACCCACTACGGTTATCCTACCGCACCAGTATTCTTCGTTTGTGGATGTCTTCTCCAAAGTCTCTTCCGAACGCCTACCACCCCACCGACCTTGGGACTGTCCCATCGATCTCCTTCCGGGGAAAACCCCTCCTCGAGGCCAAGTCTATCCGCTCTCACTACCCGAGACAGAGGCTACTACACGTTACATCAAGGAAAATCTGCAACGCGGCTTCATTAGACCTTCCTCATCACCTGCCGGAGCGGGGTTTTTCTTTGTGAAGAAGAAAGATGGAGCACTCCGTCCTTGCATCGACTACAGAGGCTTGAACACCATCACTATTAAAAACCGCTACCCTATTCCGTTGATCACCGAGCTATTCGATCGCATCAAGGGTGCGAGGATCTTCACTAAACTCGACCTCCGCGGTGCATACAACCTGATTCGGATACGCTCTGGGGATGAGTGGAAGACGGCTTTTAATACACGGGACGGGCATTACGAATACCTGGTAATGCCGTTCGGCCTATGCAACGCTCCTGCTGTTTTTCAAAGCTTTATTAACGAAATCTTCCGTGATTTACTATATTCCTATGTAGTGGTATATCTAGACGATATCCTAATATTCTCCAGAGACCTTTCCTCTCACCGCCTACATGTGGCTGAAGTTCTTTCCAGATTACGCATCAACCATTTATTCTGCAAGTTGGAAAAGTGCATTTTCGAGGCCTCTAAATTGCCTTTCCTGGGCTATTTAGTGTCTGGATCAGGCCTACAAATGGATCCCGGGAAAGTTCGTGCTATAATCGACTGGCCCCAACCAACTACACTCAAAGCCATTCAACGTTTCCTGGGTTTCTCCAATTATTATAGACGGTTTATTGCTAGTTATTCCTCTATTGTGGCACCTCTGATAGCTCTTACCCGTAAAGGAGCAACACCACAGGTTTGGCCCCCAGAAGCATTGGAAGCATTCCATTCTCTCAAAAGAGCCTTTTCCTCTGCACCTATCCTCCAGCAACCCGATATTTCTCTTCCTTTCTTTCTAGAAGTGGATGCATCCTCCGCCGGTGTGGGGGCAGTCCTTTCTCAAAAAAACTCCCAAGGCAGGTTCCATCCATGTGCATTCTTCTCCCGCAAATTTCTGCCAGCAGAGAGCAATTATGCCATCGGGGACAAAGAACTTCTGGCCATGAAATTGGCCCTAAACGAGTGGCGCTATCTTTTGGAGGGGGCTCGTCATCCAGTTACGATCTTCACGGATCATAAAAACTTACTCTATCTCCAGACAGCCCAATGCCTGAATCCACGTCAAGCCCGCTGGTCGCTTTTCTTTACCCGATTTGACCTGCGGGTCACTTTCAAACCCGGAATAAAAAATAAGAAGGCGGATGCATTATCTCGGGCTTTTCCAGGTAATCTGGGAACTGACACTTTGCCGGAACGTCCTATCTTGGACTCTAAATGTCTAAAATTATTTTCAACAACTCCAGCTCCTATTCCCCCTCAGGGGAAAACTTTTGTTCCTCCTCATTTACGGAAGAGTCTCCTACGCTGGTCCCATGCTTCACGATTCGCAGGCCATCTTGGCTCCCGTAAAACATCAGAATTACTCTCTCGACAGTACTGGTGGCCCAATTTCCACTCTGAAGTTAAAGATTTCGTGGCTGCCTGTCCTACCTGTGCTCAAAACAAAACCCCCCGCCAAGTCCCACAGGGGCTACTCCACCCTCTTCCACTACCTACCAAACCGTGGACTCATATTAGCATGGATTTTATCACTGACTTACCCCCAGCTAATAAATTCAATACCATCTGGGTCATTGTGGACCGCTTCTCTAAAATGGCACACTTCGTTCCACTCATCGGCCTTCCGTCCTCAGTATGTCTGGCTCAACACTTTGTAAAGGAGATTTTCCGACTGCATGGCTGTCCCGCGGAAATTGTCTCGGATCGTGGGGTGCAGTTTGTCTCAAAGTTCTGGAGGTCCCTTTGTCATCTTCTGGGCATCCGTCTGAAATTCTCCTCCGCGTATCATCCCCAGACCAACGGCCAGACGGAAAGGGTAAACCAAGATCTTGAAACGTTTCTCAGGATATTTTCCTCAGCCAATCAGAGGAATTGGATGGATTTATTGCCCTGGGCAGAATTTGTTCACAATAATTCCTTTCATGAATCCACATCATCCACTCCCTTCTCCGTGGTATTTGGGCACCATCCTCGCATGCCGGAATTTTCAGCCCTCCCTCCCACCCAAGTACCAGCAGTTAACACTCTTCGACAGGACTTTCTATCCATCTGGTCTCGAGTTCGAAAGGCACTTAAAAAATCCTCCACTCGCTACAAGTTAGCGGCAGATAAGAAACGCAGAGCTGTTCCTCTGTTGAAGATTGGCGACAAGGTATGGTTATCTACAAAGAATATTCGTCTTAAAGTACCCTGTATGAAACTGGCTCCTCGCTACATTGGTCCTTATAGGATCATTCAAGTAATCAGTCCGGTTTGTTTTAAGTTACGACTACCATCCACTCTGCGTATTGCTAATGCCTTTCATATTTCCCTATTGAGACCGCTCATCATTAATCGATTCACTGTGCCCGTTACATCTACTACTCCTCTTTCCCTCCAACAAACTGATGAATTCGAGATCAGCCATATTCTGGATTCCAAGAGTTCTAGGGGAACAATCAAGTATCTAGTTGACTGGAAAGGGTACGGCCCCGAAGAGCGCTCCTGGGTACGGGCTGCAGACATCTGTGCTCCTCTTCTGCTGAAAAAATTTCATTCCAGTTTTCCGAAGAAACCAGGTCCTAGGTGTTCAGTGCCCACCTTTAAAGGGGGAGGTACTGTCACACGCCGGACTCCCGCTGTCTCCGCGGGAGCCGGCGCCTGTCCCCGCTAACTCTGGAGGTCTCCTCCACCAGGATTCCCCCCCCTGTGTAACAAAACTCACTTACCTGGTTCCACGCCGCTGCCACCGTCCAGTGCTGTCTGTTCCCCTCTTCCGTTCAGCGCTCAGTGTTCTGCGCATGCGCAGAGCTGTCTAGTCCTTTTCTGTGTTCTCACTGCCCTCTATTGGCTGCCTAATAGGAACTGCACTATATCTAAACCCTATGACCAGAACTCAATGCTGGTTCTTTCAGTCAGTCCCTGACTCTAGTATTGGATACAGCTCCTGTGTTTTGCTCTTCTCCGAGGTTCCAAGCCACTATTCCTCCGGGAACACCACCTCTGGTGGCTTCGCTACCGAAGCTCCGGTCTGCACCCCCCAAGTGGCAACTATATTCTACGTCTGCAAGCCAACTTCCGAGTACCTACGTTGCAGTATCTCCCTGCTATTTCTACCCCCAAGTGGCAACGTCGCTAATACATTACCGGCATCATCTCGATCAAGTGGCAAGTTTATCCCTAATTGATTCTACGCTCTCTCTATTGTGGTTCACTGGGAACTTCCTTAGGGGACCGCGACCTGCAAGTGGAAGCCGCAAAAGCCCATATTCCCTTGCGGGAATCACTGGTGAACACCTTTCACTTGTTAGACTCCGCGCCCCTAGCGAGAGTAACGCCAATCCCGGCTGAACTACTAGGATCCGGTTCTAACCCTACTGGTACGTGACACAAGGTGCCTTATGGAGATCTTACTGCTGTGTACTTCTAAGATAATTTCATGCATAGCATGCATTCCTCGCCTATTACTAAGTGAAAAACACTCATGGCTGCCAACATCTTTCAGGCTACTGATGCCACCCTTTCCGGCTGGCAGTAATGATTGCTCAGCAATGACAAACAGCTGAGGCAGTTAATTTTCCTCCTGGTCTCCTAGTAACAGGACAGCATTGGTTCACAGGTGCCACTGCTTCTTAATTTAAGAAGCATGTGTCCTATTAGCTCTTTGCAGTTTATTAGACCTCCTCTTATGTACACTCTTGTTGGTGATAGTTTTTTTCTGACCCAGTGTGCTAAACCTGTGCTTTAGGGTGTGCCTCGCTGTTTTGACCCGCACTGTATGTTGGACCTTGCGCCTCTTTCCTGCCACTGACCTCGGATTGTCTATTGGGTTTTTATAAGATGCGAGACCTTGACCTCAGCCTGCCTTTGAATTCTGTATCTGGACTGTTCCATTCAGAATGTCTTAGTAATGCTGTTCCATGAGGCGTCACTACAGGAACTCTTATCTACTCTGCTGCAGATCTTGCTGTACCATTCAGTGTGAACTTTGGTATCTAGTCTTGGTTTTCTATTTGCCTTCAACCATGTTTTGTCCATCTTGATAACCCCACAATACCCATAGCTAATAAGCGCTTAAAACAATTAGACAATACATGGTGACAAACAAGTATTAAAGAGCATATCATGCTCAGCAAAAAAGAGAACTGCTATAGATCCTCATCAAGTGGTTCTAGGTGTCTCATCAACTCAATGGGTATTGTCCTAACAACCATGCAATGAATTAGAATGAAAAACAAATCCCATTCTCCCTTCCTTTCCCATTCCCTTTTTCCTGTTTTCTCATGTGGATATACACTAATCTACTTATCTGGCCTATTGTCAATACATGAAGGGGATGAAATGGAACTAGTGAAAAGAGGGAGTTGCAGACATAAGAGACTCATTGCAAGAAATAAGAAAATACATTAGTCAATGTTCCTGACAAAGGTTATTTATGTACATAGCTAAGTAATATAGAATAATTTTCTTTATTATATTACTATTTGAAAGACAAGTAGATACACACGGATTTAGTATTTTAAGCTTCATGGTGATTAATATTTATTGTAGATATCTCTGTGAATGTCACAATATATCTTTTTAGATTACTTTAAAAATAATTCCTATTAAGAAAAGTAAAATAAGCAAAATTATTAAATATACCTGAAGTTATGTCTCTTCTTTCTCAGTTGCAGTCTGTCTGCTATGATTGCCAACTGTAACATTGGGGATTTATATAGCAAGGTGATAGACTTGTTACCTTACGAAATCATTTCTATTGTTAACCAATATGCAGTTTCATAACCTCTAATTGTTATCACTTAAGATACAGAAGTCCTGTCTTGGTCATAGATCATTAACTATATTTATGCCACAAGTACTTATTAGTTACTCCTGCTATTAGCACACAAATAGGTCAGGCTGCTTTGCATATAAAGGAAGTTTATTTGTGTTTTGCATTAATCTGTGCCAGTGACAGCAGGAGTGATTTTGGCACCAAAGTCAACGGCACAAAACTGCTTCCTTCTTCTGTTTTGATGGCGTCAGAAATAAATGTACCTGCCAGCATTATAGACACATGAGATATTGGAAATAAAATAAAAAAAAACCCATTGCATCATACTTCCTGACTTAAACATAATAGTTTTTATGCTATCATGAATCATGATTAGCTCCATGTAAAGAAATTCTGTCCGAGTCGTTGGTCACTCTGCGTAGAGGAAGAGATATGAAATGTTGATAGTAGTGCCCTACAAGTGGGAGATTCCCCTTTAGATTACTAAAATAATGGGTGAATACATCATGTATGTTGGAATTATCATAATATTATTGATATATAGTTTTATTTGTAATTAAAATGCCTGGATAGAGTGTGCACAGTATGCACCATGCTTAGCCAATCAGATTATTACTTATATGCTAAAGCATGGAATCTTCATAAATTTGTCCATTAAAGATATTCATTCCACTCTCCACTGTAATTTCTGGCTCTGTTTAGCCATGTGCCCTCTCATTAAATTAATAATGTTGAGTAGGAAATGCTGAATTTTTCTGTATGATGCAATTTGCTCTGTTGCATCGATGCATTTACTATTCTGCTCTACTTCCTGCTTCCTGTTAGCATGTATACTGCTTTCATGGTCGTCATATCTGTGTGATTATGTCAGGCTCTACGGAATCTGTGATGCCATATAAATACATTATTATTATTATCTTTATTATTATTATTATTATTTATTTTATAACAGCAGCTCTACCACTGGTAAAATCAGCTTAATAGCAACTTAACACTAGTTATGAATAATAATGTAATTTTACACTACAGATGCAGTAGGGCTTGTTGATAGGAATGGAGAAATACATTGTATGTCATACAACGTCTTGCAGGAGCCATGTATATTTATCCATAACACATTACACAGGGAAGGGCTGGCAAATTTTAGCCCGGGGGGCAAGACTCGAGTCACCAGCCTATTAGGACCATTTTAAAGGGAAAAAATGCAGGTGGCCCAGTGCCCGGCCCAAGGTAGCCCACTATGGGACCAGTCCGGTCCCATAGTGGGCCATCCGGTAAACCTTTGGTCAAATGAATAGCATTGGTGGGAGATATTACAGCTCATATTCCCATTACCAAATGTCTGTATTTGAAGAATAATAGTTGGAGTTGGACTGGTGAGATCACATAGGTCATAGCAGTTTGCAATCTATTTGCCATTATTTTGATGATAATTTTTAAATCCTGGTTGAGACAGGAGATTTGTCTGTAGTAGGATACAAGTTATTCTCCCGGTTTGGATAATACAATGGTTCTGGCTTCATTTAATTTACATGGGGTAACACCAGTGGTAAGTATGTGATTATACAATGAGGTAAGTGAAGGGCTAAGATAGTTATTTAGCTTTATTAGCATATTTGAGGATTCTCAGGATCACTGGTCTAGGGAGATTGGAGAATTGTCATCTCTTAGGGTCGATTCTATGAACCCTCTCAATGGCCAAGGGGCCACTCATCATATCCATTGTCAGTAGTTTGGGGGAGCCAGGTGCGGAGGAGAAAAATTAGTTTCTGACCTTTAAGAGATTCAGGTATGTCCACAATTCTCAAATTATTATAAAGGCTCTGGCTTTCTAGGTGGTCATTTTTTTCAGCAAATGAGTTGATCGATTTTGATAGCTCTTCAATAGTACATGTAGCAGTGTGAAGCACATCTTCAACAGTGAAAATTCGCTGTTGCTTGCCAGTTTTTTATCTAGCAGTGGGCCAAGAACCATGACAATGTCCGCCACCTTCATTTTTGTTGTTTTAGTTGGTTTCCAGGATCTAGGTTTTTTCAGCACGGTTTGATGAGAGATAGGATGGCTGGAGTCACTAGACTGTAAACTGAGGTAGTCTCTCGGTGGGACAGAGGAATAATAATATATAGCTTAGGATTTAATCAGGTATTTTTCCATTGAACTTATCGTCTCCAAATTAAAAAATGTGAAGTCGCCTGTTGCACAAGATAGAGAGCGGCTTGTCACAGACTATGAATAATTGCGGTTTTAGACTACATACTTAGGAGCAGATGTAAATTTGTAACTACAAGGTGTAGATGTCTCAAACATGAGAGGTCAAGCGGTACAATCCGCTTTATATATTTCAAAGAGGGTATGAACAAATAAAGAGAAAGTGAAGTGTTGCAGGTCAGAGTGGCTCTGTATTCCAGGTGGTGGCAAAGTGTGTACTGGAAGCTGAGATCAAATGTGGGTTGTCAGGCTTAGGGTCCAGGAGATGGCCGTGGTGCACAGGGAAATCAAGGTGGCGCCCAATTGCTGTGTCGTGCCCCAAGCTGTCCAGGCAACGTGTATGCGGTTCCAGTTGAGATCTTCACTTTCAATACGGCAGGTAAGGGGGTACCGTTTGCAGGGCTGCCATCAGAAATTGTGGGGTCCAGTACAAACCAAAAAGTCTGGGCCGCCCCCCGCCTTCCCAATGTATAGTGCGGGGTATATTACAATGACTCCATGTTAAGCCACACATAGTACCCCCAGATCATATGATGCCACACAAAGTACCCCCAGATCATGTCATGCCCCACATATTATTTTTGTTACATTTACATATGTGCATAGTGTAGGAACCCCCTGTGTGCTCACCTTCTACTTGGCGCGCCAGCCGAGACAGGAACATCAGCTGTCAGCACACTGTTACAGGCAGTCCCATGGGATGCCGGCATAAACTCTGGCAAAAAGGCTCTTTTAACGCTTATTGTTATTTAACAAGAGGTTAACCTTAACCTAATTACTGAGCATGACATTAGCTGTGAAAGCCAACTCAGGATGGTGTCATTGCTTTTTTCCAATGGGCTCACTGGTGAAAAGGCTATGGGCATAACAATCCATCTATTCACCAGCTGCCGTTGAGTAGGAATAAATGCTTGCAGAGGAGGGGGGTCTGCGCCGGAAGCTCATAAAAACTGATCCACTACTCAGCGCACCAGCCGAGACAGGAACATCAGCTATCGGCACAGGCAGTTCGACGGGATGACGCTGATGTCATTGCGCGAGCTCCGCATTGGAAGGAACAGAGACAGATGCAGAGACACAAGCCCGCCATCACACAAGAACACCGCCGCCGGCTCTATAACAACCCCGCCCCCGGTGACAGGAAACAGTTCTCAAATTAAAAGCTCAAAAAAAGAAAAGGATGCCGGCTTCATGTTATAGATAGCAGCTGCGTGCTCCACATGTCACAGCCGGTGGGCCCCCCAGTCACTACAGGCCTCTCACAACAGTACCCCCCTGATGGCGGTCCTGACCATCTGTGATGGTCGGATGATCAAGGAGTTTGTTTTCCCAGGGGGCAAGAGACTGAAGATTGCTGTGTCCTTGCGTCTACTCGTCAACCAGGCCTCAGTTGATGAGCGGTCGTTTTTGAGCTTATATCTCCTATTAGTGGTTGTTCTCAGGTGCCTATTAACGCTTATTTTACAGTAATATGGTGCATTCTGGGCACCACTATTTGCAAGCATTTAAATTACATACACAACTTAGTTTGCCATTTACTAGGTATCAATACTCTTTTATTTGTAACATTTTCTTTATTAAAAAATAGGTTAATGGGGAATATTCATTTGGGGTTTCTATTTCTATGCATAGCAAAGAAAGAATCGGGCAGCTGGGACAGAATCTCTTTGGGGCTAATCATTATAATATAAAAAACGTTTAAGTAGGGAAATATGTGGGCACTGGCTTTTTTTTAGTTTTATCTCCAATGTTTTATGTTTTATTAATGTTGGTAGCTACAATTCTTTTTAATGAGACCAAAACAGAGCCATTGTGCAGTTTGATGTCTTTGCCTTGGGTGCCAAAATTAATTGATTAAGATAATAAAACACAATCTTCCTTTAGATGCAAAGCAGTTTGACGTATTTTTATGCTAATAAGAAATGTATTTAAGAAATATCTGTGACTAAGACAGGACTTCTGTACTGTGAGTGACTATAATTATTTGGTTATGAAATTGTGTACTGCTTAACAATAGAAATAGTATAATAAGGAAACAATTATAACACCTTACTATAAAAACACAGCATTACACGGGGCAATCACAGCAGATTTTAACTGAGAAAGAGAAAGAAGAAACACAACTTCAGGTATATTTAATTATATTTCTTATTTTTACTTAGAACTTCTTTTAAAGCAATTTAAAAAGGCATATTGTAATGTAACTGTGTTTAAAAATGGAATAAAAAAAAAAAACTATGTTTTTTTTTATTACTCAGATATGCTAAGCTAAGTACATACCATATGCAATACATACATTGGCAAATGTCAAGAATCTATTTATTTTCTTATGCCTTACAATGAGTCTCTTATCTCCAAAGTGTAATTGTTTCTCTTTTCTCTAGTTTAGTTTATTCCCCTCCATGTACTGACAATAGGTTATATAAGAATATTAATTTATACATGAGGAAACAGAAGAAGGAAATACAGGGAAGGAAACGAGAAGGGAGTTTTATGACTTTAGCTATGAATATTTTCCTCCCAAACTGTCAATGTTAAACATGCTGATGAATATAGGATATTCTCTATTTAGATGATTATCACCTTTATAACTTTACAACTTTCCATATATGTAACATTTTTTCAGGTTGAATAAAATAGCAGCAATCCACTTTTATGGAGCAGTGACCCCACTGGTCAGACCCTCATACGAAAGAGTAAAGCTACTTCTTGCATGTACTATGTCATAACTGGGAACAAAGTACTTTAATGCATAGCTGAGAATTATCATAGATTAACACTGCAAAAAGAGCTCCGTATGGCACACTCTGCTAAGTAGTCTTCTCTATACTTCAGAATTGCTGAACTGAGGATGTAACCAAAAGGAACTCCCAATACCTGTTTCATTGCGATCTGCTCTCTTCTCTCAGCATCTCAGTAGAGTGTTTCATAAAGTCATGTTAGTCATATAAGTAAGTTCTATCTAACAAGACATGCCATTTATAATACCTGTTTCTTACATATATACATTCTTGTTTTTCTTTCTAGGTCATCGTTTGTTTCTTGTAGATATTACACAGAAATGGCTTCCTTGAGTAATTGTTCATTCATGCAGCTATTACTGCTAGGTGAGTATCTCCTCAGTTTTGTGGTCTAGATAATGGTGTTGTTTCACGATACACTAACTGGAGGACAAACTGAGTTTCCTTACTACTAATATATGGTTCTGCTTTGTTGAAATAGAAAGTACTTCTTTGACCTCAACATTGTTTGCCCTTAAAAAAGACACCCATCAACTTTTCTCAATTCATCAAATACTGATAGATAAAGTTATCAACCCCATAAATATCTGTAATTTATTTATGTATAATAGTTTGCAGACTTTATAGATGTTAGTTATTGACCACTGATATAGTCACACCCAAGGTTGTGGTTAGTTGTAGGTCCAGCTCCCGCTGGTCAGTCCCTTCCACAGTTATGTGTTTAATCCTATCAGGAGACGATATCTCTTCGTTTGTCTCCTATACCACCAATGTATTTTCTGCAGTTTTGCTCTATGAAGGTGGAATGATAAGATGAACATTTGGACACAATGATCTATGTGTTAGCAAAAGTCACCTGGTTTATAGATGAAGTGGGAGGAGCTAGAACAATCTGTATCCAATCATCCAATTAGAGCTTTAGAATGTTAATATCTAATGATTTCAACTTAGTCAACTCCTTCTTGTCCATGTGGTTTGAGGTTCCTGCCACCAAACACTGATGGGTGTGGGAGCTCTCTCTCTCTCTGTATATATATATATATATATATATATATATATATATATATATATATATATATTTACCAAAGCTCTCTTTTCTGTTTCAATTCCAGCTACTTCCCTAATCTATATCATGCATACTGCAAGTGCTGGTCCTGTTACCAAAAGTAAGTGATATAGTTAATTTAATTATTTTATTTACATATGATTTTAATGTCTGATAAAAATAAAGGGTGTGGAACAAACAGGTCAGAGGAAGAAATAGGGGATTGAAGAAGTGATATCAGATACATTATTGTAATACTTTCTTTGTGATATGTACAACTACAACTTCTGGAATAGATTACCATTATTGAATGCAAAATACTATATTGTTTAGGCATTTTCTGCTTAATATTTTCAGTTTACAAGACACTAGTACCTCCTTATACAGATAAGCCTCGAATTCCTATAGGCTTGGTACACATATAACATCACTTTAACTCACTGGAGTAGTCTTCAAACATTATTACACTATTGGACGCATGTGTTCCTTTGTTCTTATTCAGAAATCTTCTTTTCACCTACAGGCTTTCTAATGATAGCAGTTGCCTATTATTACAGGAAGTGCTTATATCTGCTAGTATACTTCATGTTTTATACTTTTTTGTTTTGGAACAACCAAAAAAAGATGATTATAGCACCAGCATCACTTCATTGTTTTTGTTATTTACTTATATCGGAAATTGCCATATTGCAATTTTCTTATAGGTATATTAAACAGTCATCTGCAATACACCTTAACTTCTACTTCAAACAATATAAGAACCAATGCAAAGAATTGTTACAGATAAAGAGAGAGCTGGTACTGTGCATGTGACCAGAATAGATCAGGTACTGAGAATTGCGTTCAACATAATTAGAACTAGAAATCGCACTATGACATGTTTCATACATACAGAATCTAATCCAGAGACTATATTTTGGAGATGTCCATGAAAGCCATTTCAATTTATCAGCTATGATGTTTTATTTTATTGAGATATCATGGGGATTATGGATTTTTGGAGCCACCTTTGGAATTGTTTGAGATAAATAAATAGCGAGAACATCACATCTGCATAAACATTTCATATACTTATAGACATGTAGTCTGCTGTATAGAATATTGCATCAGTTGCAAAATGCTGCATTCTTTTCAACTTTTTGTCTGGCAATAGCATTTTCTGGAAGGCAAAAGAGTTGTTGCAAATAGGCCTTGAATGGTTAAAGGTTTGATGTTGTGGTGTGGTACCTCCCAGCCGTCCCGATTTAGGTGGGACAGTTCTTATTTGAAGTCTTTGTCCCGATTGGTGGGAAAGTTGTGAAGTGAGTAAGATTTCTTTAATCTTCTCTTTAAGCAATAATTGAAACGAGCAAATTTCCAAAATATTTATTTTTCTTGATTAGAAAATAATTAGATAAAGCCCTTATTTGCAAAGTGGAACAGTACACACTTAGGATCTTGATCATCATCATCATCATCACCATTTATTTATATAGCGCCACTGATTCCGCAGCGCTGTACAGAGAACTCACTCACATCAGTCCCTGCCCCATTGGAGCTTACAATCTAATTTCCTAACATACACACAGACAAACAGACAGAAAGAGAGAGACTAGGGTCAATTTGTTAGCAGCCAATTGACCTACTAGTATGTTTTTGGAGTGTGGGAGGAAACCGGAGCTCCCGGAGGAAACCCACACAAACACGGGGAGAACATACAAACTCCTCACAGATAAGGCCATGGTCGGGAATTGAACTCATGACCCCAGTGCTGTGAGGCAGAAGTGCTAACCACTTAGCCACCGTGCTGCCAGAAGATTGCCATCTTGATGCCAATTGTTAACATTTCCTTAGTTAGGACATCTTTCATATTCAAATGTTACTTATCATTGCCAAAAACACTAATTACCATTGCCAAAACCAGACCCTCCCAAACATAGATCATTACTGATTCTCAAAACCTTTTCATCAAAGGATAACATGTCCTTGGACCTTATTTTTGGGCCATCATGTTATTCAAAAGGTCATGGAAATGGAAAATAGAGGGGAGGGGAGGTGAGAACTGGGCTGTCTAGTACTTCAAAAACACTAGGCATGCCCCCATATTGTGATGTGGAGATGCCCCCTGTCCCAAGGCCACCTACCCAAACATTGAGTGGTACACGTTGTGCAAAAAAGAGCAGATAAAATTACATTACAAAAAAATTGTAAAATATTATGTCAGTTTTGTGATTAATTTGACACCATGTGATTGAAATTAAGTTACCCCATCCTCTATATTAATTCATGCCACCTAACCAGGAAGTTGTGATTTAATTATAAAAGTTATAAAATACTTTAATTTACTATTCTTTCTCTTATGTATCATTTACAGGAAGCTGTCCACCTGACATGGAACACGGCTGTGTACGCACATGCTTTAGCAATTGTGATAATTTAAACAGCACCTCAGAGATCTGCACTCTTGCATGCATGCCTGGATGTGACTGCAAAGGTAACTTAGTTCGTGCTTCTAAGACCTCAAGTGTCTGTGTCCCGCCCTCTACCTGCAACGTTTCTTGCCCTGAAAACATGCACTTTGAGCCATGTCTAAGCAATCCAGAAGAGACATGTAGCTATAAGACAATGGAAGAAATCCCATGCTCACCGCGCTGTGTGTGCAATGAAGGTTATGTTAGTAATGGGAACATGTCTGATCGCAAGTGTATTAAACGGAGTGATTGCCCAATGCCAAAATATTAAAAATTAAGAGCAATTTACCTTTAAAATGTTAAATGTGATGGTAAAAATGGAGTGTTGTACTGTGTTAGTCAATGTTAAAAGCAGTGCAAAATGCAATTAAAGTGTTACCTATCTTGTTCATTAGAGTGATGTCCTTTATTTTCTAAATGGATAGGTAAAGATTCGAAGGTTTACTTACTCTTTCATTAAACTGACCAACTGGGACCCACCTCTGTGAACTAAACCAATCAAAAGTCATCAAAAGTAGAAAAATTATGAAACCCACCCTCAAATGATTTAATTAATTTAGAAATTGACTTTATCCAAGGAGTGGAACTGTTAAGGCTTTGGGGTAAGGTAAGGAAAGTACTGTGTGTGATGTGTAGGCCTGAAAATGTTAACACTTCTCGGATTGCAGGTGAGTTGGTTAACTCAAATTGGTCTCTGCAGTTGCTTGTACTGTAGCTACCTCTGTATCTGTCATAATCACAGTTTCTCTAGCCCTATTCTATTCTTATATTTCTTTAATTATCACCTTAGCTACTCTATTTTTCTAGAAACTTTACTTTGCGTTTACGTACGATTAACCCACTCTGTCACACATCTCTTTGTGCTATACTAATCTATTGTGTCTATTTACCCTTCTGGACCCTTTCTAATTTAGTCCATTTCTAAAGGTTCACCAAAGCTGGGTGTTGGTGCCAAAGGTTGAAATCCCAAAATTTGGCCAAAATATTGCCAGTTTTTCATCTAGCAGTGGGCCAGGGACCTTCATTTTTTCCGTAGGGATTTGCTGAGAGGCAGATGGGTCAGAGTCACTAAATTGTAAATTAGGGTAGTCTTCCAGTTGAACAGAGGAAGAATATTTTGCTGCTTTAGATGGGGATTTACTCAGGTGTTTTTCCATTGAATTTAGCGTCTCAGAATTGTGAAGTCGTCTGTTGCAGGAGTTGGAGAGGGGCTCGCTGCAGATTATGAAAAAGTGCGGTTTTAGTTTACATACGTAAGGGCAGTTGTAAATATGTAATTATAAGGTGTAGATGTCTCAAACATGAGTGGTAAAGCAGTGCGATCCATATTTCAAAGAGGGTATGAGCAAATAATGGCCTCCAATACAGTGTATTGTAGAAATAGAGTCATAAACATTTGTAGAGAAGTCACCCATTGGGAGTAAATTTGTACTACTTGACAAATTGTAACAATGCTTGCAGAAGGCATGGGTTAAATGTGGGTATCTAGAATAGAGGGGTCAATGTCTATGGGTGAACAATGGTGTGGGATCTACACTATGAAGAAAAGACTTAGGGGCTAGATTTACTAAGCTGCGGGTTTGAAAAAGTGGGGATGTTGCCTATAGCAACCAATCAGATTCTAGCTGTCATTTTGTAGAAGGTACTAAATAAATAAAAGCTAGAATCTGATTGGTTGCTATAGGCAACATCCCCACTTTATTAAACCCGCAGCTTAGTAAATTTAGCCCTTAGAGTCAGAAGTAGAGTCCAAGAGATGGCTGTGGGTGCACAAGGAAATCAGGGTAGCAGCAGATGGTCCCAATGTGGCCCAATTGCTGTGTTGAGTCCCGAGCTCTCCAGACAATGTGTATGTGGTTCCAGTTGAGATCTTCACTTCCAATATAGGAGGGAAGAGGGTGCCAATTGTGATGTTCGGTTGATCGAGCAGTTTCTTTTTCCTGGGTGCAATAGACTGAAGGCAGCTGCATCCTTGAGCCCATTTGCCAACCAGGCCTCAAATAGCAAGCAGTCATTTTCGAACTTATGCCTCCTGCAAGTGGATGTGTTCTCAGGTGCCTATTAACGCTTCTTTTACAGTAATATGGAACATTCTGGGCACCACTGTTTGCAAGCATTTCATTCACATACAAAACCAGGTTTACCAATTACCAAGTATCAATTTCACTATGGTTTAACATTTTCATTATTAAAATAAGTTAAAAGGGGAATAACCCATTTGTAGGGCACTACAGTCATGGCCAAAAGTTTAGAGAATGACACGAGTATTGGGTTTCACAAGAACACCGCCATGAATGAAGAATGGTACCAAATCATCCTCCAAAAGCAACTTTTCCCAACCATCCAAGAAGAGTTTAGTGATAAACAATGCCTTTCCCAGCATGATGGAGCACATTGTCATAAGGCAGAAGTGATAACTAAGTGGCTTGTGGATCAAAACATCAAAATTGTTGGTCCATGTCCAGGAAACTCCCCAGACCTTAATCCCATTGAGAAGTTATGGTCAATCCTCAAGATGCGAGTGGACATAAAAACCCACACAAATTCTGACATACTCCAAGCATTGATTTTGCAAGAATGGGCGGCTATCAGTCAGATTGTGGCCCAGAAGTTGATTGACAGCATGCCAGGGCGAGTTGCAGAGGTCTTCAAAAAGAAGGGTCAACACTGCAAATATTGACTCTTTGCATAAACTTAATGTAATTGTCAGTAAAATCCTTTGACACTTATGAAATGCTTTTAATTTTATTTCAGTATACCACAGCAACATCTGACAAAAAGTAACAAACTTTGTGAAAAACAATACTTGTGTCATTCTCAAAACGTTTGGCCCTGACTGTACAATCAATTTTTGGGGTCTGTTTTTGAATGCATAGTAAAGAAATTGTCGGGCATCTGAGACAATTTCTTTGGGGCTAATCATTAGAGTATAAAAACTGTGTAAGTCATGAAGTATGATGGCATTGGCTTTTAGTGTAGTTTTATCTCCAATATTTTATGTTTTATTAATGTGGGCAGCTACAATTTTTTTTTTATGACATAAAATATACCCGCTGTGCAGTTTAATGCCTTTCCCTTGGGTGCCAAAATGACTTGTGCCTTCACTGGCACAGATGAAGACAGTAAAACACAAACAAACTTCCTTTAGACGCAAAGCAGTTGACGTATTTGTTTGCTAATAACAAATGTACATAAGAAGTATTTGTGACCAAGTCCGGACTTCTGCACTGTGAAAGAATATAATTAGTCGTTATGAAAGTGTGTATTGCGTAATAGAAATAGTATAATAAGGAAATAAATCTAATACCTTGCTATAAAAACACAGCATTACAGTGGTAAGTCACAGCAGACTTCAACTGAGAAAGAAGAGACAACTTCAGGTATACACTTCAGGTATATTTAATAATCTCGCTTATTTGACTTTTCTTAAGATGAATTAGAGCTACTTTTAAAGAAATCTAAAAAGGCACATTGTAATATAAGTGTAACTGTCTTTAAAATAATAATTTCAGTAAACCAATTTTTTTTGGCACACACATATGCTTGCAATGAGTCTCTTATCAATATTTAACGAGAGAAGTTGGTTTTAATATGGTGCACTAGCAGTCTCTAAGGTGTATATTTACTAAACTGCGAGTTTAATAAAGTGGATCTGTTGCCTATAGCAACCAATCAGATTCTAGCTACCAGTTTGTAGAAAGTACTAAATAAATGACAGCTAGAATCTGTTTGGTTGCTATAGGCAACATCTCCACTTTTTCAAACCTGCAGTTTAGTAAATCTGGCCTTAAAAGTCAAATATCTAGGTCTTGAATGTGAAACCTAATAGTTATATTAAAAAGTAACTTTTATTAATAATTCCATAAAATTTTAAGTTTTAAAAACAGTGAAATAATAAAGTGATGATGTGAATAAGGTGACAGTAAAATCTGCTGAGTGTTCTTTGTAGTCTCTTTATTTTTTGTTCCAATAAATTATATTTTAATTGATGTTTTTTGCTGTCTCACTTTATTGTGTATACTCAATGTTCTTACTCTTATTTCCATAGTTCACAATATTATAATACTTTGATATAGTTTTCGCTGTTTTGACACTGTTATGACACTTTTGATACAGTTCTCACTATTATGACACTGTGGGGTAAATATTATACAGAGACTGATACAATATTTGTGAGACTAATTAACACTGTCAGGGTTTGGATCAATATAATTGTAACTGTATATCTATCCTCCAGCACTAAGGATTCATCTTATTGTTGCAATTCCTAGTGTGCTATTTGAACCATCCAGCTCCCTAAATGTTTAATTATTCACTAAATTATTCCTTGACTATCGTGTGCATTTAATTTCCCACATTTGTCATCTGTTTTACAGTTTCTTGATGCCGCCTTTGCTGCAGTATCAGATATTGTCAGAAAGTAGTAATAGTTTCATCACATAGCAATGGTTATACAATTACATTTGTTAGGCTCTCAATTATTTGATTGATAAAAGGAAATAGTTTTATACGCTTTGGCTTATATCCGTAGAGAGTTCAGAAACTAAATCTAATGGAGAATCGTATTTCCCTGTATATTCTATGTTGTTTCCCTGTAGGTTCAAAAATATTCCTTGTAGTTATTGACCTACTTAATGGCTGTAATTTATTGAGATCATCTTTCGTGTATAAATCAGAATTAATGACTATAATTAAATCAGGTAAAAATAGAGGCAAAAAAAATTCCTCACCTCGCTCCAGTGTAATATCTATCTAGTCCTGTGGCTAGTGTTCATTCGTACTGATTGTCCGAGTCGACAATACGTCTTACAATGTGTCCGCTGTCAGTATATCATGACAGTTTGAACATGACTTTTTATATTATATTTCTGCTGTTTATTTGCTGTTATAATATGTTGCTTTGATATCATAATTGTAGTGTTATAGGTCAATCATTATCTTCCATAAGACTTTAATATCTCAGTTATTTTATAGCAGTGATTTAGCAGTGAAATCACAAATACTCGGGCTGATATCCACAATAAGATCATAGATGTTCAAATTGATTTCCACTGTCTGTCTGTCTTCATAATGTAATCATAGTCATCCAGATATCTCCATGTTATTTACACGTTCACTAGGATATTTCAGCAGTAAGATTACAATCCAGTATTGGTGTAATTGAGCTATATAACTGTGATCAAGATCTTATACAAAATATAGATATATATCAATGTGTCTCTTATCTCCAAATATGCAATACTTTTTCTTTTCTTTATTTCCATTTAATCCCCTCCATGTACTGACAATATGTCATATAAGTAGATTAGTTTATACTCACATGAGAGAACAGAAATAGGAGATACAGGGAAGGGGAAGAGAAGGGAGAAAAGGATATCATTTTTTATTCTATTACATTTCATGACTGTAGTTTTGTATATTTTCCTCCCAAACTGTTAATCATCTAAATTGAAACTATTCTATATTTATCATAATTTTTAACCTTATCACCTTTATAACTGTACAACCTTCCATATATGTAACATTTGTTTAGGTTAAATGAAATAGCTGCTATACAGTGTTTTGGAGCGGTGCCCCCAGTGGTCAGATATTCATATAAAATAGTAAAGCCCCTGCTTGCATGTACTATGCCATAACTGGGATCAAAGTAATTCTCAGCTATGCATGGAGGTATCATAGATATACACTACAAGTAGAGCTCCACATGTCACACACCCTGATAGGCAGCTGGTCTCACTTTCGTCTATTTATCAAAATTGTTGACCTGAGGATGTAACCAAAAGTAACTCCCGATATCTGTTCCATTGTGATCTGCTTTCTTATCTCAGTGAGTCCTATCTAACAAGTCATGTAATTCATAATACCTATTTCTTGCATATACACATTCCTGCTTTCCTTTCTAAGTCATCATTTGATTTTTGTAGGTACTACACAGAAATGGCTTCCTTGAGCAATCGTTCATTCATGCAGCTATTACTGCTAGGTGAGTATCACCTCTGTTTTGTGGTCTAGAGAATGGTGTAGGAAGATACACTAACTAAGGGCCAAACTTAGCTATTTTTTTTACTAATATATGGTTCTGCTTTGTTTAAGTAGAAAATGCTTCTTTGATCTCCAGATTGTTTGCCCTTTAAAAAGACACCCATAAAATTTTCACAATGCATCAAATAGCGGGAGATAAAGTTATTAAATCTATAAATGTCTGTTATTTATTTATATATAATAGTTTGCAGACTTTTTAGATGTTAGTTACTGACCACTGATCTGGTCACATCCAAGGTTGTGGTTAGTTGTAGGTCCAGCTCCCGCTGGTCAGTCCCTTACACAGTTCTTTGTTGAACCCAGTCAGGAGAAGATATCTCTTGGTTTGTCTCCTATAACACCAAGGTATTTTCTGTGGATTTGCTCTATGAAGGTGGAATGACAGAGCGTTTTTGCTCACTGCAGTGTAAGATGAGCATTTAGACAATATGAAGGACACAATGATCTATGCTTCAGCACAAGGCAGGATCTGGCTCATAGATAAAGTGGGAGGAGCTAGAACAATCAGTATCCAATAAGAGCATTAGAATGTTAACATCAAAGGATTTCAACCTAGCCAAACCTTTCATGTCCATGTTTGAGAAACATTGAAGAGGGAGCAGCTCAATCATCCTGTTGCCAATCAGAGCAATGTTAATAATCACACAGTGATTTGATGGTTCCTTCCAAACTGATAGTTGTGGAAGTTATATGTATATATTTACCATAACTCTCTTTCCTGTTTCATTTTCAGCCACTTCCCTGATCTATATCATGGATACTGTGAATGCTAATCCTGTTACCCCAGGTAAGTGATAAAGTTAATTTAATTATTTTATTTAAAAATGACTTTGATGTCTGAAAAAAATAAAGGGTGTGGAACAAATGGATCTGGGCAAGAAATAAAGAATAGAAGTAATAGCATCAGATACATTATTTAATACTTTCTATTTGGTATGCACAGCTGCAACTACTTGAATAGATTACAATTATTGCACTCAACATACTATATTATTTGGGCATTTTCTGTTTAATATTTTTATGTACAAGGATATCACAGTATACAAGACCCCAGTACCTCCATATACAGATAAGCCTTGAATTCCTGTTGACTTGTTACACATATAGGAGCACATTAACTTATTGAAGTAATCTTCAAACATTATTACACTATTGGGTGCATTAGTTCCTTTGCTCTTATTCACAAATCTTCTTTTCACCTAAAATGTCTACAGGCATTCTAATGATAGCAGCTGCCTATTATTTACAGAAAGTGCTTATATGTGCTGATATAATTCATGTTTTTTACTTGTGTGGTTAGTAACAACCAAAAAAGATGGGTATAGTGCCAATATCACTCATTGTTTTTGTTAATTACTTTAATGGGAAATTGCCATATTGCAATTTTCTTTTTGGTATGTTAAACACTCATCTACAATATACCTTAACTTTTACTTCAAACAATATAAGAACCAATACAAAGACTTCAACACACTTAAGGTAAATGAGCGCAAACAATCATAGGCAGCCTTCTGCTCCAGGGCTCCAATCCTCACGTCAACCCAATATTGCCAATACGTGAAGCAAGATTGAAAAAGAAATGGCGCTAATGACAAATCAAAATAATAGATTTAAACCAATATATAATGTGCGATAATCATGTGAAATAAAAAAGTGTCTGGGAATGGTTATAGATCTCACAGTTCAATTAATAGAACATCCGTGGTACCAATGAAATGAATGAATATAAAGTTCTTTGCGCTCCTCTTTCCTACCAAATTGAATTTCCAGAGTGTGATTTATTTTATGCCAAAGTCCATGAAATAAACGCGATTATAAACATAGTTTATTTCATGGATTTTTGCATTATTTAATTCACATTTCTATTTTCTTGTTTCTCAATAGCAATTTCTGGTAATCAAAAGAGGTGTTTCAACCTGTAAAATTAACCTGGTTTCAATAGAAATGGGCGTGGTATTTATGAAATAGACCTGGAATGTTTAAAGGTTTGATGTTGCATTGTCATAGCTCTCAGCAGTCCCAATTTAGGTGGGACAGTCCCTATTTGAGGAATCTGTCCCGCCATCCCGTTATAGAGAAAGTCGTGGGAAAGTTGTGAAGCATTGTTGGGAAGTCCAGTGAACAGTGACGGTGTGTACAGTCAGGGCCGCCGAGAGGGGGGGGGGAGCGGGTACTAATTACCCGGGCCCGGCATGTCAGGGGGCCCGGCCCGGGCCCTTGCGCTGCTGATTTTTTTTAATTTTTTAATTTTTTTTTTCAAAACGTTTTTTTTCCTTTCCTTTTCTTTTTTTTTTTTTTTGGCGGGGGGGGGGGGGGGGGGTGGGGGGGGGGGCTCGGTCGTTGGTGGGGGGAGCAGGCTAGTTTAAAAAAAAAAAAAAACATACTCACCTGATCGCGGAGCCGGCATCCCTCCTCTCTGCTGCTCTGTGCTCTATTCAGACTGTCTGAGTGCTGGGTGTGATGTCATCATGTCATGCCCAGCATTCAGTCAGTCTGGAGCAATGGAGCACAGAGCAGCAGAGAAGACCAAGAGAGGAGAAAAGGTAAGTGAAGGGAGGAAAACGAGGGGGGCACAGAGGGGTTAAAAAACGGGGGGGGGGGCAGCATGACAGAGGGGTTAAAAAATGAGGGGGAGCACAAAGGGGTTAAAAAACGGGGGGGCAGCATGACAGAGGGGTTAAAAAATGAGGGGGCACAAAGGGGTTAAAAACGGGGGGGGCAGCATGACAGAGGGGTTAAAAAATAAGGGGGGGCACAGAGGGGTTAAAAAACGGGGAAGCAGCATGTCAGAGGAGTTAAAAACGGGGAAGCAGCATGTCAGAGGGGTTAAAAATTGAGGGGGGAGCACAGAGGGGTTAAAAAACGGGAAAGCAGCATGACAGAGGGGGTGAAAAAATGAGAGGGGCACAGATGGGTTAAAAAATGGGAAAGCAGCATGTCAGAGGGGTTAAAAAATGAGAGGGGCACAGATGGGTTAAAAAATGGGAAAGCAGCATGTCAGAGGGGTGAAAAAATGAGAGGGGCACAGATGGGTTAAAAAACGGGGCAGTATGGCACAGTGGGGTTAATAAACAGGGGTCAGCACGGCACAGTGGGGTTAAAAAATGGTGGGCAGCATGACACAGTGGGGTTACAAAGGGGGGGGGAGGCATGGCACAGTGGGATTGAAAAAGGGGGGGAGCAGCATAGTATAGTCTGATGAAGGGGGCAAAAACAGCATGGAGGGCACAGTGTGATCATAAGGCATGGCGATGATGAAGGGGCACATTATTGTAATATTGGAGCTGGAGGAAGGCCTAATTATTAATCGTGGGTGCTATTGATTTAACGCTGGGGCTGGCTGTAATTTTCTAAATGTAGCCATTTTTTTTTCAAAATAGGTCCTTCAACATTTCTGGATCCGGACAAGCCACAACTAAAGAAAGCAGCAGCCACAGGTGGAGAAAGTGAGAAGAACAGGTAGGAGAGAGCAGCACAGTGTGTGAAATGTTGTGATTCTAGTAGGGACAATACCAATTTTTGGTGAATGTTGTGTCCAATGTAAGGTGTAGGCCAAGACTGAACTGTTTGTGTACACACTGCATTGTTTGTATACTACCCTGTGGTGGTAGATGTCCTGAAAGTCAGGAGTGCTTAAACATATGTGACGCTCCGGCGAATTGAGAGCCTAGTGGTTTTTATGTTAGCCACGCCCCAATGGCACGTTTGCCACGCCCCCAAATGCATGACCGCACCTCCCAAAATTTTTGCACTGCCGTTTGGCTAGCCACGCCCCTGAATATATGACCAAATATCTAATCTTTTTTGCGCCGCCGTAAGGCGGCGCAAAAAAATTTTGGGGCTTACTTCACTATGAGGGGGGCCCCATGAATTTGTTGTACCCGGGCCCTGAATTCTTCTTGGCAGCCCTGTGTACAGTACACAAGGCAATGAAAGTGTTTAAAGGAAAAGAGAGAACAGGGCAGCCTAGTGCTTCAAAAGCACTAGGCACACCCCCTGGTGTGACCAGACAACTGGTTCCATTGTCACCTACCCAAATGTTGTGAGTGGTGTGTTGTGTATTAAAGATATGATAAAATGACATTATCTGAAAAATACAAAATATTATGTCAGTTTTGTGATGGATTTGACAGCGTGTAATCTGTGCAAATTAAGTTACCCCATTCTCTATATTAATTATTACCAGCTAATCAGGAATTTGTGATATAATAATATAAGTTACAAAACACTCTAATTTACTATTCTTTTTTTATGTATCATTTACAGAAAACTGTCCACCTGACATGGCTTACGGCTGTGTACGAAATTGCTTTAGCAATTGTGATAATTTAAACAGCACCACTGAGATCTGCATTTTTCTGTGCAGACAAGGATGTGACTGCAAAAGTGACCTAGTTCGTGCTTCTAAGAACTCAGACTTCTGTGTCCGTCCCTGTGCCTGCAAAGTTACTTGTCCTGAAAACATGCACTTTAACCCCTGTCTCACAAGGTCAGAACCGACATGTAGCGGAGACACAGGGAAAGAAGAATTCCCATGCAAACCACGCTGTGTGTGCAATAAAGGTTATGTTAGAAATGAGATGCCTGGTGATGTGTGCATTACACAAGGAGATTGCCCAACTCCAAAAGATTACACAATATAAGAGCAATTACCATTAAAATGTTAAAATGGTAAATGTGAGGGTAACAGTAGAGTAGAGTATTTTACTGTGTTCGCCAATGTTAAAAGCAGTGAAAAATGCAATTAAAGTGTTACCTTTCTTGTCTGTTAGAGTGATGTCCTTTCTTGACTAAGTGGATAGGTAAATATTTAAAGACTATTAAGATTTTTTTTTGTCCGTCTTGGTATAATATAGATATGGAAATTTCACATATTTATACATACGTATAAACAGTACAAATCAAACAACTATTATCCTGACACATACAAGCAAAATGCAAACTACTGCCAGATATGGGTACACGGTGTTGGCACGTCAGTGTGAGATGTTAAGTACTCATTGAGTAGTAGAATGTGGTGTTATGTTGAGAATAAGGAGAGGACACCAATCATTCTATAAACTCTTACATCATTTACTGTAGTTGAGGTTCACTTGTCTGCGAAAAGGGTTAATCTCCGCATTGCCTCCAGCAGAACTGGATACAGACTCAAAGTTCTCCCGAATCAAAAGACTTTGATAGGAAATTCAAAAGAAAGCCTAAACTCCAAACCAGTGCAATAGTTTTCTCAGCTGGACCCCCAGAGAGTCATTACACTTTTTTAGCTGTTTCTACTACTTAAATACACATGGTAATTTATGCTGTGACCCCTGGTGTAGAAATGTGCTGCCGTGGGGCCCAGTTATTTAATTTTGTGGCTGTTTTATGTTTATTGTGTTAATTTACAGTAAAATTGTGTTGGACAATCCACTAGCAGAACAGTTGTCCTGTTTCTCTTATATATAGTCCAGTATTGGGGAATGTCTCTCATGCAGTGGTTTTAACTGATGGATTAACACACACTGCGGCCGCTATGGAGTCCAGCTTTATTTTGATAAGGGGAAAGTAGGAGAAGGAGCGAGTTACATTGTACTTTTAGTCCCTCAAGTAAGAGTTGCCTTTGATCTCCAACATTTTTTTGCAAAATATCCTTGAATTTATATTAAAAAACATACAGTCAGGTCCATAAATATTGGGACATCGACACAATTCTCATATTTTGGGCTCTATGCACCACCACAATGGATTTGAAATGAAACAAACAAGATGTGCTTTAACTGCAGACTTTCAGCTTTAATTTGAGGGTATTTACATCCAAATCAGGTGAACGGTGTAGGAATTACAACGGTTTCTATATGTGCCTCCCACTTTTTAAGGGACCAAAAGTAATGGGACAATCGACTCAAAACCTATTTCATGGACATGTGTGGGCTATTCCCTCGTTACTTCATCATCAATTAAGCAGGTAAAAGGTCTGGAGTTGATTCTAGGTGTGACATTTGCATTTGTAAAACTGTTGCTGTCGACTCTCAATATGAGATCCAAAGAGCTGTCGCTATCAGTGAAGCAAGCCATCGTTAGGCTGAAAAATCAAAACAAACCCATCAGAGAGATAGCAAATCAACTGTTTGGAACATTCTTAAAAAGAAAGAATGCACCAGAGAGCTCAGCAACACCAAAAGACCCGGAAGACCACGGAAAACAACTGTGGTGGAAGACAGAAGAATTTTTTCTGTGGTGAAGAAAAACCCCTTCACAACAGTTGGCCAAGTCAAGAACACTCTCCAGGAGGTAGGTGTATATGTGTCAAAGTCAACAATCAAGAGAAGACTTCACAAGAGTGAATATAGAGGGTTCACCACACGATGTAAACCATTTGTGAGTGACAAAAACAGGAAGACCAGATTAGAGTTTGGCAAACAACATCTAAAAAAGCCATTACAGTTCTGGAATAACATCCTATGGACAGATGAGACAAAGATCAACTTGTACCAGAGTGATGGGAAGAGAAGAGTATGGAGAAGGAAAGAAACTGCTCATGATCCAAAACATACCACCTCATCAGTGAAGCATGGTGGTGGTAGTGTCATGGCATGGGCATGTATGGCTGCCAATGGAACTGGTTCCCTTGTATATATTGACAATGTGACTACTGACAAAAGCAACAGGATGAATTCTGAAGTGTTTCAGGCAATAATATCTGCTCATATTCAGTCAAATGCTTCAGAACTCATTGGACAGCGCTTCACAGTGCAGTTGGACAATGACCCGAAGCATACTGCAAAAGCAACCAAAGACTTTTTTAAGGCTAACAAGTGGAATGTTATGCAATGGCCAAGTCAATCACCTGACCTGAATCCGATTGACTATGCATTTCACTTGATGAAGACAAAACTGAAGGGAAAATGCCCCAAGAACAAGCAGGAACTGAAGACATTTGCAGTAGAGGCCTGGCAGAGCATCACCAGGGATGAAACCCAGCGTCTGGTGATGTCTATGCATTCCAGACTTCAGGCTGTAATTGACTGCAAAGGATTCGCAAAAGAAGTATTAAAAAGTGAAAGTTTGATGTAGGATTGTTTAGTTTGTCCCATTACTTTTGGTCCCTTAAAAAGTGGGAGGCACATATAGAAACCGTTGTAATTCCTACACCGTTCACCTGATTTGGATGTAAATACCCTCAAATTAAAGCTGAAAGTCTGCAGTTAAAGCACATCTTGTTTGTTTCATTTCAGATCCATTGTGGTGGTGTATAGAGCCCAAAATATGAGAATTGTGTTGATGCCCCAATATTTATGGACCTGACTGTATGCGTCCAGCTCACCATGATCCTCCCAGTATGCATTATTTTGTCATTAGCTCAGTCATCATGTGTATTATGGATTACAGCTTCTAATGTTGAACACACAGTAAGTTTGAGCTGTGGGATGAATATGGTAAATGGACAGTGTCCTTCTCTAATAACTTCGGCAAGCAACTATTTTTTTTAAATAAAGAATGTCTCTAAAAATATTCATCTTGTTACAATTGTCATGGCTTATTTAGCAATATTAAAGCTAATTTGTTGCAAGTCTCATTGTATCTGGGACTATCCCCATAAACAAAGAATTGGAAACTAACAGATGTTGGTTGGGATGAATACTAATAGGATTCTGATGGTGACCACTGCAAGACGTCATCATATACAGTCCTATGACCTGGGCACAGAATAATTTTATCTTTAACATTTGTCCATGCACCTGTGTCTCAGTTGACGGGTCACCTGTGTATGTCCCTATTCTGCTTAAGAGAATCTGTTTCTAATATAATATCTGCTGCTTCAGTCTCAAAATTCAAAGGCTGATTTCAGGCATTTGAAGGTTAATATACGTGTAACAAAATACTCTAAAGCTCCATATGGCAAATATTATTTTAAAAGTCTTTATTATTTATATAGCGCCACCAATTATGCCACACTGTACACATAATATTAGTCATTCACTTCAGTTCCTAGTCTATTTCCACTTACAGTAAAATTTCCCTAGCGTACTCGTTCACTAAATACCATTTTAGTCAACAGCCAATTGACCTATCACACATACAAACCCCACACAGATAAGGTTGGGAATCTAACTCATGACCCCAGTGCTGTGAGGCAGCAATGTTAAGCACTTCAGTGTGAGATGTTAGTTACTCATTTAGTAGTCGAGGTAATGTTATAGGCAGAATGAGGAGAGGACACCAATCGTTCTATAAACTCTTACATCATTTATTTTAGTTGAGGTGCACTTGTCTGCGGAGAGGATACATTGTTTCTGTTACTACTGACCACACTATTATTTTATTATTTTGCTTGGCAGAAGATCAGCCTGACATGAAAAAGTTACTTTTACAAATATAGATAAATATATGGTTTTAATTTTCTTGTCATAATGTTAGTGTGGATTTTTTCTTCTTTTTATAATAATAACTCCACATAATCAAAATTGTTAAAAATCACAGTTAAATCAAGTAATAATGAAAATACATTGTTCTATGAGTCCTTTAAAAGCCAATGAATCTAATTCAAAAATCCATTTAGCTGCTCATTTTAACCATAAGGTTCTCCTGACACTTTCACTTCTGGGGTCTGGAACATGATGAACATGTTGCATATATCCTTAACATCACACATTTCTTTATCAAATTGGTCTGCTACAGGCTGATCACTAGGTCTCTGAGTTAAAGATTTTTTAATAATTGACCAATGGATAGCCTCAAAGTTCTGTTTTATACACATAATATTTTCCACAAGGCAAATAGTAATATAAATGAAAAACAAGATGGTACACCTGAAATAATGTCTAATACAGTATTATTCTCTATGTACAGATGCTTGAACATCTCTCTGCTAATTAAAAATGAAAATTTTGCACTGAACACGTTTGTGACAGCCCTTTTTTAATACAGGCACCATGAGTGTAATTTGACATATATACCAAGGCATCTCTAAGCTTCCTTCCTCTTTTGTAATAAAGCATTGCACATCATGAAATTAATGTTAGGAGTGATGGATCAAACTTGATCAAGGGCTACTGTTAAACCATAAAATTATTGTAAGAGGTTATGCATCTAACAATGTTCATGATCTCATTCCTGAGACTATCAATATTGCAAAGTAATCTTAACTCACACCAAAAATGAATTAGAGAGACAAAGCTCAAGGGCACTGTGTGGTAGGTGATTAATGAGTGGAAAGTGGGAAATGAGTAGGACATTGGAAATGGCAAATGACTATGAGATGAGATGTTGGAATTGATTGAGAGGTAAGGACTGAATCAGAGATGTGGGAGTGAGTGAGATGTAGAGGGTTGAGTAAAAGATGGAGAGCGAATAAAAGGTGTGAACTGAGCAATGAGCTGAGTGTGATGGTTGTTGTAATTGATTGAGAGAGTTTTGGCAGCTCAGTTGGATATTTGTGGAACCTGAATGTGATGAATGACTGACTGTGATGTGGGACTGAGTGGTATGGTTGTGATGACCAAGTGGGGTAAATGTGAGAACTGAGTGGAATGTGTGACAATTCAGTGGGATGATTGGGATGAATGAGTGGATTGTGGCACTAAGTGAGATTAGTATGGGTGCTAAGTGGAAGTAATGTAGAGTCTGACTGGGATGTGGGGAGTAAGTGGGAAGGATGTTGAAATTTAGTGGAATGGAATGAATGTGGGACTGTGTCGACTTTTCGGAGGTTTACTTACTCTTTCATTAAACCGACCCACTGGGACCCACCTCTGTGAACTAAACCAATCTAAAGTCATCAAAAGTAGAAAAATTATGAAACCCACACTCAAATGATTTAATTAATTTAGAAATTGATTTTATCCAAGGAGTGGAACTGTTAAAGCTTTTCACCTGGCCAGGGTTAAGGTAAGGAAATTACTGTGTGTGATGTGCAGGCCTTAAAATGTTAACACTTCTTGGATTACTCAAATTGGTCTCTGCAGTTGCTAGTGCTGTAGCTACCTCTGTATCTGTCATAATCACAGTTTCTCTAGCCCTATTCTATTCTACTACTTCTTTAATTATCACCTTAGCTACTCTATTTTTTTAGAAACTTTACTTTGCGTTTACGTACGATTAACCCACTCTGTCACACATCTATTTATGCTATACTAATCTGGTTGTCTATTTACCCTTCTGGACCCTTACTAATTGAATCCTTTCCTAAAGGTTCACCAAAAATCTTATTGGGTGTTGGTACCGCAGGTTGAAATCCCAAAATTTGTCCAAAATATTGCCAGTTTTTCATCTAGCAGTGGGCCAAGGACCTTCATTTTTGTCGCAGGGATTGCTGAGAGGCAGATGGGTCAGAATCACTAAATTGTAAATTAGGGTAGTCTTCCAGTTGAACAGAGGAATAATATTTTGCTGCTTTAGATCTGGATTTACTCAGGTATTTTTCCATTGAACTTAGCGTCTCAGAATTGAGACATGTGAAGTCGTCTGCTGCAGGAGTTGAAGAGGGGCTCGCCGCAGATTATGAAAAATTGCGGTTTTAGTCTACATACATAAGGGCAGATGTAAATATGTCATTACAAGGTATAGATGTCTCAAACATGAGAGGTAAAGCCGAGCAATCCACATTTTAAAGAGGGTATAAGCAAATAATGGCCTCCAATACAGTGTAATGTGGAAAGAGAACCATAAACATTTGTAGAGAAGTCACCCATTGAGAGTAAATTTGCACTACTTGACAAGTGGTAACAATGCTTGCAGAAAGCATAGGTTGAATGTTGGTATGCAGGATAGAGGGATCAGTGTCTATGAGTAAACAATGGTATGGGATCCGCACTATGAAGAAAAGACAAATTACGTTGGTGATATCGAGCAGCCTTCCAGTGCTTTGGTATATCAGTATAGGGGAGCCTCCTTGGCAAATAATAAGCGGTCACAAGTGGTAGATTGCTATGAGTGCTGCCCGTACCTAATATGTTCAGCAGCTGTCCGTAGTCATTGGGGGATCAGAGGTGGAGCAGAGCCAAGCCAGATTTGAATCAGTATATGGTGGTTCCGCTTTTGGTGGTGGCAGTCAGTACTACATCCAACTCAAAATATGGAGGATGGGCAGGGGAGCAATAAGTGACGAGTTCTCAGAGAAAGGGAGAATGGTTTCACAACAGGGCACTCTACAAAAGTGGACTAAATAGTCTCTGCAGAGGGATCACTCTCCGCTGATATGTACAGAAGATTGCGTGCCCTGCAATTATAATGTGTTAAATGGTGGATGCCATGCATCCTGGGTTGAAATGGAAAGAGAAGTGTTGCAGTTTAGAGTGGCTACATAATAGAATAGAAAGAACCAGCGCTATACACAGATGAATGAAATATTGGACATATTGGTATAAATAGTGGTGGTCTTAAGTTAAGATAAAACAGATGCTTTAATGCTAGTAATAAAGGCAAATAAACAGTATACAAGTAAACACAGAATACATTAGTAGCTGTGGATAAATGCACAAAAGAAATGTCCCTTATATAGTCCAAAAATTACTTGTAGAGATAACTTGCAAGATTCACAAAGTCCTGAAAAAAGGTCTATCCTGGTAGACCAAATAGAAATTCCCTGAGCATGTCAGATTTCCACCTCATCTTTATAGTCCAGATGCAAAAGTAGACTGGGCGCACTGCCACCCACTATACTTGCGATTAACTTGGAGTGAGGGCTGAAGTCCTCTTGGTCCAACTCCTAAATGATAAGTAGAGTCTCAGTCTTGCCATGTCATCAAGGGAATGTGGAGAGTCTTTAGCGATGGCACGTGTTCCACCTTGGAACGCATGCTATTTCCTGTGTCCTGTTTCCTGTGCAGCCTGAAAAGTTGTCCCGGCCGTTTTCGTCACTCGTGACCTTTTCAAGGGATATCTGGATAGTGTCCTGAGAGTGATGTCTTAAATACCTCATTGGATAGGTTTAAATGACTGTGATTGGTCATCCAATTGCCATATGAACTAAAACTACTCCATCTTGAAAAGTAATTATGACCTTTTAACTAAGGGAATATATAGTCCAAAATGCATGCAA
Source organism: Mixophyes australis (assembly GCA_036250195.1). NCBI lineage: Eukaryota > Metazoa > Chordata > Amphibia > Anura > Limnodynastidae > Mixophyes > Mixophyes australis. Next base: position 96,335,477 of record JAVHZZ010000011.1, on the reverse strand, counting down.
TCTAATACATGACCAAAAGGGAAAAAGGAAAACAAGACGGGAAAAGTAAAAGTAAATCATAATGAAATTAAAAATAAAAACAAATAAAAATAAATATAAAAATAAATAATATATATTTTTTTATTTTTTTATTTTTTATTTTTATTATTTTTTATTTATCACAATTGTTCTTAAGAACACTGCCATGAAAAAAGAATGGTTCCAAAACATCCTCCAAGACTAACTTCTCCCAACTATCCAAGAACAGTTTGGTGATGAACAATGCCTTTTCTAGCATGATGGAGCACCTTGCCATAAGGAAAAAGTGATAACTAAGTGGCTCAGGGGATCAAAACATCGAAATTTTGGGTCCATGGCCAGGAAACTCCCCAGACCTTAATCTCATTGAGAACTTGTGGTCAGCCCTCAAGAGTCGGGTGGATAAACAAAAACCCACAAATTCTGACAAACTCCAAGCATTTATTATACAAGAGTGGGCAGTCATCGGTCAGTATGTGGCCCAGAAGTTGATTGACAGCACGCCAGGTAATGTAATTGTCAGTAAAATCCTTTGACACTTATGAAATGCTTTTAATTTCAGTATACCATAGCAACATCTGACAAAAAGTAACAAACTTTGTGAAAAACAATACTTGTGTCATTCTCAAAACGTTTGGCCATGACTGTACAATCAATTTTTGGGGTCTGTTTTTGAATGCATAGTAAAGAAATTGTCGGGCATCTGAGACAATTTCTTTGGGGCTAATCATTAGAGTATAAAAACTGTGTAAGTCATGAAGTATGATGGCACTGGCTTTTAGTGTAGTTTTATCTCCAATATTTTATGTTTTATTAATGTGGGCAGCTACAATTTTTTTTTTATGACATAAAATATACCCGCTGTGCAGTTTAATGCCTTTCCCTTGGGTGCCAAAATGACTTGTGCCTTCACTGGCACAGATGAAGACAGTAAAACACAAACAAACTTCCTTTAGACGCAAAGCAGTTGACGTATTTGTTTGCTAATAACAAATGTACATAAGAAGTATTTGTGACCAAGTCCGGACTTCTGCACTGTGAAAGAATATAATTAGTCATTATGAAAGTGTGTATTGCGTAATAGAAATAGTATAATAAGGAAATAAATCTAATACCTTGCTATAAAAACACAGCATTACAGTGGTAAGTCACAGCAGACTTCAACTGAGAAAGAAGAGACAACTTCAGGTATACACTTCAGGTATATTTAATAATCTCGCTTATTTGACTTTTCTTAAGATGAATTAGAGCTACTTTTAAAGAAATCTAAAAAGGCACATTGTAATATGATTGTAACTGTCTTTAAAATAATAATTTCAGTAAACCAATTTTTTTTGGCACACACATATGCTTGCAATGAGTCTCTTATCAATATTTAACAAGAGAAGTTGGTTTTAATATGGTGCATTAGCAGTCTCTATGGGGTATATTTACTAAACTGCGAGTTTAATAAAGTGGAGGTGTTGCCTATAGCAACCAATCAGATTCTAGCTACCAGTTTGTAGAAAGTACTAAATAAATGACAGCTAGAATCTGTTTGGTTGCTATAGGCAATATCTCCACTTTTTCAAACCTGCAGTTTAGTAAATCTAGCCTTAAAAGTCAAATATCTAGGTCTTGAATGTGAAACCTAATAGAGATATTAAAAAGTAACTTTTATTAAAAATTCCATAAAATTTGAAGTTTTAAAAACAGTGAAATAATAAAGTGATGATGTGAATAAGGTGATATTAAAATCTGCTGAGTGTTCTTTGTAGTCTCTTTATTTTTTGTTCCAATAAATTATATTTTAATTGATGTTTTTTGCTGTCTCACTTTATTGTGTATACTCAATGTTCTTACTCTTATTTCCCATAGTTCTCAATATTATAATACTTTGATATAGTTTTCGCTGTTTTGACACTGTTATGATACTTTACAGTTCTCACTATTATGACACTGTGGGGTAAATATTATACAGAGACTGATACAATATTTGTGAGACTAATTAACACTGTCAGGGTTTGGATCAATATAATTGTAACTGTACATCTGTCCTCCAGCACTAAGGATTCATCTTATTGTTGTAATTCCTAGTGAGCTAGTTGAACCATCCAGTTCCCTAAATATTAAATTATTCACTAAATTGTTCCTTGACTATCGTGTGCATTGAATTTCCCACATTTGTCATCTGTTTTACAGTTTCCTCATGTCGCTCTTGCTGCAGTATCAGATATTGTCAGAAAGTAGTTATAGTTATAGCAATGGTTATACATTTACATTTGGTAGGCTCTCAATTATTTGATTGATAAAAAGAAATAGTTTTATACGCTGTGGCTTATATCCGTAGAGAGTTCAGAAAATAAATCTAAGGGAGAATCGTATTTCCCTGTATATTCTATGTTGTTTCCCTGTAGGTTAAAACATATTCCTTGTAGTTGTTGACTTACTTAATGGCTGCAATTTAGTGAGATCATCTTTTGTGTATAAATCAGAATTGATGACTATACTTACATCAGGTAAAATTCGAGGCAAAAAAATCCCTCACCTCGCTCCAGTGTAATATCTACCTTATCTTCATTCATACTGATTGTCCGAGTCGACAATACGTCTTACAATGTGTCCGCTGTCAGTATATCATGACAGTTTGAACATGACTATTTATATTAAATTTCTGCTGTTTATTTGCTGTTATAATATGTTGCTTTGGCATCATAATTGTAGTGATATAGGTCAATCATTATCTTCCATAAGGCTTTAATATCTCAGTTCTTTTATAGCAGTGAATTATCAGTGAAAGCACAAATACTCCGGCTGATATCCACTGTTATATATATATATATATATATATATATATATATATATATATATATATATATATGCTTATGAAGCGATCATGATAATTTTGGGGCATTACCCTACTATTTCCACATCCTAACACTAGAATGTTGGTATATCAGGATTATGATTTGTTCTTTATATATTCTATATGAGTGTTCCTATAGATGTAGTTGGGCATCCTAGTCATAAACCTAAAATATGATCCTTGTTATCTAGATATAAATATATTGCAACATTTGGACAATATCTCTCCTGCCCGTATCTTTTAATAGCTTGAAGGCATAACCTTGTTAATTACATGCTGCCACACTGTATTATTTTAGCAATATGGTTGCAATCATAAAAATCAATCACCGTCTCCATTAGTGATTAAAATCACATTTCTTACACAGTATCAGTTCATTCGTATTTACAATAATTTGGCAATAGGATCATAGATGTTCAAATTGATTCCCACTGTCTGTCTGTCTTCATAATGTAATCATAGTCATCCAGACATCTCCATGTTATTTACACATTCACTAGGATGTTTCAGCAGTAAGATTACAATCCAGTATTGGTGTAATTGAGCTATATACCTGTGATCATGTTCTTATACAAAATATAGATATATATCAATGTGTCTCTTATCTCCAAATATGCAATACTTTTTCTTTTCTCTAGTTTCATTTAATCCCCTCCATGTACTGACAATATGTCATATAAGTAGATTAGTTTATACTCACATGAGAGAACAGAAATAGGAGATACAGGGAAGAAGAAGAGAAGGGAGAACAGGATATCATTTTTTATTCTATTACATTTCATGACTGTAGTTTTGTATATTTTCCTGTTAATAATCTAAATGGAGAAAATTCTATATTTATCATAATTTTTAACCTTAGCACTGTTATAACTGTACAACCTTCCATATATGTAACATTTGTTTAGGTTAAATGAAATAGCTGCTATACAGTGTTTTTGAGCGGTGCCCCCAGTGGTCAGATATTCATATAAAATAGTAAAGCCCCTGCTTGCATGTACTATGCCATAACTGGGAACAAAGTAATTCTCAGCTATGCATGGAGGTATCATAGATTAACACTGCAAGAAGAGATCCACATGGCACACACCCTGATAGGCAGCTGGTCTCACTTTCAGCTTCTGTTCAGAATTGCTGACCTGAGAATGTAACCAAAAGGAACTCCCGATATCTGTTTCATTGTGATCTGCTTTCTTATCTCAGTGAGTCCTATCTAACAAGTCATGTAATTCATAATACCTATTTCTTGCATATACACATTCCTGCTTTCCTTTCTAAGTTATCATTTGATTTTTGTAGGTACTACACAGAAATGGCTTCCTTGAGCAATCGTTCATTCATGCAGCTATTACTGCTAGGTGAGTATTACCTCTGTTTTGTGGTCTAGAGAATGGTGTTTGAAGATACACTAACTAAGGGCCAAACTTAGCTATTTTTTTACTAATATATGGTTCTGCTTTGTTTAAGTAGAAAATGCTTCTTTGATCTCCAGATTGTTTGCCCTTAAAAAAGACACCCATAAAATTTTCACAATGCATCAAATAGCAGGAGATAAAGTTATTAAATCTATAAATGTCTGTAATTTATTTATATATAATAGTTTGCAGACTTTTTAGATGTTAGTTACTGACCACTGATCTGGTCACATCCAAGGTTGTGGTTAGTTGTAGGTCCAGCTCCCGCTGGTCAGTCCCTTACACAGTCCTTTGTTGAACCCAGTCAGGAGAAGATATCTCTTGGTTTGTCTCCTATAACACCAAGGTATTTTCTGTGGATTTGCTCTATGAAGGTGGAATGACAGAGCGTTTTTGCTCACTGCAGTGTAAGATGAGCATTTAGACGATATGAAGGACACAATGATCTATGCTTCAGCACAAGGCAGGGTCTGGCTCATAGATAAAGTGGGAGGAGCTAGAACAATCAGTATCCAATAAGAGCATTAGAATGTTAACATCAAAGGATTTCAACCTAGCCAAACCTTTCATGTCCATGTTTGAGAAACATTGAAGAGGGAGCAGCTCAATCATCCTGTAGCCAATCAGAGCAATGTTAATAATAACACAGTGATTTGATGGTTCCTTCCAAACTGATAGTTGTGGAAGTTATATGTATATATTTACCATAACTCTCTTTCCTGTTTCATTTCCAGCCACTTCCCTGATCTATATCATGGATACTGTGAATGCTAATCCTGTTACCCCAGGTAAGTGATAAAGTCAATTTAATTATTTTATTTAAAAATGACTTTGATGTCTGAAAAAAATAAAGGGTGTGGAACAAATGGATCTGGGCAAGAAATAAAGAATAGAAGCAATAGCATCAGATACATTATTTAATACTTTCTATTTGGTATGTACAGCTGCAACTACTTGAATAGATTACAATTATTGCACTCAACATACTATATTATTTGGGCATTTTCTGTTTAATATTTTTATGTACAAGGATATCACAGTATACAAGACCCCAGTACCTCCATATACAGATAAGCCTTGAATTCCTGTTGACTTGGTACACATATAGGAGCACATTAACTTATTGAAGTAATCTTCAAACATTATTACACTATTGGGTGCATTAAATCCTTTGCTCTTATTCACAAATCTTTTTTTCACCTAAAATGTCTACAGGCATTCTAATGATAGCAGCTGCCTATTATTTACAGAAAGTGCTTATATGTGCTGGTATAATTAATGTTTTATACTTGTGTGGTTAGTAACAACCAAAAAAGATGGGTATAGTGCCAATATCACTCATTGTTTTTGTTAATTACTTTAATGGGAAATTGCCATATTGCAATTTTCTTTTTGGTATGTTAAACACTCATCTACAATACACCTTAACTTCTACTTCAAACAATATAAGAACCAATACAAAGACTTCAACACACTTAAGGTAAATGAGCGCAAACAATCATAGGCAGCCTTCTGCTCCAGGGCTCCTATCCACACGTCAACCCAATATTGCCAATACGTGAAGCAAGATTGAAAAAGAAATGGCGCTAATGACAAATCAAAATAATAGATTTAAACCAATATATAATGTGCGATAATCATGTGAAATAAAAAAGTGTCTGGGAATGGTTATAAATCTCACAGTTCAATTAATAGAACATCCGTGGTACCAATGAAATGAATGAATATAAAGTTCTTTGCGCTCCTCTTTCCTACCAAATTGAATTTCCAGAAGTGTGATTTATTTTATGCCAAAGTCCATGAAATAAACGTGATTATAAACATAGTTTATTTCATGGATTTTTGCATTATTTAATTCACACTTCTATTTTTTTGTTTCTCAATAGCAATTTCTGGTAATCAAAAGAGGTGTTTCAACCTGTAAAATTAACCTGGTTTCAATAGAAATGGGCGTGGTATTTATGAAATAGACCTGGAATGTTTAAAGGTTTGATGTTGCATTGTCATAGCTCTCCCAATTTAGGTGGGACAGTCCCTATTTGAGGAATCTGTCCCGCCATCCCGTTATAGAGAAAGCCGTGGGAAAGTTGTGAAGCATTGTTGGGAAGTCCGGTGAACAGTGACGGTGTGTACAGTACACAAGGCAATGAAAGTGTTTAGAGGAAAAGAGAGAACAGGCTAGTGCTTCAAAAGCACTAGGCACACCCCCTGGTGGGACCAGACCACTGGTCCCGATGTCACCTACCCAAATGTTGTGAGTGGTGAGTTGTGTATTAAAGATATGATAAAATTACATTATCTGAAAAATACAAAATATTATGTCAGTTTTGTGATGGATTTGACAGCGTGTGATCTGTGCAAATTAAGTTACCGCATTCTCTATATTAATTATTACCAGCTAATCAGGAATTTGTGATATAATAATATAAGTTACAAAACACTCTAATTTACTATTCTTTTTTTATGTATCATTTACAGAAAACTGTCCACCTGACATGGCTTACGGCTGTGTACGAAATTGCTTTAGCAATTGTGATAATTTAAACAGCACCTCTGAGATCTGCAATGACCTGTGCAGACAAGGATGTGACTGCAAAAGTGACCTAGTTCGTGCTTCTGAGAACTCAGACTTCTGTGTCCAGCCCTGTGCCTGCAAAGTTACTTGTCCTGAAAACATGCACTTTAACCCCTGTCTCACAAGGTCAGAACCGACATGTAGCGGAGACACAGGGAAAGAAGAATTCCCATGCAAACCACGCTGTGTGTGCAATAAAGGTTATGTTAGAAATGAGATGCCTGGTGATGTGTGCATTACACAAGGAGATTGCCCAACTCCAAAAGATGACAAAATATAAGAGCAATTACCATTAAAATGTTAAAATGGTAAATGTGAGGGTAACAGTAGAGTAGAGTTTTTTACTGTGTTCGCCAATGTTAAAAGCAGTGAAAAATGCAATTAAAGTGTTACCTTTCTTGTCTGTTAGAGTGATGTCCTTTATTGACTAAGTGGATAGGTAAATATTTAAAGACTATTAAGATTTTTTCTTTGTCTGTCTTGGTATAATATAGATACGGAAATTTCACATATTTATACATACGTATAAACAGTACCGATCAAACAACTATTATCCTGACACATACAAGCAAAATGCAAACTATTGCCCAGATATGGGTACACGGTGTTGGCACGTCAGTGTGAGATGTTAAGTACTCATTGAGTAGTAGAATGCGGTGTTATGGTGAGAATAAGGAGAGGACACCAATCATTCTATAAACTCTTACATCATTTACTGTAGTTGAGGTTCACTTGTCTGCGAAAATGGTTAATCTCCGCATTGCCTCTACCAAAACTGGATACAGACTCAAAGTTCTCCCGAATCAAAAAACTTTGATAGGAAATTCAAAAGAAAGCCTAAACTCCAAACCAGTGCAATAGTTTTCTCAGCTGGACCCCCAGAGAGTCATTACACTTTTGTAGCTGTTTCTACTACTTAAATACACATGGTAATTTATGCTGTGACCCCTGGTGTAGAAATGTGCTGCCGTGGGGCCCAGTTATTTAATTTTGTGGCTGTTTTATGTTTATTGTGTTAATTTACAGTAAAATTGTGTTGGACAATCCACTAGCAGAACAGTTGTCCTGTTTCTCTTATATATAGTCCAGTATTGGGGAATGTCTCTCATGCAGTGGTTTTAACTGATGGATTAACACACACTGCGGCCGCTATGGAGTCCAGCTTTATTTTGATAAGGGGAAAGTAGGAGAAGGAGCGAGTTACATTGTACTTTTAGTCCCTCAAGTAAGAGTTGCCTTTGATCTCCAACATTTTTTTGCAAAATATCCTTGAATTTATATTAAAAAACATACAGTCAGGTCCATAAATATTGGGACATCGACACAATTCTCATATTTTGGGCTCTATGCACCACCACAATGGATTTGAAATGAAACTAACAAGATGAGCTTTAACTGCAGACTTTCAGCTTTAATTCGAGGGTATTTACATCCAAATCAGGTGAACGGTGTAGGAATTACAACGGTTTCTATATGTGCCTCCCACTTTTTAAGGGACCAAAAGTAATGGGACAATCGACTCAAAACCTATTTCATGGACATGTGTGGGCTATTCCCTCGTTACTTCATCATCAATTAAGCAGGTAAAAGGTCTGGAGTTGATTCTAGGTGTGACATTTGCATTTGTAAAACTGTTGCTGTCGACTCTCAATATGAGATCCAAAGAGCTGTCGCTATCAGTGAAGCAAGCCATCGTTAGGCTGAAAAATCAAAACAAACCCATCAGAGAGATAGCAAATCAACTGTTTGGAACATTCTTAAAAAGAAAGAATGCACCAGAGAGCTCAGCAACACCAAAAGACCCGGAAGACCACGGAAAACAACTGTGGTGGAAGACAGAAGAATTTTTTCTGTGGTGAAGAAAAACCCCTTCACAACAGTTGGCCAAGTCAAGAACACTCTCCAGGAGGTAGGTGTATATGTGTCAAAGTCAACAATCAAGAGAAGACTTCACAAGAGTGAATATAGAGGGTTCACCACACGATGTAAACCATTTGTGAGTGACAAAAACAGGAAGACCAGATTAGAGTTTGGCAAACAACATCTAAAAAAGCCATTACAGTTCTGGAACAACATCCTATGGACAGATGAGACAAAGATCAACTTGTACCAGAGTGATGGGAAGAGAAGAGTATGGAGAAGGAAAGAAACTGCTCATGATCCAAAACATACCACCTCATCAGTGAAGCATGGTGGTGGTAGTGTCATGGCATGGGCATGTATGGCTGCCAATGGAACTGGTTCCCTTGTATATATTGACAATGTGACTACTGACAAAAGCAACAGGATGAATTCTGAAGTGTTTCAGGCAATAATATCTGCTCATATTCAGTCAAATGCTTCAGAACTCATTGGACAGCGCTTCACAGTGCAGTTGGACAATGACCCGAAGCATACTGCAAAAGCAACCAAAGACTTTTTTAAGGCTAACAAGTGGAATGTTATGCAATGGCCAAGTCAATCACCTGACCTGAATCCGATTGACTATGCATTTCACTTGATGAAGACAAAACTGAAGGGAAAATGCCCCAAGAACAAGCAGGAACTGAAGACATTTGCAGTAGAGGCCTGGCAGAGCATCACCAGGGATGAAACCCAGCGTCTGGTGATGTCTATGCATTCCAGACTTCAGGCTGTAATTGACTGCAAAGGATTCGCAAAAGAAGTATTAAAAAGTGAAAGTTTGATGTAGGATTGTTTAGTTTGTCCCATTACTTTTGGTCCCTTAAAAAGTGGGAGGCACATATAGAAACCGTTGTAATTCCTACACCGTTCACCTGATTTGGATGTAAATACCCTCAAATTAAAGCTGAAAGTCTGCAGTTAAAGCACATCTTGTTTGTTTCATTTCAGATCCATTGTGGTGGTGTATAGAGCCCAAAATATGAGAATTGTGTTGATGCCCCAATATTTATGGACCTGACTGTATGCGTCCAGCTCACCATGATCCTCCCAGTATGCATTATTTTGTCATTAGCTCAGTCATCATGTGTATTATGGATTACAGCTTCTAATGTTGAACACACAGTAAGTTTGAGCTGTGGGATGAATATGGTAAATGGACAGTGTCCTTCTCTAATAACTTCGGCAAGCAACTATTTTTTTTAAATAAAGAATGTCTCTAAAAATATTCATCTTGTTACAATTGTCATGGCTTATTTAGCAATATTAAAGCTAATTTGTTGCAAGTCTCATTGTATCTGGGACTATCCCCATAAACAAAGAATTGGAAACTAACAGATGTTGGTTGGGATGAATACTAATAGGATTCTGATAGTGATCACTGCATGACGTCATCATCAGATACAGTCCTATGACCTGGGCACAGAATAATTTTATCTTTAGCATTTGTCCATGCACCTGTGTCTCAGTTGACGGGTCACCTGTGTATGTCCGTATTCTGCTTAAGAGAATCTGTTTCTAATATAATATCTGCTGCTTCAGTCTCAAAATTCAAAGGCTGATTTCAGGAATTTTAAGGTTAATATACGTGTAACAAAATACTCTAAAGCTCCATATGGCAAATATTATTTTAAAAGTCTTTATTATGTATATAGCGCCACCAATTATGCTACACTGTACACATAATATTAGTCATTCACTTCAGTTCCTAGTCTATTGCCACTTACAGTAAAATTTCCCTAGCGTACTCGTTCACTAAATACCATTTTAGTCAACAGCCAATTGACCTATCACACATACAAACCCCACACAGATAAGGTTGGGAATCTAACTCATGACCCCAGTGCTGTGAGGCAGCAATGTTAAGCACTTCAGTGTGAGATGTTAGTTACTCATTTAGTAGTCGAGGTAATGTTATAGGCAGAATGAGGAGAGGACACCAATCGTTCTATAAACTCTTACATCATTTATTTTAGTTGAGGTGCACTTGTCTGCGGAGAGGATACATTGTTTCTGTTACTACTGACCACACTATTATTTTATTATTTTGCTTGGCAGAAGATCAGCCTGACATGAAAAAGTTACTTTTACAAATATAGATAAATATATGGTTTTAATTTTCTTGTCATAATGTTAGTGTGGATTTTTTCTTCTTTTTATAATAATAACTCCACATAATCAAAATTGTTAAAAATCACAGTTAAATCAAGTAATAATGAAAATACATTGTTCTATGAGTCCTTTAAAAGCCAATGAATCTAACTCAAAAATCCATTTAGCTGCTCATTTTAACCATAAGGTTCTCCTGACACTTTCACTTCTGGGGTCTGGAACATGATGAACATGTTGCATATATCCTTAACATCACACATTTCTTTATCAAATTGGTCTGCTACAGGCTGATCACTAGGTCTCTGAGTTAAAGATTTTTTAATAATTGACCAATGGATAGCCTCAAAGTTCTTTCTGTTTTATACACATAATATTTTCCACAAGGCAAATAGTAATATAAATGAAAAACAAGATGGTACACCTGAAATAATGTCTAATACAGTATTATTCTCTATGTACAGATGCTTGAACATCTCTCTGCTAATTAAAAATGAAAATTTTGCACTGAACACGTTTGTGACAGCCCTTTTTTAATACAGGCACCATGAGTGTAATTTGACATATATACCAAGGCATCTCTGAGCTTCCTTCCTCTTTTGTAATAAAGCATTGCACATCATGAAATTAATGTTAGGAGTGATGGATCAAACTTGATCAAGGGCTACTGTTAAACCATAAAATTATTGTAAGAGGTTATGCATCTAACAATGTTCATGATCTCATTCCTGAGACTATCAATATTGCAAAGTAATCTTAACTCACACCAAAAATGAATTAGAGAGACAAAGCTCAAGGGCACTGTGTGGTAGGTGATTAATGAGTGGAAAGTGGGAAATGAGTAGGACATTGGAAATGGCAAATGACTATGAGATGAGATGTTGGAATTGATTGAGAGGTAAGGACTGAATCAGAGATGTGGGAGTGAGTGAGATGTAGAGGGTTGAGTAAAAGATGGAGAGCGAATAAAAGGTGTGAACTGAGCAATGAGCTGAGTGTGATGGTTGTTGTAATTGATTGAGAGAGTTTTGGCAGCTCAGTTGGATATTTGTGGAACCTGAATGTGATGAATGACTGACTGTGATGTGGGACTGAGTGGTATGGTTGTGATGACCAAGTGGGGTAAATGTGAGAACTGAGTGGAATGTGTGACAATTGAGTGGGATGATTGGGATGAATGAGTGGATTGTGGCACTGAGTGAGATTAGTATGGGTGCTAAGTGGAAGTAATGTAGAGTCTGACTGGGATATGGGGAGTGAGTGGGAAGGATGTTGAAATTTAGTGGAATGGAATGAATGTGGGACTGTGTCGACTTTTCGGAGGTTTACTTACTCTTTCATTAAACCGACCCACTGGGACCCACCTCTGTGAACTAAACCAATCTATAGTCATCAAAAGTAGAAAAATTATGAAACCCACACTCAAATGATTTAATTAATTTAGAAATTGACTTTATCCAAGGAGTGGAACTGTTAAAGCTTTTCACCTGGCCAGGGTTAAGGTAAGGAAATTACTGTGTGTGATGTGCAGGCCTGAAAATGTTAACACTTCTTGGATTGCAGGTGAGTTGGATTGCTCAAATTGGTCTCTGCAGTTGCTAGTGCTGTAGCTACCTCTGTATCTGTCATAATCACAGTTTCTCTAGCCCTATTCTATTCTACTACTTCTTTAATTATCACCTTAGCTACTCTATTTTTTTAGAAACTTTACTTTGCGTTTACGTACGATTAACCCACTCTGTCACACATCTATTTATGCTATACTAATCTGGTTGTCTATTTACCCTTCTGGACCCTTACTAATTGAATCCTTTCCTAAAGGTTCACCAAAAATCTTATTGGGTGTTGGTACCGCAGGTTGAAATCCCAAAATTTGTCCAAAATATTGCCAGTTTTTCATCTAGCAGTGGGCCAAGGACCTTCATTTTTGTCGCAGGGATTGCTGAGAGGCAGATGGGTCAGAATCACTAAATTGTAAATTAGGGTAGTCTTCCAGTTGAACAGAGGAATAATATTTTGCTGCTTTAGATCTGGATTTACTCAGGTATTTTTCCATTGAACTTAGCGTCTCAGAATTGAGACATGTGAAGTCGTCTGCTGCAGGAGTTGAAGAGGGGCTCGCCGCAGATTATGAAAAATTGCGGTTTTAGTCTACATACTTAAGGGCAGATGTAAATATGTCATTACAAGGTATAGATGTCTCAAACATGAGAGGTAAAGCCGAGCAATCCACATTTTAAAGAGGGTATGAGCAAATAATGGCCTCCAATACAGTGTAATGTGGAAAGAGAACCATAAACATTTGTAGAGAAGTCACCCATTGAGAGTAAATTTGCACTACTTGACAAGTGGTAACAATGCTTGCAGAAGGCATAGGTTGAATGTTGGTATGCAGGATAGAGGGATCAGTGTCTATGAGTAAACAATGGTATGGGATCCGCACTATGAAGAAAAGACAAATTACGTTGGTGATATCGAGCAGCCTTCCAGTGCTTTGGTATATCAGTATAGGGGAGCCTCCTTGGCAAATAATAAGCGGTCACAAGTGGTAGATTGCTATGGGTGCTGCCCGTACCGAATATGTTCAGCAGCTGTCCGTAGTCATTGGGGGATCAGAGGTGGAGCAGAGCCAAGCCAGATTTGAATCAGTATATGGTGGTTCCGCTTTTGGTGGTGGCAGTCAGTACTACATCCAACTCAAAATATGGAGGATGGGCAGGGGAGCAATAAGTGACGAGTTCTCAGAGAAAGGGAGAATGGTTTCACAACAGGGCACTCTACAAAAGTGGACTAAATAGTCTCTGCAGAGGGATCACTCTCCACTGATATGTACAGAAGATTGCGTGCCCTGCATTTATAATGTGTTAAATGGTGGATGCCATGCATCCTGGGTTGAAATGGAAAGAGAAGTGTTGCAGTTTAGAGTGGCTACATAATAGAATAGAAAGAACCAGCGCTATACACAGATGAATGAAATATTGGACATATTGGTATAAATAGTGGTGGTCTCAAGTTAAGATAAAACAGATGCTTTAATGCTAGTAATAAAGGCAAATAAACAGTATACAAGTAAACACAGAATACATTAGTAGCTGTGGATAAATGCACAAAAGAAATGTCCCTTATATAGTCCAAAAATTACTTGTAGAGATAACTTGCAAGATTCACAAAGTCCTGAAAAAAGGTCTATCCTGGTAGACCAAATAGAAATTCCCTGAGCATGTCAGATTTCCACCTCATCTTTATAGTCCAGATGCAAAAGTAGACTGGGCGCACTGCCACCCACTATACTTGCGATTAACTTGGAGTGAGGGCTGAAGTCCTCTTGGTCCAACTCCTAAATGATAAGTAGAGTCTCAGTCTCGCCATGTCATCAAGGGAATGTGGAGAGTCTTTAGCGATGGCACGTGTTCCACCTTGGAACGCATGCTATTTCCTGTGTCCTGTTTCCTGTGCAGCCTGAAAAGTTGTCCCGGCCGTTTTCGTCACTCGTGACCTTTTCAAGGGATATCTGGATAGTGTCCTGAGAGTGATGTCTTAAATACCTCATTGGATAGGTTTAAATGATTGTGATTGGTCATCCAATTGCCATATGAACTAAAACTACTCCATCTTGAAAAGTAATTATGACCTTTTAACTAAGGGAATATATAGTCCAAAATGCATGCAATCTAATACATGACCAAAAGGGAAAAAGGAAAACAAGACGGGAAAAGTAAAAGTAAATCATAATGAAATTAAAAATAAAAACAAATAAAAATAAATATAAAAATAAATAATATATATTTTTTTATTTTTTATTTTTATTATTTTTTATTTATCACAATTGTTCTTAAGAACACTGCCATGAAAAAAGAATGGTTCCAAAACATCCTCCAAGACTAACTTCTCACAACTATCCAAGAACAGTTTGGTGATGAACAATGCCTTTTCTAGCATGATGGAGCACCTTGCCATAAGGAAAAAGTGATAACTAAGTGGCTCAGGGGATCAAAACATCGAAATTTTGGGTCCATGGCCAGGAAACTCCCCAGACCTTAATCTCATTGAGAACTTGTGGTCAGCCCTCAAGAGTCGGGTGGATAAACAAAAACCCACAAATTCTGACAAACTCCAAGCATTTATTATACAAGAGTGGGCAGTCATCGGTCAGTATGTGGCCCAGAAGTTGATTGACAGCACGCCAGGTAATGTAATTGTCAGTAAAATCCTTTGACACTTATGAAATGCTTTTAATTTCAGTATACCATAGCAACATCTGACAAAAAGTAACAAACTTTGTGAAAAACAATACTTGTGTCATTCTCAAAACGTTTGGCCATGACTGTACAATCAATTTTTGGGGTCTGTTTTTGAATGCATAGTAAAGAAATTGTCGGGCATCTGAGACAATTTCTTTGGGGCTAATCATTAGAGTATAAAAACTGTGTAAGTCATGAAGTATGATGGCACTGGCTTTTAGTGTAGTTTTATCTCCAATATTTTATGTTTTATTAATGTGGGCAGCTACAATTTTTTTTTATGACATAAAATATACCCGCTGTGCAGTTTAATGCCTTTCCCTTGGGTGCCAAAATGACTTGTGCCTTCACTGGCACAGATGAAGACAGTAAAACACAAACAAACTTCCTTTAGACGCAAAGCAGTTGACGTATTTGTTTGCTAATAACAAATGTACATAAGAAGTATTTGTGACCAAGTCCGGACTTCTGCACTGTGAAAGAATATAATTAGTCATTATGAAAGTGTGTATTGCGTAATAGAAATAGTATAATAAGGAAATAAATCTAACACCTTGCTATAAAAACACAGCATTACAGTGGTAAGTCACAGCAGACTTCAACTGAGAAAGAAGAGACAACTTCAGGTATACACTTCAGGTATATTTAATAATCTCGCTTATTTGACTTTTCTTAAGATGAATTAGAGCTACTTTTAATGAAATCTAAAAAGGCACATTGTAATATGATTGTAACTGTCTTTAAAATAATAATTTCAGTAAACCAATTTTTTTTGGCACACACATATGCTTGCAATGAGTCTCTTATCAATATTTAACAAGAGAAGTTGGTTTTAATATGGTGCATTAGCAGTCTCTATGGGGTATATTTACTAAACTGCGAGTTTAATAAAGTGGAGGTGTTGCCTATAGCAACCAATCAGATTCTAGCTACCAGTTTGTAGAAAGCACTAAATAAATGACAGCTAGAATCTGTTTGGTTGCTATAGGCAACATCTCCACTTTTTCAAACCCGCAGTTTAGTAAATCTAGCCTTATAAGTCAAATATCTAGGTCTTGAATGTGAAACCTAATAGTTATATTAAAAAGTAACTTTTATTAATAATTCCATAAAATTTAAAGATTTAAAAACAGTGAAATAATAAAGTGATTATGTGAATAAGGTAATATTAAAATCTGCTGAGTGTTCTTTGCAGTCTCTTTATTTTTGTTCCAATAAATTATATTATATAAAATATATATATTATATATAAATTATATTTTAATTGATGTCTTTTGTTGTCCCACTTTATTGTGTATACTCAATGTTCTTACTCTTATTTCCCATAGTTCTCAATACTAATAATTCTTTGATATAGTTTTCGCTGTTTTGACACTGTTATGATACTTTTAATACAGTTCTCACTATTATGACACTGTGGGGTAAATATTATACAGAGACTGATAGAATTTTTGTCAGACTAATTAACACTGTCGGGGTTTGGATCAATATAATTGTAACTGTATATCTGTCCTCCAGCACTAAGGATTCATCTTATTGTTGTAATTCCTAGTGAGCTATTTGAACCATCCAGTTCCCTAAATATTTAATTATTCACTAAATTGTTCCTTGACTATCGTGTGCATTGAATTTCCCACATTTGTCATCTGTTTTACAGTTTCCTGATGTCGCTCTTGCTGCAGTATCAGATATTGTCAGAAAGTAGTTATAGTTATAGCAATGGTTATACATTTAAATTTGTTAGGCTCTCAATTATTTGATTGATAAAAGGAAATAGTTTTATACGCTGTGGCTTATATCCGTAGAGAGTTCAGAAAATAAATCTAAGGGAGAATCGTATTTCCCTGTATATTCTATGTTGTTTCCCTGTAGGTTAAAACATATTCCTTGTAGTTGTTGACTTACTTAATGGCTGCAATTTAGTGAGATCATCTTTTGTGTATAAATCAGAATTGATGACTATACTTACATCAGGTAAAATTCGAGGCAAAAAAATTCCTCACCTCGCTTCAGTGTAATATCTATCTTATCTTCATTCATTCATACTGATTGTCCGAGTCGACAATACGTCTTACAATGTGTCCGCTGTCAGTATATCATGACAGTTTGAACATGACTATTTATATTAAATTTCTGCTGTTTATTTGCTGTTATAATATGTTGCTTTGGCATCATAATTGTAGTGATATAGGTCAATCATTATCTTCCATAAGGCTTTAATATCTCAGTTCTTTTATAGCAGTGAATTATCAGTGAAAGCACAAATACTTCGGCTGATATCCACTGTTATATATATATATATATATATATATATATATATATATATATATGTGCTTATGAAGCGATCATGATAATTTTGGGGCATTACCCTACTATTTCCACATCCTAACACTAGAATGTTGGGATATCAGGATTATGATTTGTTCTTTATATATTCTATATGAGTGTTCCTATAGATGTAGTTGGGCATCCTAGTCATAAACCTAAAATATGATCCTTGTTATCTAGATATAAATATATTGCAACATTTGGACAATATGTCTCCTGCCCGTATCTTTTAATAGCTTGAAGGCATAACCTTGTTAATTACATGCTGCCACACTGTATTATTTTAGCAATATGGTTGCAATCAAAAAAATCAATCACCGTCTCAATTAGTGATTAAAATCGCATTTCTTACACAGTATCAGATCATTCGTATTTACAATAATTTGGCAATAGGATCATAGATGTTCAAATTGATTTCCACTGTCTGTCTGTCTTCATAATGTAATCATAGTCATCCAGACATCTCCATGTTTTTTACACGTTCACTAGGATATTTCAGCAGTAAGATTACAATCCAGTATTGGTGTAATTGAGCTATATACCTGTGATCATGTTCTTATACAAAATATAGATATATATCAATGTGTCTTTTATCTCCAAATATGCAATACTTTTTCTTTTCTCTAGTTTCATTTAATCCCCTCCATGTACTGACAATATGTCATATAAGTAGATTAGTTTATACTCACATGAGAGAACAGAAATAGGAGATACAGGGAAGGGGAAGAGAAGGGAGAACAGGATATCATTTTTTATTCTATTACATTTCATGACTGTAGTTTTGTATATTTTCCTGTTAATAATCTAAATGGAGAAAATTCTATATTTATCATAATTTTTAACCTTAGCACCGTTATAACTGTACAACCTTCCATATATGTAACATTTGTTTAGGTTAAATGAAATAGCTGCTATACAGTGTTTTGGAGCGGTGCCCCCAGTGGTCAGATATTCATATAAAATAGTAAAGCCCCTGCTTGCATGTACTATGCCATAACTGGGAACAAAGTAATTCTCAGCTATGCATGGAGGTATCATAGATTAACACTGCAAGAAGAGATCCACATGGCACATACCCTGATAGGCAGCTGGTCTCACTTTCAGCTTCTGTTCAGAATTGCTGACCTGAGAATGTAACCAAAAGGAACTCCCGATATCTGTTTCATTGTGATCTGCTTTCTTATCTCAGTGAGTCCTATCTAACAAGTCATGTAATTCATAATACCTATTTCTTGCATATACACATTCCTGCTTTCCTTTCTAAGTTATCATTTGATTTTTGTAGGTACTACACAGAAATGGCTTCCTTGAGCAATCGTTCATTCATGCAGCTATTACTGCTAGGTGAGTATCACCTCTGTTTTGTGGTCTAGAGAATGGTGTTTAAAGATACACTAACTAAGGGCCAAACTTAGCTATTTTTTTACTAATATATGGTTCTGCTTTGTTTAAGTAGAAAATGCTTCTTTGATCTCCAGATTGTTTGCCCTTAAAAAAGACACCCATAAAATTTTCACAATGCATCAAATAGCGGGAGATAAAGTTATTAAATCTATAAATGTCTGTAATTTATTTATATATAATAGTTTGCAGACTTTTTAGATGTTAGTTACTGACCACTGATCTGGTCACATCCAAGGTTGTGGTTAGTTGTAGGTCCAGCTCCCGCTGGTCAGTCCCTTACACAGTCCTTTGTTGAACCCAGTCAGGAGAAGATATCTCTTGGTTTGTCTCCTATAACACCAAGGTATTTTCTGTGGATTTGCTCTATGAAGGTGGAATGACAGAGCGTTTTTGCTCACTGCAGTGTAAGATGAGCATTTAGACGATATGAAGGACACAATGATCTATGCTTCAGCACAAGGCAGGGTCTGGCTCATAGATAAAGTGGGAGGAGCTAGAACAATCAGTATCCAATAAGAGCATTAGAATGTTAACATCAAAGGATTTCAACCTAGCCAAACCTTTCATGTCCATGTTTGAGAAACATTGAAGAGGGAGCAGCTCAATCATCCTGTTGCCAATCAGAGCAATGTTAATAATCACACAGTGATTTGATGGTTCCTTCCAAACTGATAGTTGTGGAAGTTATATGTATATATTTACCATAACTCTCTTTCCTGTTTCATTTTCAGCCACTTCCCTGATCTATATCATGGATACTGTGAATGCTAATCCTGTTACCCCAGGTAAGTGATAAAGTTAATTTAATTATTTTATTTAAAAATGACTTTGATGTCTGAAAAAAATAAAGGGTGTGGAACAAATGGATCTGGGCAAGAAATAAAGAATAGAAGCAATAGCATCAGATACATTATTTAATACTTTCTATTTGGTATGCACAGCTGCAACTCCTTGAATAGATTACAATTATTGCACTCAACATACTATATTATTTTGGCATTTTCTGTTTAATATTTTTATGTACAAGGATATCACAGTATACAAGACCCCAGTACCTCCATATACAGATAAGCCTTGAATTCCTGTTGACTTGTTACACATATAGGAGCACATTAACTTATTGAAGTAATCTTCAAACATTGTTACACTATTGGGTGCATTAGTTCCTTTGCTCTTATTCACAAATCTTCTTTTCACCTAAAATGTCTACAGGCATTCTAATGATAGCAGCTGCCTATTATTTACAGAAAGTGCTTATATGTGCTGGTATAATTAATGTTTTTTACTTGTGTGGTTAGTAACAACCAAAAAAGATGGGTATAGAGCCAATATCACTCATTGTTTTTGTTAATTACTTTAATGGGAAATTGCCATATTGCAATTTTCTTTTTGGTATCTCATCTACAATATACCTTAACTTTTACTTCAAACAATATAAGAACCAATACAAAGACTTCAACACACTTAAGGTAAATGAGCGCAAACAATCATAGGCAGCCTTCTGCTCCAGGGCTCCTATCCACACGTCAACCCAATATTGCCAATACGTGAAGCAAGATTGAAAAAGAAATGGCGCTAATGACAAATCAAAATAATAGATTTAAACCAATATATAATGTGTGATAATCATGTGAAATAAAAAAGTGTCTGGGAATGGTTATAAATCTCACAGTTCAATTAATAGAACATCCGTGGTCCCAATGAAATGAATGAATATAAAGTTCTTTGCGCTCCTCTTTCCTACCAAATTGAATTTCCAGAAGTGTGATTTATTTTATGCCAAAGTCCATGAAATAAACGTGATTATAAACATAGTTTATTTCATGGATTTTTGCATTATTTAATTCACACTTCTATTTTTTTGTTTCTCAATAGAAATTTCTGGTAGTCAAAAGAGGTGTTTCAACCTGTAAAATGGGCCTGGTTTCAATAGAAATGGGCGTGGTATTTATGAAATAGACCTGGAATGTTTAAAGGTTTGATGTTGCCTTGTCATAGCTCTCAGCAGTCCCAATTTAGGTGGGACAGTCCCTATTTGAGGAATCTGTCCCACCATCCCGTTATAGAGAAAGTCGTGGGAAAGTTGTGAAGCATTGTTGGGAAGTCCGGTGAACAGTTGCGGTGTGTACAGTACACAAGGCAATGAAAGTGTTTAGAGGCACACCCACCCACCCCCCCCCCCCCCCCGTGTGATGACACCTCTGATCCAGACTTTGCCTTTCTAAATGATGTGATTTATGTGTTGTGTATTAAAGATATGATAAAATGACATTATCTGAAAATTACAAAATATTATGTCAGTTTTGTGATTGATTTAACAGCGTGTGATCTGTGCAAATTAAGTTACCCCATTCTCAATATTAATTATTACCAGCTAACCAGGAATTTGTGATATAATAATATAAGTTACAAAACACTCTCATTTAATATTCTTTTTTTTATGTATCATTTACAGAAAACTGTCCACCTGACATGGTTTACGGCTGTGAACCGTCATGCTTCAGCAATTGTGATAATTTAAACAGCACCACTGAGATCTGCAATCGCATGTGCAGACAAGGATGTCACTGCAAAAGTGACCTAGTTCGTGCTTCTGAGAACTCAGACTTCTGTGTCCGTCCCTGTGCCTGCAAAGTTACTTGTCCTGAAAACATGCACTTTAACCCCTGTCTCACAAGGTCAGAACCGACATCTAGCGGAGACACAGGGAAAGAAGAATTCCCATGCAAACCACGCTGTGTGTGCAATAAAGGTTATGTTAGAAATGAGATGCCTGGTGATGTGTGCATTACACAAGGAGATTGCCCAACTCCAAAAGATGACAAAATATAAGAGCAATTACCATTAAAATGTTAAAGTGGTAAATGTGAGGGTAACAGTAGAGTAGAGTTTTTTACTGTGTTCGCCAATGTTAAAAGCAGTGAAAAATGCAATTAAAGTGTTACCTTTCTTGTCTGTTAGAGTGATGTCCTTTCTTGACTAAGTGGATAGGTAAATATTTAAAGACTATTAAGATTTTTTTTTGTCCATCTTGGTATAATATAGATACGGAAATTTCACATATTTATACATACGTATAAACAGTACAGATCAAACAACTATTATCCTGACACATACAAGCAAAATGCAAACTATTGCCCAGATATGGGTACACGGTGTTGGCACGTCAGTGTGAGATGTTAATTACTCATTGAGTAGTAGATTGCGGTGTTAAAGTGAGAAGGAGGAGAGGACACCAATCATTCTATAAACTCTTACATCATTTACTGTAGTTGAGGTTCACTTGTCTGCGAAAAGGGTTAATCTCTGCATTGCCTCTAGCAAAACTGGATACAGACTCAAAACAATTATCTTTCTTTATGCAGGCTGGGCAATCACATATAACACTTTTGTGCCACAGTTCTAGGTAATATATTTTGACATACATTTTTATCCCCATACAGTCATCTAGTAAATGTCCTCTTGGCGCTAGGCAAGAAACTCCCTTCACATCCACCTACACCTTCCCCTTCTTAAAATTACACCCACCGCACTTAAACACCAACCATACTCCAGCAACCAGTGACTGTCCAGTGGCTTGGAGACTACAATTCCCAGAATGCCTTGTAAGATAGAGAATAACAGAGCAGTGGTTCTCACCATTCTCCTCACAGGAATCATGACTTCAAATACCTCTGGCTTTATTTTTTCCGTAGCTCTATGCGATTATTGCACATGTTTCCAGTCAATAAATATAGTAGGCGTGAAAGACTCCTACATCTAATAAATCGCATATGGACCCTGGACGTGTTTATTCTGATTGGAACATTGTGTGATGATGTCATTGTTCTCCCAAATCAAAAAACTTTGATAGGAAATTCAAGAGAAAGCTCAAACTTCAAACCAGTGCAATAGTTATCTCAGCTGGACCCCCCAGAAACACATTGCACGTTGTAGCTGCTTTCACATCCTACATACACATGTGCTGCCGTGGGGGCCAGTTGTTTACTCTTGTTGCTGTTTTATTATTATTGTGTTCAGTGACAGTAAATTTGTGTTGGGCAATCCATTGGCAGAACGGTTGTCCTGTTTTTTTTTTATATGAATGCAGTGGTTTTAACTGATGGCCTAACACCCACTGCGGCCGCAATGGAGTCCAGCTTTATTTTGTTAAGGGGAAAGTAGCAGAAGGAGCGAGTTACATTGTAATTTTAGTCCCTCAAGTAAGAGCTGCCTTTGATCTCCAACATTTTTTTGCAAAATATCCTTGGCTTTATATTAAAAAACAAAATTTCTGCATTAAAACATTTATACATAAAATGGAGATGCGCCCCTCTCCCTATATGTGCATAAATACACGTGTTACTTTTTGGTGCATTATTTTGTCATTAGCTCGGTCATCATGTGTATCATGGATTACAGCTTCTAATGTTGAACACACAGTAAGTTTGAGCTGTGGGATGAATATGGTAAGTGGACGGTGTCCTTATCTAATAACTTCGGTAAGCAACTATTTTTTTTTAAATAAAGAATGTCTCTAAAAATATTCCTCTCATTACAATTTTCATGGCTTATTTAGCAATATTAAAGCTAATTTGTTGCAAATCTCATTGTATCTGGGACTATCCCCATAAACAACGAATTGGAAACTAATACATGTTGCTTGGGATGAAAACTAATAGGATTCTGATGGTGATCACTGTATGCCGTCATCATATACAGTCCTATGACCTGGGCACAGAAAAATTTTATCTTTAATATTTGTTCATACACCTGTGTCTCAGTTGACGGGTCACCTGTGTATGTCCACCTTGTACTTAGGAGCATCTGTTTCTAATAAAATAACTGCTGCTTCAGTCTCAAAATTCAAAGGCTCATTTTAGGCATTTGAAGTTAATATATACGTGTAACGACATACTCTAAAGCTCCATATGGCAAAGATTATTTTAAAAGTCTTTATTATTTATATAGTGCCACCAATTATGCAACACTGTACACATAATATTAGTCATTCACTTCAATCCCTGCCCTATTGCCGCTTACAGTCAAATTTTCCTAGCGTACTCGTTCACTAAAGTCCATTTTAGTCAACAGCCAATTGACCTATCACACATACAAACCCCACACAGATAAGGTTGGGAATCTAACTCATGACCCCAGTGCTGTGAGCCAGCAATGCTGAGCACTGTGTCACAAATCTGTAATCTCACAGCTGGTCTATTTTAAAAACATTTATGGAATGCAAGAAATTAATCTTCTTCCTTTAGTTACATTACTACTTAGCCTTTCATCAACTGTCAACCCCTGAGAAAAAGGGGAAAAAACAACAGTCTACTGTGTGTATTAGAAATGTTGGTTCTGATAAGGATATGATTTTTGAATCTTTCAATCAAACAATCATATACAAAATATCTGTCAATTTCTCGTAAAAAAAATGTTTTTATTCTACAAAAACTATGAAACATTTCTAAGTGGTATTACTCAATTTCAATATGTTTTTAGTAGAATAAAGTGAATTGTTATTTTATTCCCTGTTTTTCACTTTGACAATGAGGAAAGTCTAACACAGCCCTGAAATAAGGAGACACCGCTGTAAAGATTTACGACATATTTATTCAAAGCCAATCTATTAAAGCTAATGTGAGCACATTTCTCCATAAAATATAAAATGAAAAAATAGTTAAAATATTCACTATTTACTTACTACACCAAAAAATGTATTTATTTTTTGTCATATGATGCATTCAGTAGGAGCTTAACTTGAACTGAGTGTATTTAATGATTATTATACATGGTTCACTATAGGTGAGCATTATCCAAATTAAATACATTTACATCTTTTAAGAGAATGGAAAACTCTATCAAATTTGTTTAATTGTTTTGGTCCCAAATTCTACAGGGGGGTTTCTGCTATATGGAATCACATCCACACGGATTACAGGATCTTTGGCATCTTGCAACCATCAGATTTGCACTTCCTAGAAGGTAGAAGGAGGTTTTGGATGCTGCCACAGACTCTAAGGGTTTGTCTTACTTCCCTTATATATTTTAAAGATTACTAAATAGATAACTGGGAAATAAGAGCAAAAGGCAAACGATGGAGGACAGGTAGATTGCCCATAGTGTTGGTACTCTGACTGTCCAGATTAGGAGGATTGTGAGAAGAATTATAATAGCACCATTAGATCTTGGGAATAAAAAATAATTACAATCACCTGGCCAGCTGTCACCTATGGTCCATCTACTATACGGCCAGCAGGGGCAGGCTGGGCTGGGGGGCAGCTGACCCCCCGGGCCGGTCCCATAGTGTGCTAACCTGGGCTGGGTCACTGGCACCATCATTTTTTCCCTTTAAAATAGGCTGCTGAGTCAAGTCTTGCCCCCTGGGCCAAAATTTGCCATCCCTCCCCTGAGCAACAGGTTCACATTCACATTCAAAGACCTGTACTCTTTGAATTTTCTTTAGATACACCCGATACTCTACAGTAAAAGGAATTTTCCAAAAACACCTTCCAGCTACAACAGGACTTAGAATTGAGTAGTTTTATGACCTCTCATTGTTCCAAGACAATGCAGAATCTACCAACCTGATTTCAGCTCAATATAAAAAGCCAAGAGACAGAGAAAGGTAAAGGCACCTTGAAGACTCATCCAACAGATACAGTAATAATTACAATACTCCTATTTGCAATTTTAAACTTAAATGTGACAGTAAGGTTAAATATTATTTGGATTTTACAACTGTTTAGTGGACAATGTAATGCTTGTAATTTCTGCCAACTTTATATTTGTAAAAGTCAAAAAATATTTAGAAGTTTAAAAATTGCATCGTGGACAATTTCACTTGCTTAACTGTTAGAGTTCCTGCTACATCTGTCTGTTGTAGACAACTGGCAAATTAAATGCTTACCATTAGTAATGTGTTATTTTATTCTTATTATAATACTGCTTTAATTTTATTTGCAGGTGTTAAGGAATTCTCTCTGTGTATATCCATACATTGACATGTTAATTTTTCTCACTATGAGCCTGGTGCTAAGTTGAACTTATACCATTTTGTGTAGTATAAATGTGCACTGCGCATGTTCACAAAGAGAATGGACTCATATGCACATAAACAATTTAATATTGTATTTTCTTTATATTGATGTGTGAAAAAATATATATTTGTATCTTCCTTCCTCTACTGCAGTAAATTATATTTGCTTTACACATTAATGTTTATTGCCCACCCAACATTATATACAAATGCACCTGCTGTAGTAACTGTTAGAATATGAACAGCATAGCAGAAGGCTGCGTAAAACCTTGTATCCTTGGATATGACTGAAAAGCATACTTGCCAACTTTTCCTCGTTGGTTTCAGGGAGATCCCGGGGGAGGATGGTGCACGGAGGCGGGGCTTAATAAATTGCATCATTTTGGACTCACCCCTAAACGGTTGTCACAATTATGTCCAATTACAGCAGTGGGCGAAGCTAAGGTGACGCAATATTTACCTCATTAATCCCCACCCCTTATCTATTGCAGGGTCGAGAACCGGGTGGTTGCCCTGGTCTCCCAGAAATGCGAGAGTCTCCTGGACATTCCGTGTGAGTAGGCAACTATGCATTAAAGAAAAGCAGCTATTGAATCTCTAGAGACTGAAGTGTATTTTACATTTCTGTCTCCATTACTAAAGTCATGTTGTCTTACCTGTCAGTCTTTGATTAAATCTTGGTCTCCATGAAAATGGCCACCTCCATAGGCATCAATACATGGACACAGGACTCAATTTCTGAACTGTCTCATCATGCCACAGATGGCGAAGCCAACCACGTCTTGTACTGGCTCAGCATCAGGGAGAATGCCAGAGTCTTCAGGGAGTGAGGGAGATCACCCCTATTTCAGAGAGTCTCCCTGACATTCAGGGAGAGTTGACAAGTATGCTGAAAAGGTTGTGTGAGGATCTGTCGCAATACCAGCTACAGACAACAGGTGGTGGTACATCTACACTGACAACTACACATCTCTTTCACTTTTTGCAATCAGGATTTTGCTGAAGGTAAAATCAATCAAGATTAAGAGACCACACCTCTATG
Organism: Mixophyes australis; assembly: GCA_036250195.1. Lineage (NCBI taxonomy): Eukaryota > Metazoa > Chordata > Amphibia > Anura > Limnodynastidae > Mixophyes > Mixophyes australis. The sequence goes on along the minus strand of JAVHZZ010000011.1, from coordinate 96,308,583 downwards.
TATCCTTTATATGGTCCTCACTCCTACCAACTGAACTCTACAAAGTCTAATATTCTGCTTCTATCCATTCTATACTCTTAACTTTTCTTATTCTTACTCTTAAATGGAGTTTATCCCCTTAAATCTTCCTATTTTATCACTGTCTTACTTGCTATACTTAACCAACTCCCTCCACGTGAATGGTTTCTCCTCCTGTATCGAGTCACAATTACTTTTCTCTAATGGTTCCAATTATTCCCTCTCAATGTCTCCCATTCTCTCTCTCTCTCTTCTTTTCTTTAGTTTCTCCCTTCTATCCTTCTACTTTTACCTGTTTATCCCTCTGTCACTCCATGCACACTCTCGTTTTTTTCTCTGTTAATTCAATTTACCCTCTCTCTTTTATGTTAATCTTTAATTTTACTCTTATTTTGTTTCCTCTTGTCTTCTCTGTGCTCATGTCAGAGATGGCTCCATCTGACTCTGCCAGAGGCTGATTTTATCATTTGCCTCATTGGCCAGAGAGGAAGGGGTGGTGGGAGTCTTTGCTGTTCACGTATATGGGAGCCACTTCTGCATATTAAATAGAACCCAGCTGTTGCTTATGTCTCTGATAGTGGTTGCTCTCAGGTGCATATTAAAGATTCTTTTACAGTAATAGGTTGCCTTGTGGGCACCTCTGTTTACAAGCATTTCAATTACATATAAAGCCTAGTTTACCATGTACTAAGTTTCAGTATTGTTAGGATTTTAACATTTTCATTATTAAAATATTTTAAAGGGGAATAACCCATTTGCACGGCACTACAATCAACATTTAGGGTCTCTGTTTCTATGCATAGTAGACAAAGTATCGGGCACCCGAGACAGAAATTCTTTGCAGCTAATCATTATAGTATAATTGTCTGCAACCGTCTCTCCACCTACCTCTCTGAACACTCCCTCCTTGACCCTCTCCAATCAGGCTTCCGCCCCCTCCATTCCACTGAAACTGCCCTGGCTCAAGTTACGAACGATCTCCTCTCGGCTAAAGCCATAAGCCACTACTCCCTCCTGATTCTCCTCGAACTCTCAGCGGCCTTTGACACCGTTGACCACCCCCTCCTGCTTCACACCCTTCAGTCCATTGGCCTCTCCGGTACCGTCCTCTCCTGGTTCACCTCTTACCTTGCCGACCGTTCCTTCTCTGTTTCCACCTCTGACTCTCTCTCCCCTTCTTCCTCCCTTCCAGTCGGGGTCCCTCAGGGCTCTGTCCTTGGACCCTTACTATTCTCACTATACACCTCTTCTCTGGGTGCACTCATCAGCTCCTTCGGCCTCAAGTACCACCTTTATGCTGATGACACTCAACTCTACCTTTCCTCTCCTGATCTCTCTCCTTCCCTTCTTTCCAGGGTATCCGCATGCCTCTCTGCCATCTCCTCTTGGATGTCCTCTAGATTTCTTAAACTCAATCTTGCTAAAACTGAACTCATTGTCTTTCCTCCCTCTCGTACCTCCTTCCCCTCTGACCTCTCCATCACTGTTGACAACTCATCTACCTCCCCTGTTCCCCAACTCCGCTGCCTAGGTGTCATCCTCTCTCTCCTTTGCCCCTCACATTCACTCTCTCACCAAATCCTGCCGTTTCCAGCTTCGCAACATTGCCCGCATTCGGCCCTTCCTCTCCTAGGATGCCACCAAATCTCTCGTCCACTCTCTGATTATCTCCCGCTTGGACTACTGCAACCTTCTCCTTATCGGCCTCCCCCTCTCTCATCTCGCTCCCCTTAGATCTGTACTTAATGCCGCTGCTAGGCTTATTTTCCTCTCTCGCCGTTCCACCTCTGTATCCCCACTCTACCAAGCCCTTCACTGGCTCCCCTTCCCCTACAGAATCCTTTTCAAGCTCCTCACTCTGACTTACAAGGCCCTCGCCAACTCCACTGCTCCCTACATCTCTAATCTTTTCTCTATTCACACTCCCTCCCGCTCACTGCGATCGTCCAACGATCGTCGCCTCTCTTCCCCTCTGATTACCTCCTCTCATGCACGTATCCAAGACTTCTCCCGCGCCGCTCCCCTCCATTGGAACAAGCTCCCCCACTCCATCAGAACTTCCCCTAATCTGTCCTCTTTCAAACGAACATTAAAAACCCACCTTTTCCTTAAAGCCTTCCAGTCTCATGCCTAAACTCCCACCGGTCAGCTACCTCTCTTTCTCATCCCTTCTTCCCTTCTCCCCCTTCCTCCCGTCTCTCCGTCTCATCCATGTGTCTGTCTGTCTTCCCCTCCCTTTAGATTGTTCGCTTCTTTAAACAGGGCTCTCCTACTTTCTGTTTCCATCACTTTTAACTGCGCTCTCCAGCTACTCAGCTCACCTCCTCTCAGTCCCTCTGCCCTCTGTCTCCTCTCGCTTCTCTCCGCTCCCCTCAGTGACTCTCAACCTGTCATCCGTGCCCACCCTCTTGGGCCATAGTTACCTGCCTGTACTCACTTTTCCCCTCCCTCCCTCTCTTTCATGCTGTGCCTGAACCCCCAGAGTTATAGTGCTTACTGTTACTTGTACTGTGCTGTTTCACCTTGTACTGTGCCATTGTTTGTCCTTGTACGGCGCTACGGATACTTTGTGGCGCCCTATAAATAAAAATTAATAATAATAATAATAAAATATAAAAATTGTTTGAGTCAGGATCTATTATGACACTGGCTTTTAGTTTAGTGTTATCACTATTGTTTTGTCAATGTTGGACTCTAGAATTATTTCTAATGGCATCAAAACAGAGCTGTTGTGTGGTTTGATGTCTTTGTCTTGGGTGCAAAAATCACTTGTGCCATCTATGGCACAAATTAAGACAATAAAACACAAAGAAGCTTCTTTTAGGTGCGAAGCAGCCTGATCTGTTATTGTGCCAATAACAAATGTACCTAAGTAGTATTTTTGTCAGAAATATAGTTAACGATCTGTGACCAAGACAGAACTTCTGTATCATGAGTGACTATAATGGTTATACAATTGTGTATTGTTTAACAATAGAAATTGTATAATAAAGAAATAATTATAACATCTTACTATAAAGACACAGTGTTACACTGGGCAATCCCAGCAGAATTCAACTGAGAAAAAAGAGACACAACTTCAGGTCCATTTAATAATCTTGTTTATTTGACTCTTCTTAAGAGGAATCAGAGCTTCTTTTACAGCAATCTAAAAAGGAATACTGAAATATTTACAAATATTTTACAGATGTACAAAGTAAAGTACATATTTTATTAATATGGAACATATGCTACTGTATCTTGGTGTATCTGTCTTTAAAATAATAATTGCAATAAAACAATATCCCATATTATCCCTCAAGTATGCTTAGCTAAGTACATATGTAATACATACATTGGCAAATGTCAGGAACATTGATTTATGTATTTTCTTTAGAGATAGGCGGGCTCTCTACTCTCGCACCTATAGGGTGTCCAAAACGAGGCAAAATGTCATTGTGACGTCGTCGGATCTCGCGAGTTTTGGAATCAATAAATACCCCCACCTCCACGGCGAACTAGCGCCATTTGAGAGAGGGACAGAGAAGGGTTAGGTCACAGTATATAGCAGGCAAAGTGATAGAGTAGAAGTAGGATGGTGGTAACTTTTCTGAATTTGCAAGACAAAGTGTTTGGGGTGTCATATACCCCCTTCTAAAAAATTTGTATTTTCTTAGTCCTGAAAGTCTAATATAGCACTGAATTGTTTAGGAAGGGCCTAGCAGGGATTAAACTGTATTTTTCTGAATTTGCACTAAAAAGTGTTTGGTTTGTCATATACCCCCTTCTAAAAAAGATGTATTTTCTGAGTGCTGAAAGTCTAATATAGCACTGTATTGTTTAGGGAGTGCCTAGCAGGGTATTAAACTGTATTTTTCTGAATTTGCACTAATAAGTGTAGGGTCTAATATAAACCCTTATAAAAGAGCTGCTTTGGTCATTTTTATTCATCTTCAAGTCTTTGCAGGCTTTTTTTCTTAATTTGCACTAATAAGTGTAGGGTCTAATATAAACCCTTATAAAAGAGCTGATTTGGTCATTTTTATTAATCTACAAGCCTTTGCAGGATATTTTCTTAATTTGCACCAATAAGTGTAGGGTCTAATATGCACCCAAAGATGAGTGCTTCATTGCTAAGAGTCAAAAATGAAGAGGAAGAGAAGCAGGCTTGTCTGGAGAATTTGCAGGCAAATTCAACAGTGTTACATTGAATAAACAGACACATAGGGGGAGAAGGAGATTAGGGATACAGAAAATTAATCATCTTCCTCTTACTCAGGACTGTCAATGGTGTTATAGTCTCTTAGTAGGCTGTGGATCAGCCTGCAACAGTCCTGGATGGTCATCTTCTCCCTTTTCAAGATGAGGCAATTCCTGGCAAGCCAAATAGAGTCCTTAAAGCAGCTTATTAGGCTCTAGGCCTCCCCGATTGCCCCAATAAAGTGGGTCCCAGGAAATAATCCATAAAATACCGAATGGTATGAAAGGCAAGTTCTGGGCACACTATCCATATGTTAATGTTCCAAGGAATCCAACAGTGCCTGTGCAGTGGGGCAGCCCCAAAAAATACGCTGTGCTGTTTCCCTTCTGGTGATGCAGGTGGGGACATATCGACACAGGTTTCGGGGGTGCATGAATGTCTTGAGAGGCAGACATCCCTGGATAGCCATCCATACAATGTCTTTGTGTGTAGTAGTCAGCCTCTTAGAGGCCACATTCTCCCACACGTGTTTAGTTGTGTTTGTAATCTGCACTTTACATGAAAGGTACCTAACTAGATTATAAATTTGTGGGAATTAGGGCTGATTCGAAGCTTACTGATGAACTGGCTTTTTGCTGGGAATTACAAAGTCTCTTTTTAGTGCATTGTCTGTCACCCTGGATTGGTGTGTGTCTGATAAAAGCATGCATCCAGGGGGGGTCAGCGCTCATTGCCATGTATTAGCTGGAGAATTACATCATTTATCCAAGAAACAGGTGGAGCGATCATTGCCATGTATTAGCTGTAGAATTATCTCACTTATCCAAGAAACAAGTGGAGCGATCAAATCAACCATAACTGGTTTCATGATCCAAGGACAATTCCATCTTGCACCACTTTTCTTTTCTGTCACTGCTGTGTGCCAATGTGTCCTAGATGTTGTAGGAACTGGCGTGTGTTTGAGTCATTGCTCTGTCGCTTACCATCCAGCCAGATCGCTGCAGTATTTGACTGAAAATGTATGAAAAGCATATTGTGACCTGTGAGATGGTAAAAACTGATTGCAAATCACTGGAATTTAGTGTTAGTGAGGTTAATAATAATGTAGATACAAAACAATACCTAAAAGATGTGATTTTATCCCAAAAAATTGAATTTGGAAAGAAATGGCTAAACAAAATCAAAACTAAAACACGCAAGGCCGGTTTTGGCAAAACTAAAACCCAAAGGTAATCCAGATCCAAAACCAAAACACGGGGGTCAGTGAGCATCTCTAATTTTCTTATGCCTTGTAATGAGGCTCATTTCTCCAAATGTGCAATTCTTACTTTTATCACTAGTTATAATTTAATCCCCTCCATGTACTGACAATAGGTCTTATAAGTAGATCATTTTATGCACACATGAGGATACATTAAAAAGGGATACAGGGAGAAGGGAGAACAGGATTTAATTTTTATTCTATCACATTTCATCTTCATCAGCAACATTTATTTCTATTTTTCATTACTGTAGTTTTTAAAATATTCCTCTCAAACTATTTATCATCTAAATGGAGAATATTCTATATTTTTTCAGTATTTTTACGCTTAACACCTTTATAACGTTACAACATTACATAGCTGTTATACACGGTTTGGAGCAGTGCCCCCGGTGGTCAGATCCTCATAAGAAATAGTAAAGCCCCTGCTTGCATGTTCTATGCCATAACTGGGAACAAAGTAATTCTCAGCTATGCATAAAGTAACATTGATTAACACTGCAAGAAGAGCTCCGTATGGCACACGCTGATAGATAGTCTTCTCTATACTTCAGAATTGCTGACCTGAGGATGTAACCAAAAGGAACTCCCGATATCTGTTTCACTGCGACCTGCTCTCTTCTCTCAGCATCTCAGTAGAGTGTTTCATAAAGTCATGTTAGTCATATGAGTGAATCCTATCTAACAAGACATGCCATTTATAGTACCTGTTTCTTACATACATACATTCTTATTTTCCTTTCATAGTCATCATTTGTTTTTTTGCAGATACCACAGAAAATGGTTTCCTTGAGCAATCATTCATTTGCTCAGCTATTATTGCTGGGTGAGTATCTCCTCGGTGGTCTGGAGAATGGTGTTGTTTCAAAACAAACTAACTGGGGGACAATCTGAGTTTCTTTGCTATTAATATATGGTTCACTTTGTTAGCGTAGAACATGCTTCTTTGACCTCAGGAATGTTTGTCCATCTTGATAACCCCACAATACCCATAGCTAATAAGCCCTTAAAACAATGACACAAGACCTGGTGACAACCAAGTATTAATGGACATAATAGGTGTCTCATCAACTCAATGGGTATTACCCTAACAACCGTACAATGTATTAGAATGAAAAACAAATCCCATTCTCCTTTTTTTTTCCCTTCCCTTTTTTCCTGTTTTCTCATGTGGATATACACTAATCTACTTATCTGTCCTATTGTCAATACATGAAGGGGATGAAATGGAACTAGTGAAAAGAGGGAGTTGCAGACATATGAGACTCGCTGCAAGAAATAAGATAATACATTAGTCAATGTTCCTGACAAAGGTTATTTATGTACATAGCTAAGTAATATAGAATCATTTTCTTTATTAAATTACTATTGGAAAGACAAGTAGATACACAATGATTTAGGATTTTAAGCTTCATGGTGATTAATATTTATTTTAGATATCTCTGTGAATGTCACAATATATCTTTGTAGATTACTTTAAAAGTAGCTCTAATTCCTATTAAGAAAAGTAAAATAAGCAAAATTATTAAATATACCTGAAGTTATGTCTCTTCTTTCTCAGTTGCAGTCTGTCTGCTGTGATTGCCAAGTGTAGCATTGGGGATTTATATAGCAAGGTGCTAGACTTGTTACCTTACGAAATAATTTATATTGTTTACCAATATGCAGTTTCATAACCTCTAATTGTTATCACTCAAGATACAGAAGTCCTGTCTTGGTCATAGATCATTAACTATATTTATGCCACAAGTACTTATTAGTTACTCCTGCTATTAGCACACAAATAGGTCAAGCTGCTTTACATATAAAGGAAGTTTATTTGTGTTTTGCATTAATCTGTGCCAGTGACAGCAGAAGTGATTTTGGCACCAAACTCAACGGCACAAAACTGCTTCCTTCTTCTGTTTTGATGGCGTCAGAAATAAATGTACCTGTCAGCATTATAGACACATGAGATATTGGAAATAAAATAAAAAAAACCCATTGCATCATACTTCCTGACTTGAACAAAATAGTTTTTATACAATCATGAATCATGATTAGCTCCATGTAAAGAAATTCTGTCCGAGTCGTTGGTCACTCTGCGTAGAGGAAGAGATATGAAATGTTGATAGTAGTGCCCTACAAGTGGGAGATTCCCCTTTAGATTACTATAATAATAAGTGAATACATCATGTATGTTGAAATTATCATAATATTATTGATATATAGTTTTATTTGTAATTCAAATGCCTGGAAACAGTGTGCGCAGTATGCGCTATGCTTAGCCAATCGGATTATTACTTATATGCTAAAGCTTAGAAACTTCATAAATGTGTCCGTTAGAGATTTTCATTCCACTCTCCACTGTAATTTCTGGCTCTGTCTAGCTATGTGCCCTCTCATTAAATAAATAATGTTTAGTAGGAAATGCTGAATTTTTCTGAATGATGCAATTTGTTCTATTTGTTGCATTGATATATTTACTATTCTGCTCTACTTTCTGCTTCCTGTTAATATGTATACTGCTTTCATGGTTATCATAAATGATGATCATTATTATTACTATTAATATTATTCATTGAGCAGCTCTACCACGAGTAAAATCAGCTTAATAGCAACTTAACCTTAGCTATGAATAATGATGTAATTTTGCACTACAGATGCAGTAGGGCTTGTTGATAGAAATGGAGAAATACATTGCATGTTATACAGCTGCTTGCAGGAGCCATGTATATTTATCCCTAACACATTATACAGGGAGGGCAAATCTTAGCCCGGGGGGCAAGACTCGACTCAGCAGTCTATTAGGAACATTTTAAAGGGGAAAAAAATGCAGATAGCCCAGCCCAAGGTAGCCCACCATGGAACCAGCCTGAGGTGCAGATGCCCACCCGCTACCAGCCCAGCCACCCTCTGCATTAACATATATATGCATGTGAGTGTGTGGTGCAAATTAGGTGCAATTCGGATAATGTTCCTCCTGCCGTCATAATGCACATCACTTCTGTCACCTGCCCTATGTTTGTGTGTGTTAAATATGATTTTTTGTTAAGGCCTCATAAGGCCTTTGTACAGTTATTTATTGTAACTTGCATAGAAATATTATTTGCTAAAAGAGATTATACATTTTGATTTGCAGTTTTACAAGATGTAAGCCCATGGCCTTGAGGTTAAGCTGACATAGAGAACACCTGAAGAATGTATCAAGATATGAGAACAATAAGTAGTTTTATGTTCAGCTCGTAGTGTGGGAGCTGTGCCCTTGTGACATGTAGGAGATGAACCTCCAGCTCCCCTAGAGATAAAAATAATAGGCTCATCTGTCCTTAGAAGGGGGAGAAAGTAAACACCTCAAGAATACATGAGAAAGTTAATCAGTTGCGCTTCTCATAGACTAATGGTATAGACTTGTATGCTTATAATGTAGGATTCATTTATTCAGTTGGCTATAAAAACTTGTATCTTTGTATCAATAAATCAGAGAATATTCCTTGTATACAGAACTTGGTCTGTGTCAATTCTCTCCAGCTGATTGAAGCGCTTCCAGATATACTTGACACCACAGGCAAACTTGGATCAGAATTTTAGATCTAAGATGTGTAATCTATGAATTTGCTCAATTACTCCTTAATAAGTACATTTAAGTTAGGTATATCTGCCTAATAAATTTTGCAAATATGTGTAGTATAATACATAGAAGAAGAACAGATTTAGATGTTTCTGGTGACCACAACAAAACACCTATTGTATAGGCTTTTGCTGTGATCACATAGGTACACATGTGTACTCTGCTAATTGTGCTTCGCAGTAATAGACTGATACCAGGTGCTATTTTAGATCCACTGGTCCTGTATGAGATGATGCATAAAAGTACCCTAGTACCAAGCTGAACAGAAGCAGATTGTCTGTTATCAGAATTTTGGACTATCGGATTGTTGGCAAATTAGACTAAAGTTGGACAAACCTAGATTGTGCAATCATTGCATAGAGCTCCTGGCAGGAAAAAAGCCTGACTGGTACATTCAAGGCACAGTTCCTGTGGGAACCAAGATCCTGCCAATCATTCAATTCTTTTGGATTTTTCGTATAACTCGTGTGACATTATAAGTGTATAGTCGATTGTGGTGTGATGAGAGATGTATCACCAAATAAGTGAGATGGTTTGAGGCCCAGCAAAACTGCAAGAACCATGCCAGCCTCGCCTCACAGATCCGTGCATTACTAAAGCTTTGGATTTGTCATTAGTAACAGAAAAAGCAGCGAAGAAAGGCAATTTGTCAATGGTGTTTATGAAAAGTGGTAATGATTGTCCCCTCATCCACAAAAGTAATAATCTTCACCACTCTGCTACCTACCTTGATACCATGAATACCGTTTTGGGAAAGTAAATAATAAGGGGTTCCAAGTTTAGGCTAAAGAGGAGCGGGGAAAGGGTGCATCCATGTCGGGTGCCTCTATGGAAGAAAAATGTGATTGAATTAATGCTGTTAACTGTCACATGCGCTGAGCGATTGGAGTAAATGGTGTTAGCAAAGTTTCTGAAAATGTTTTCTCAGCATCTAGGTTAATAATAATATTGATGTAAGATTTGGTCAAATGAGTAGCTTTGGTGGGAGCTATTGCAGCTGGTATTCCCATTACCGAATGTCTGTGTTTGATGAATCCTAGTTGGACTGGTGAAATCATACAGGGCATAGCAGTTTGTAATCTATTTGCCATTATTTTGGTGAGAATTTTTAAATCCTGGTTGAGAAGGGAGATTTGTCTGTAATAGGATACAAGGTTTCTCCCGGTTTTGGTAATACAATGGTTCTGGCATCATTTAATTTACATGGGGTAACATCAGTGATGAGTATGTGATTATACAATGAGGTACGTGTCGGGCTAAGATGCTTATTTAGGAGCTTGTACTATTCAGGCCAAGACCCTTTGGGGTCATGCAATTTACCATTGGCCAGGGAAATGATAGTGTTTGTGACCTCAGCATCAGTTATTGGTTCTTCAAAATTGACCTCTCTTCAGATTGAAGCTTACGCAATGATGTACTTTAATCAATGCTCTCTGTGTGTTTGTTCCTTTCAGGATAACCTCACCCTTTCAAGCACCTGCTATAGCCTATAAATTGACTGAGCAACTTCCATTTCTTCATTTATCTGAGAGGCATGTTAATGTCAGTAGCTGAGGGTGGAGTGCTGACATTGGATTGCTATTTGGAGGCTTCTGAGGTACCTCTTTGGTAAGTTAGCTCTCAATTTAAAAACACATATATATGGCCCAAATATATGGTACTCTCATTGTTTAGAGTTAGGACCACCCTATTAGCAAAAGCACCGTGGAGTGGCGGGTGGCTTTAACATACATTTGCAAATGTGTGCAACTAAGACTTTTGCATTTTTATCTACAGTAGAAATAGAAGATCTGTTGCTGGCTATAGCAGTGTGCTGGGGGATCTCTCTGTGTGTTTGTTCCTTTCAGGATAACCCCACCCTTTCAAGCACCTACTATAGCCTATAAATTGATTGAGCAACTTCCATTTCTTTATATAGCAATGCTGTACTTTGCAATAACCTGATTCCTTCTTCTTTGTTATCTGGTTGTGCTGTGTATACTATTTTGTAATACTGCATAATGTTTCACATATTGTAGCTTGGTCAGATATTTTGTGCTGCTGTGTTTCAGATGTGTGACCCAAGTTTTGCTACGTGGGCAATTTCCCAGATTTATTTCTCCATTTGTGAAACTTATTTATTTGGTAATCATATTGGTGTTGTGTTTTCTCAGTGAGGAATCTATCTTAAAGCTGGTTGGTTTATAGATAGTTGGTTTTGTTGGAGCTAGTGTCCTGCCATTTATAGAATTGATATGCTGTTGTGAGAGTGATGCTGAGATTGGACAGTTTGCTTGTAAACTCCTTGTTTTTATTATGGATAAAGGAGATAACGTGGCCCAGAAGAACTGCCTTCAATGTCTCCCAAACCAGCATTGCGTCTTCCATGTGGTCAATGTTTTCATCAGCATAATTATGCCTTGTGGTTTGAAAGAAGTGATTTTTCAATGCTTAGTAAAGTAAGTATTGGGCATCTGAGACAGAATTTCTTTGGGGATAATCATTAGAGTATAAAAACTGTTTGAGTTGGGAACTGTGATGGCACTGGCTTGCAGTGTAGTTTTATTTCCAATGGTTTTAGTTTTATTAATGTGGGCAGCTGCAGTTCTTTTTAATGACATAAAATATACCCGCTGTGCAGTTTAATGTCTTTCCCTTGGGTGAAAAAATAACTTGTGGCATCTCAGGCACAGATGAAGACAGTAAAACGCAAGCAAGCTTCCTTTAGATGCAAAGCAGTTGACGTATTTGTGTGCTAATAACAAATGTACATAAGAAGTATTTGTGACCAAGTCCGGACTTCTGCACTGTGAAAGAATATAATTAGTCGTTATGAAAGTGTGTATTGCGTAATAGAAATAGTATAATAAGGAAATAAATCTAACACCTTGCTATAAAAACACAGCATTACAGTGGTAAATCCCAGCAGACTTCAACTGAGAAAGAAGAGACAACTACAGGTATACACTTCAGGTATATTTAATAATCTCGCTTATTTGACTTTTCTTAAGATGAATAAGAGCTGCTTTTAAAAAAAATCTTAAAAGGCACATTGTAATATGATTGTAACTGTCTTTAAAATAATAATTTCAGTAAAACAATGTTTTTTTGGCACACACATATGCTTGCAATGAGTCTCTTAGCAATATTTAATGAGAGAAGTTGGTTTTAATATAGTGCACTAGCAGTCTCTAAGGTGTATATTTACTAAACTGCGAGTTTAAAAAAGTGGAGGTGTTGCCTATAGCAACCAATCAGATTCTAGCTACCAGTTTGTAGAAAGTACTAAATAAATGACAGCTAAAATCTGTTTGGTTGTTATAGGCAACATCTCCACTTTTTCAAACCTGCAGTTTAGTAATTAACACTGTCGGGGTTTGGATTAATAAAATTGTAACTGTATATCTGTCCTCCAGCACTAAGGATTCATCTTATTGTTGCAATTCCTAGTGAGCTAGTTGAACCATCCAGTTTCCTAAATGTTTAATTATTCAATAAATTATTCCTTGACTATCGTGTGGATTTAGTTTCCCACATTTGTCATCTGTTTTACAGTTTCCTGATGTCGCTCTTGCTGCAGTATCAGATATTGTCAGAAAGTTGTTATAGTTATAGCAATGGTTATACAATTACATTTGTTAGGCTCTCAATTATTTGATTGATAAAAGGAAATAGTTTTATACGCTGTGGCTTATATCCGTAGAGAGTTCAGAAAATAAATCTAATGGAGAATCGTATTTCCCTGTATATTCTATGTTGTTTCCCTGTAGGTTAAAACATATTCCTTGTAGTTATTGACTTACTTAATGGCTGTAATTTAGTGAGATCGTCTTTTGTGTATAAATCAGAATTGATGACTATACTTACATCAGGTAAAATTAGAGGCAAAAAAATCCCTCACCTCGATCCAGTGTAATATCTATCTAGTCCTGTGGCTAGTGTTCATTCATACTGATTGTCCGAGTGTACAATCGTCTTACAATGTGTCCGCTGTCAGTATATCATGACAGTTTGAACATGACTATTTATATTAAATTTCTGCTGTTTATTTGCTGTTAAAATATGTTGCTTTGGCATCATAATTGTAGTGATATAGGTCAATCATTATCTTCCATAAGGCTTTAATATCTCAGTTCTTTTGTAGCAGTGATTTAGCAGTGAAAGCACAAATACTCCGGCTGATATCCACAATAGGATCATAGATGTTCAAATTGATTCCCACTGTCTGTCTGTCTTCATAATATAATCATAGTCATCCAGACATCTCCATGTTATTTACACATTCAATAGGATATTTCAGCAGTAAGATTACAATCCAGTATTGGTGTAATTGAGCTATATACCTGTGATCAAGATCTTATACAAAATATAGATATATATCAATGTGTCTCTTATCTCCAAATATGCAATACTTTTTCTTTTCTTTATTTCCATTTAATCCCCTCCATGTACTGACAATATGTCATATAAGTAGATTAGTTTATACTCACATGAGAGAACAGAAATAGGAGATACAGGGAAGGGGAAGAGAAGGGAGAACAGGATATCATTTTTTATTCTATTACATTTCATGACTGTAGTTTTGTATATTTTCCTGTTAATCATCTAAATGGAGAATATTCTATATTTATCATTCTTTTTAACCTTAGCACCGTTATAACTGTACAACCTTCCATATATGTAACATTTGTTTAGGTTAAATGAAATAGCTGCTATACAGTGTTTTGGAGCGGTGCCCCCAGTGGTCAGATATTCATATAAAATAGTAAAGCCCCTGCTTGCATGTACTATGCCATAACTGGGAACAAAGTAATTCTCAGCTATGCATGGCGGTATCATAGATTAACACTGCAAGAAGAGATCCACATGGCACACACCCTGATAGGCAGCTGGTCTCACTTTTCTCTATTTATCACAATTGCTGACCTGAGGATGCAACGAAAAGGAACTTTCAATTCCTGTTTCATTGTGATCCCTTTTCTTATCTCGGCATCTCAGTAGAGTGTTTCATAAAGTCATGTTAGTCATATGAGTGAGTCCTATCTAACAAGACATGCCATTTATAGTACCTGTTTCTTACATATATACATTCTTGTTTTTCTTTCTAAGCCATCATTTGGTTTTTGTAGATACCACACAGAAATGGCTTCCTTGAGCAATCGTTCATTCATGCAGCTATTACTGCTAGGTGAGTATCTCCTCTGTTTTGTGGTCTAGAGAATGGTGCTATTTCAAGATACACTGACTGGGGGCCAAACTGAGTTCCCTTACTACTAAAATATGGTTCTGCTTTGTTTAAGTAGAAAATGCTTCTTTGATCTCCAGATTGTTTGCTCTTAAAATAGAAACCCATCAACTGTTCACAATGCATCAAATACCGGGAGATAAAGTTATTAACTCCATAAATGTCTGTAATTTATTTATATATAATAGCTTGCAGACTTTTTAGATGTTAGTTACTGACCACTGATCTAGTCGCAACCAAGGTTGTGGTTATTTGTAGGTCCAGCTCCCGCTGGTCAGTGGCTTACACAGTACTGTGTGGAACCCAGTCAGGGAAAGATATCTCTTGGTTTGTCTCCTATAACACCAATGTATTTCCTGTGGATTTGCTCTATGAAGGTGGAATGACAGATCATTTTTGCTCACTGCAGTGTAAGATGAGTATTTAGACAATATGACGGACACGATGATCTATGCTTCAGCACAAGGCATGGTCTGGCTCATAGATAAAGTGGGAGGAGCTAGAACAATCAGTATCCAATAAGAGCATTAGAATGTTAACAGCAAAGGATTTCAACCTAGCCAAATCTTTCATGTCCATGTTTGAGAAAGATTGAAGAGGGAGCAGCTCAATCATCCTGTAGCCAATCAGAGCAATGTTAATAATAACACAGTGATTTGACGATTCCTTCTAAACTGATGGTTGTGGAAGTTATATGTATATATTTTCCATAACTCTCTTTCCTGTTTCATTTTCAGCCACTTCCCTGATCTATATCATGGATACTGTGAATGCTAATCCTGTTACCCCAGGTAAGTGATAAAGTTAATTTAATTATTTTATTTAAAGATGACTTTGATGTCTGAAAAAAATGATGGGTGTGGAACAAATGGATCTGGGCAAGATATAAAGAATAGAAGCAATAGCATCAGATACATTATTTAATACTTTCTATTTGGTATGCACAGCTGCAACTCCTTGAATAGATTGCAATTATTGCACTCAACATACTATATTATTTGGGCATTTTCTGTTTAATAATTTTATGTACAAGGATATCACAGTATACAAGACCCCAGTACCTCCATATACAGATAAGCCTTGAATTCCTGTTGACTTGGTACACATATAGGAGCACATTAACTTATTGAAGTGATGTTCAAACATTATTACACTATTGGGTGCATTCGTTCCTTTGTTCTTATTCACAAATCTTCTTTTCACCTAAAATGTCTACAGGCATTCTAGTAATAGCAGCTGCCTATTATTTACAGGAAGTGCTTATATGTGCTGGTGTAATTAATGTTTTATACTTGTGTGGTTAGTAACAACCAAAAAAGATGGGTATAGTGCCAATATCACTCATTGTTTTTGTTAATTTTTTAATGGGAAATTGCCATATTGCAATTTTCTTTTTGGTATGTTAAACACTCATCTGCAATATACCTTAACTTCTACTTCGAACAATATAAGAACCAATACAAAGACTTCAACACACTTAAGGTTAATGAGCGCAAACAATCATAGGCAGCATTTTGCTCCAGGGCTCCGATCCATACGTCAACCCAATATTGCCAATACGTGAAGCAAGATTGAAAAAGAAATGGTGCTAATGACAAATCAAAATAATAGATTTAAACCAATATATAATGTGCGATAATCATGTGAAATAAAAAAGTGTCTGGGAATGGTTATAAGTCTCACAGTTCAATTAATAGAACATCCGTGGTACCAATGAAATGAATGAATATAAAGTTCTTTGAGCTCCTCTTTCCTACCAAATTGAATTTCCAGAAGTGTGATTTATTTTATGCCAAAGTCCATGAAATAAACGTGATTATAAACATAGTTTATTTCATGGATTTTTGCATTATTTAATTCACACTTCTATTTTTTTGTTTCTCAATAGCAATTTCTGGTAGTCAAAAGAGGTGTTTCAACCTGTAAAATGGGCCTAGTTTCAATAGAAATGGTTGTGGGTTTTATGAAATAGACCTGGAATGTTTAAAGGTTTGATGTTGCCTTGTCATAGCTCTCAGCAGTCCCAATTTAGATGGACTCTCTCCCATCATCCCGTTATAGAGAAAGCCGTGGGAAAGTTGTGAAGCATTGTTGGGAAGTCTGGTGAACAGTTGCGGTGTGTACAGTACACAAGGCAATGAAAGTGTTTAGAGGGAGAGAGAACAGGGCAGCCTAGTGCTTCAAAAGCACTAGGCACACCCCCCGGTGTGACCAGACCACTGGTCCCGATGTCACCTACCCAAATGTTGTGATTTATGTGTTGTGTATTAAAGATATGATAAAATGACATTATCTGAAAATTACAAAATATTATGTCAGTTTTGTGATTGATTTGACAGCGTGTGATCTGTGCAAATTAAGTTACCGCATTCTCTATATTAATTATTACCAGCTAATCAGGAATTTGTGATATAATAATATAAGTTACAAAACACTCTAATTTACTATTTTTTTTTATGTATCATTTACAGGAAGCTGTCCACCTGACATGGAATACGGCAGTAAACGGATATGCTTCAGCAATTGTGATAATTTAAACAGCACCACTGAGATGTGCATTCTTCCCATACGATTAGGATGTGAATGCAAAAGTGACCTAATTCGTGCTTCTGAGAACTCAGTTGTCTGTGTCCCACCCTGTGTCTGCAAAGTTACTTGTCCTGAAAACATGCACTTTAACCCCTGTCTCACAAGGTCAGAACCGACATGTAGCGGAGACACAGCGAAAGAAGAATTCCCATGCAAACCACGCTGTGTGTGCAATAAAGGTTATGTTAGAAATGAGATGCCTGGTGATGTGTGCATTAAACAAGGAGATTGCCCAACTCTAAAAGATTACACAATATAAGAACAATTACCATTAAAAATGTTAAAATGGTAAATGTGAGGGTAACAGTAGAGTAGAGTATTTTACTGTGTTTGTCGATGTTAAAACCAATGAAAAATGCAATTAAAGTGTTACCTTTCTTGTCTGTTAGAGTGATGTCCTTTATTGACTAAGTGGATAGGTAAATATTTAAAGACTATTGAGATTTTTTTTGTCCGTCTTGGTATAATATAGATACGAAAATTTCACATATTTATACATACGTATAAACAGTACAGATCAAACAACTATTATCCTGACACATACAAGCAAAATGCAAACTATTGCCCAGATATGGGTACACGGTGTTGGCACCTCAGTGTGAGATGTTAATTACTCATTGAGTAGTAGAGTGCGGCGTTATGGTGAGAATGAGGAGAGGACACCAATCATTCTATAAACTCTTACATCATTTACTGTAGTTGAGGTTCACTTGTCTGCGAAAAGGGTTAATCTCTGCATTGCCTCCAGCAAAACTGGATACAGACTCAAAGTTCTCCCGAATCAAAAAACTTTGATAGGAAATTCAAGAGAAAGCCTAAACTCCAAACCAGTGCAATAGTTTTCTCAGCTGGACCCCCAAAGAGTCATTGCACTTTTGTAGCTGTTTCCACTACTTACATACACATGGTAATTTATGCTGTGGCCCCTGGTGTAGAAATGTGCTGCCGTGGGGCCCAGTTATTTTATGTTGTGGCTGTTTTATGATTATTGTGTTTATTTACAGTAAATTTGTGTTGTGCAATCCACTGGCAGAATGGGTGTCCTGTTTCTCTTATATAAAGTCCAGTTTTGGGGAATGTCTCTCATGCAGTGGTTTTAACTGATGGCCTAACACACACTGCGGCCGCAATGGAGTCCAGCTTTATTTTGATAAGGGGAAAGTAGGAGACGGAGCGAGTTACATTGTAATTTTAGTCCCTCAAGTAAAAGCTGCCTTTGATCTCCAACATTTTTTTTCACAATATCCTTGAGTTTATATTAAAAAATAAAAAATATCTCCATTAAAACATTTATACAAAAAATGGAGATGCGCCTCTCTCCCTATATGTGCATAAATACACGTATTACTTTTTGGTGCATTATTTTTTCATTAGCTCGGTCATCATGTGTATTATGGATTACAGCTTCTAATAATGAACACACAGTAAGTTTGAGCTGTGGGATGAATATGGTAAGTGGACGGTGTCCTTATCTAATAACTTCGGCAAGCATCTATTTTTTTTAAATAAAGAATGTCTCTAAAAATATTCCTCTCATTACAATTTTCATGGCTTATTTAGCAATATTAAAGCTAATTTGTTGCAAATCTCATTGTATCTGGGACTATCCCCATAAACAACGAATTGGATACTAATACATGTTGGTTGGGATGAATACTAATAGGATTCTGATGGTGATCACTGCATGCCGTCATCAGATACAGTCCTATGACCTGGGCACAGAATAATTTTATCTTTAACATTTGTCCATACACCTGTGTCTCAGTTGACGGGTCACCTGTGTATGTCCGTATTCTGCTTAAGAGCATCTGTTTCTAATATAATATCTGCTGCTTCAGTCTCAAAATTCAAAGGCTCATTTCAGGCATTTGAAGGTTAATATACGTGTAACAACATATGCTAAAACTCCACATGGCAAAGATTATTTTAAAAGTTTTTATTATTTATATAGCGCCACCAATTATGCAACACTGTACACATAATATTAGTCATTTACTTTAGTCCTTGCCCTATTGCCTCTTACAGTCAAATTTCCCTAGCATACACTAAAGTCCATTTTAGTCAACAGCCAATTGACCTACCACACATGCAAACCCCACACAGATAAGGTTAGGAATCAAACTCATGTCCCCAGTGCTGTGAGGCAGCAATGCTAAGCACTGTGCCACAAATCTGTAATCTCACAGCTGGTCTATTTTAAAAACATTTATAGAATACAAGAGATAAATCTTCTTCCTTTAGTTACATTACTACTTAGCCTTTCATCTACCGTCATGCGATTTTTGGTAAAGTGAGAAAAAACAACAAAGTGTACTGTGTGTATTGGAAATGTTGGTTCTGATAAGGATATGATTTTTGAATCTTTCCATCAAACAATCAGATAAAAAATATCTGACAATTTCTCGTAAAAAAAAAAAAAAATTATTCTACAAAAAAAACTATGAAACATTTCTGTGTGGTATTACTCAATTTCAATATGTTTTTAGTAGAATAAAGTGAATTGTTCTTTTATTCCCTGTTTTTCACTTTGACAATGAGGAAAGTCTAACACAGCCCTGAAATAAGGAGACGTCGCTGTAAAGATTTACGACATATTTATTCAAAGCCAATCTATTACAGCTAATGTGAGCACATTTCACCATAAAATATAAAATGAAAAAATAGTTAAAATATTTACTATTTACTTAATGCACCAAAAAATGTATTTATTTTTTGTCATATGATGCATTCAGTAGGAGCTCAAGTTGAACTGAGTGTATTTAATGATTATTATACATCAGGGGTGGGCAAACCAGTCCTCCGTTCATGTTTTTAGGATTTCTTTAATCATGCACAGCTGAGTTAATCTATTTGGCTGGGTCAGTAATTATCCCAGCTGTTTCTACAGACAGAAATCCTAAAAACATGAACTGTTTATGGCCCTTGAGGACTGGTTTGCCCACCCCTGTTATACATGGTTCACTATAGGTGAGCATTATCCTAATTAAATACATTTACATCTATTAAGAGAATGGGAAACACTATCAATTTTGTTTAATTATTTTGGTCCCAAATTCTACAGGGGGGTTTCTGCTATATGGAATCACATCCACACGAATTACAGGATCTTTGGCATCTTGCAACCATCAAATTTGCACTTCCTAGAAGGTAGAAGGAGGTTTTGGATGCTTCCACAGACTCTAAGGGTTTGTCTTACTTACCTTATATATTTTAAAGATTATTAAATAGATAACTGGGCAATAAGTGCAAAAGGCAAACGATGGAGGACAGGTAGATTGCCCATAGTGATGATACTCAGACTCTCCAGATTAGAAGGATTGTGAGAAAAATTATAATTGCACCTATTAAATCTTGGGAATAGAAAATAATTACAATCACCTGGTCCTGCAGCTATTACCTCTCTGTGCTGTGTTACTTTGCTAGGAGTAATACCCATGTTGATTTTCCTGCCGGATCATCTCATTCTCACAACAACTTTTATCACTTGGACCAATTACATTTCTCAAACTCCTTGTCCTTACTTTATTTTCAATATTTCATAGTAATGACTTGCTATGGTCAGCTGTCACCCATAGTCCAACTACTATACGACCAGCAACAGGTTCACTTTCAAAAACCTGTACTCTTTGAATTTTCTTTAGATACACCCGATACTCTACAGTAAAAGGAATTATCCAAACACACCTTACAGCTATAACAGAACTTAAGGTTAATTGAGTAGTTTTATGAACTATCATTGTTCCAAGACAATGTAGAATCTACCAACCTGATTTCAGCTCAATATAAAAAGCCAAGAGACAGAGAAAGGTAAAGGCACCTTGAAGACTCATCCAACAGGTACAGTAATAATTACAATACTCCTAAAACTAATTTTCACCCCTTGCAGAATTGCTGACCTGAGGATGTAACCAAAAGGAACTCACAATATCTGTTTCATTGTGATCTGCTTTCTTCTCTCAGCATCTCAGTGTTGTATAAAGTCATGTTAGTCATATAAGTGAGTCCTATCTAACAAGTCATGCCATTTATAATACCTGTTTCTTACATACATTCTTATTTTTCTATACTTGTGTGTTTAGGAACAACCAAAAAAAGTTGGGTTTAGCGCCAACATCAGTTCACTGTTTCTTTGTCAGAAATTGTCATATTGCAGTTTTCTTGTAGGTATATTAAACACTCATCTGCAATACACCTCAACTTCTACTTCCATCAATATAAGGACCAATACAAAGAATTGTTACAGAGAATGAAGAGCTGGTACTGTGCATGTGACCAGAATAGAGCAGATACTGAGAATTACATTCCACATAATTAGAAATAGAAATAGCACTATGACATGTTTCATATATACAGAATCTAATCCAGAGCAATAAATCTTGGAAATGTCCCTGAAAGCCATTCAAACTTAGCATCTATGATTTTCTGTTTTATTTTATTGAGATATCATGGTGCACAATTTTCTACTTTTTGTCTGGCAATAGCAATTTCTGAAAGTCAAAAGAGGTGTTGCCAATAGGCCTGGAATATTGACAGGTTTGATGTTGTGCTGTCATGCCTCTCAACAGTCCGGATTTACGTTGGACAATCAGTCCCAATTTAATGGCTCTGTCCCACAATCCCATTCGGTACAGCTTTGTCCCGATCGGTGGGAAAGTTGTGAAGTACTGTTGGGAAGTCCAGTGAACGACTGCTGCTGTGTGCACAGTACATACGGCAATTAAGGTGTTTAGAGGGGAAGAGAGAACTGGACCACCTGGTGCTTCAAAAGCACTTGGCATGTCCTCTAGTTTGGCCACACCTCACAATGATGTGACCACACTCCCTGTCCCGAGGCCGCCTACCCAAACGTTGGGAGGAATATGTTGTGTATTATAAAATTAACTTATAATAAAATTTCAAAATATTATGTCAGTTTTGTAATTGATTTGACACCATGATCTATACAAATAAAGTCATCCTCTATATTAATTCTTGCACTTAACCAGGAAGTTGTGATATAAAAAGTTAGAAAATACTTGAATTCACTATTCACTATTTTTTTATGTATATTTTACAGAAAAATGTCCACTTGACATGGAATATAAATTTCAGCGCATATGCTTTAGCAATTGAGATAATTTAAACAGCACCACTAAGCTATGCAGTCGTATGTGCAGAGTTGGATGTGACTCCAAAAATGGATACTTGGTTTGTGCATCTGAGAAGTTAAACATCTGTGTCTCGCCGTTTGTCTGCAGTGTTTCTTGTCCTAAAAATATGCTCTTTGAACTAGAGATGAGCGCACTCGGATTTTTGAAATCCGAGCCCACCCGAACGTTGCCGAGTCGGATCCGAGACAGATCCGGGTATTGGCGCCAAATTCAAATCTGAAACTGAGGCTCTGACTCATAATCCCGTTGTCGGATCTTGCGATACTCGGATCCTATAAATTCCCCGCTAGTCGCCGCCATCTTCACTCGGGCATTGATCAGGATAGAGGGAGGGTGTGTTAGGTGGTCCTCTGTCCTGCTATATCTCGTGCTGTTCAGTGCTGTGCTGTGCTGTGCTGTGCTGTGCTCAGTCCAGTGGTGCTGTGTCCTGTGCTCTGTCCTTCTGAGGTCAGTGGTGCTGCTGGGTCCTGTGCTGTGTCCTGTTCAGTCCAGTGGTGCTGTGTCCTGTGCTCTGTGCTTCTAAGGGCATAGTTATTTCCCCAATAATCCAAAGTGTTTAAAAAAAATAAAAAAAAGTTATTTAAAAAAAATACAAAAAAATAATTAATTTTTTTTTTAATTACAACAAAATTTGCACAACCAATCCTGCAGTATAAGCCTATTGGTACTGCAATATTACCAAGTTCACACATTCAGCAGTAAAAGTCCAGTGGTTCTGCAATATTACAAAGTTCACACATTCTGCAGTATCAGTCCAGTGGTGCTGTGTCCTGTGCTCTGTCCTGCTGAGTTCAGTAGTGCTGCTGGGTCCTGCGCTGTGTCCTGTTCAGTCCAGTGGTGCTGTGTCCTGTGCTCTGTGCTTCTAAGGGCATAGTTATTTCCCCATTATTCCCAAGTTTTTAAAAAATAAAAAAAAAGTTATAAAAAAAATAAAAATAAAATTTTTTAAAAAAAAATAATTATAACCAAATTTGCAAAGCCAATCCAGCAGTATATAAGCCCATTAGTACTGCAATATTACCAAGTTCACACATTAAGCAGTAAAAGTCCAGTGGTACTGCTATTACAAGGTTCTCTGATTCAGCAGTGTATAAGTCCAGTGGTACTGCTATTACAAAGTTCACTGATTCAGCAGTATAAGTCCAGTGCTACTCTCCTGTGCCGCATATAATTTTTAAAGGCTTTGCCGAGTGTGTGTGGCTTAGGGGTACGCTCTCTTGTGCTACATATAATGGAAAACCAAAATTTGGAGGATAAAGTAGGGAAAGATCAAGACCCACTTCCTCCTAATGCTGAAGCTGCTGCCACTAGTCATGACATAGACGATGAAATGCCATCAACATCGTCTGGCAAGCACGATGCCCAATCTCCTAGTACAGGGCATGTAAAATCTAAAAAGCCCAAGTTCTCAAAAAATAGCAAAAAGAGAAACTTAAAATCATCTGAGGAGAAACGTAAAGTTGGCAATATGCCATTTACGACACGTAGTGGCAAGGAACGGCTTAGGCCCTGGCCCGTGTTCATGACTAGTGGTTCAGCTTCACCCAAGGATCTAAGCCCTCCTTCCCCCCCCTACAAAAAATTTAAGAGAGTTATGCTGTCAGCAACAACAACAAAACAGCAAAGAACTCTGCCTTCTAAACAGATGACATCACAAATCCCCAAGGCGAGTCCAAGGGTGTTGTTGGTTGTGAACCCTGACCTTCCCATCACTGTACGGGAAGAGGTGACTCCATCCAGCATTTGCAGCACGCCCTCTGCATATGCTGGAAGGATCACCCACAGTCCAGTCACAGATTTGGCTAATGAAGGTGTGAATGTTGTACACTGGGAGGAGGATATTGATGTAGCTGGCGCTGAGGAGGATGTTGATGATTATGATGCAGACAGATACCAAATTGCCTTTCTCAATTTCTATTTATATTCTAGATTATATAACGGCTGAAAAGTTTTCTGTTTTACTCCTAGTGGAGAGGGGATCTGATGCAGACAGATACCAAACTGCCTTTATCCATTTCTTTGTATATTTGAATTTCTAGTTCTACAGTCTATGCAGGCTGCTTTATTTATATTCAACTACAAGTGTAGGGGGGGGGGGGGGGGGGGGCATAGATAGCCACCAAAGTAACGTGGTCCATTTAATTTCACTTTCTAGCTCCACAGTCTGTGCAGCCTGCTTTTTTATCTTCAAAGTATTTATATTTACAAGCCTTGCAATCTAAATTAACTAGAGGTAGTGACGTGGTAGAACTCCAAAAGGCAGTTTGTAAGCCCCTGTACAAACTGGCTCTATTTTTTAACTGAGTTGTCCCCCCTCCAGTGTGTACTCGGAAAGAGTTTTTAGTGCAGCGGGGAACCTGGTCAGTGAGCGGCGAAGGAGGTTGCTTCCTCACAACGTTGAAGAAATGATGTTTATAAAAATGAATAAGCAATTCCTCAATGAAGTACAGCACTGCCCTCCAGACAGTACAGAGGGACTGTGGTTGTGGAGTCCAGCGGGGACGAATTGATAATGTGTGAGGAGGAGGAAGTACACACTGTAGGGGGAGAGGAATCAGAGGTTGAGGATGAGGACGACATCTTTCCTCAGTAGAGCCTGTTTAGTTTGTACAGGGAGAGATGAATTGTTTTATTGGTGTGGGGACCCAAACAAACCAATCATTTCAGCCACAGTTGTTTGGTAGGCCCTGTCGCTGAAATGATTGGTTTGTTAAAGTGTGCATGTCCTATTTCAACAACATAAGGGTGGGTGTGAGGGCCCAAGGACAATTCCATCTTGGAACTTTTTTTTTTGCATTATATGACCAATCAACAGTCGTTTGCCATGTTCAAAAAGTAAAACCAAATTTAAACAAATTCAAGAAATTAAACCAAAAGTAAAATGCCCTGTCATAATTTAAAACAAGAGGTATTGAAGTGCTCTAAAACTACTGTATTGTTGTTTATATTTTATAAACACTACACTTGAAAGCTTGAGTCTTTCAATAAAAAAGTAACTGTCCATTGCACGAATATTTGCAACAGGGACAATTTTAGGGTTAAGAAAGTCAACTAATAACACTTCGACGCTGTCTGTCTTTATAAACACTACACTTGGAAGTTGGAGGAGGTATTGTGCCCCCGGCACCAAATTTACTACCGGGGCCACTCCACTGTGCAGTCCATATTTAGGTGTATCAGATATTAAACAACGGTGACAGTTGATGCCCAATTTTTTAATTATATTGTGGCCTCGGTACCAAATTGTGTACCGGGGCCACCACATTACGCAGTCCATAACCTTTTTTGGTGGAATTCTGACCCGTGGAGGGTTTTTTAATTATATTGTGGCCTCGGTACCAAATTGTGTACCGGGGCCACCACACTACGCAGTCAAGATAGATAGATGCGTATCATAGATAAAGTACATTCAGTGGTGTAGGGCAAATCAGACAACAGGTGGCAGTACACCATCTACAATGCCAACTACACATCTTCTTTCACTTACTGCAATCAGGATTTTGCTAAAGGTAAAGTCAAGATTAAGAGACCACACCTGTATATAGATTTATATGGTCTTCATAACTGATTTAATAAGCCATTCGCAGTTTCACTGTACCGGCCATGTGTACTTACACGTGCATGGCTTAATCTTTGAGACAAGCATATGCTACTGGCAGGATCAACTAGGTAGATTCCCTCTCCCGGGTGGAAGGGGGTAGCCTTGGGGGGGCTATTAATTTAACTCTACAAAACCTAATATTCTGCTTCTATCTATCGCATTCTCTTGACTTATTATTACCTTTTTTACCCTCTTAAAAGGAGTTTATCCCCTTAAATCTCCCCATGTTATCACAGCCCTCAACGGTCTTTCTTGCCCTACTTAGACAACTCCTTCCCGTTGATTGCTTTCTCCTCTTTTATCATCTCACAATTACATTTCTCTAATGATTTCTATTATTCTTTTTCAGTATCTCCCAAGTTCTTTTTCTTCTTTTCTCCCTTTTCTCCTTCTGCTTTTACTTAATTTATCCCTCTGTCTCTCCATGCATAGCCTCCTATTTTATGCTGGTAATTCCCCCAATCTCTTATATGTTACGCTTTCACTTTTCTCTTACGTTTGTTTCCTCTTCTTTTCCTTATTGGCCAGATAGGAGGGGGCAAGAGGGAGGCTTGTTCTTCACATGTGGGAGCCACATCTGCTTTTTATATAGAAACCAGATGTTGCTTATGCCTCCTGTTAGTGGTTGCTCTCAGGTACATATTAACGCTTCTACTAACACTTCTGGGCACCAATGTTTACAAGCATTTCAATTACCATATTTCCCTATGTATAAGGCACTCCTATGTATAAGACGCACCTTAATTTTGGCCCCAAAATTTGAAATAAAAAATATTATGGTAGCTGTCAAAAAAGGCAGGGAGAGTGTAATGGCCGGCTGCTCTGATTGTGATCAGAGCAGCCAGGCAGCACACTCTCCCTGGAATCGTTCCTCACCCCCCCTGCTGCCACTGTGCCTCTGTTCTCCTCCTCCTGGATCTCAGCTGCCACTCTCTGCCTGTCCCCCGCCTGCTGGATCCCCGCTGCCACCCTGCCTGTCCCCCGCCTGCTGGATCCCTGCTGCCACTTTCTGCCTGTCCCCCGCCTGCTGGATCCCCGCTGCCACTCTGCCTGTCCCCCGCCTGCTGGATCCCCACTGCCACTCTCTGCCTATCCCCCGCCTGCTGGATCCCCACTGCCACTCTCTGCCTGTCCCCCGCCTGCTGGATCCCGCTGCCACTCTCTGCCTGTCCTCAGCCTGCTGGATACCCCCCCACTGCCACATTAAAACAATTTAATGGGGACTATCCTATTTCTAGGGCACTACTGTCAACATTTGGGGTCCCATCTTCTTTGCATAGTAAACAAAGTTTCGAGCATCTGGGACGGAATTTCTTTGGAGCTAATCATTATATTATGCCAACTGTTTGAGTCGGGAACAATGATGGTCCTCGCTTTTTGAACAGCTTTATGACTAATGTTTTATGTTTTGTTAATGTTGGACTCTACAATTCTTTCTAATGACATCAAAACAGAGCTGTTGTGCAGTTTGATGTCTTTGTCATGGGTGTCAAAATCACTTGTGCCATCACTGGTACAGATTAAGACAATAAAACACAAACAAACTTCTTTAGGTGTAAAGCAGTTTGAACTATTTTTGTTCTAGCAACAAATGTATTTAAGAAGTATTTTTGACATAAATATAGTTAACGATCTGTGGCCAAGGCGTCCTGTCTTGGTCACAGGTCGTTAACTATGTATGGATAGCCATGAATCTTTTTCGCGAGTGACATTAAATATTGGTTAAGAAATTGTGTATTCCTTAACAATAGAAACTGTATAATAAAGAATTAATTTTAACACCTCACCATACAAACACAATAGTACACTGGGCAATCACAGCAGACTTCAACTGAGAAAGAAGAGACACAACTTCAGGTATATTTAATAATCTTGCTTAGTTTTAGAGCTGCTTTTAAAGTAATCTAACAAGGCATATTGCAATATTTACAGATATTTTACAGACGTATAGTAAATATTTCATTACCATGAACAATATACTACTGTATCTTGGTGTATCTGTCATTAATATAATAATTTCAATAAAACAATGTCTTTTATCACCCAGGTATGCTTAGCTAAGTAATATGCACTAAATACATTGGAAAATATCAGGAACATTGATTTATGTATTTTCTTAGGCCTTACAATGAGTCTCAATTCTCCAACTGCGCAATTCATTTTCTTTGCACTGGTTTAATTTAATCCCCTCCATGTATTGACAATAGGTCATATAAGTAGATTAGTTTATACTCACAGGAAACAGATAAAGGGATAAAAGGAAGGGGAAGAGAAGGGAGAATTTAATTTTTTATTATATTAAATTTAATGACTTTAATTTTGTATATTTTCCTCCCAAACGATTAATCATCTAAATGGAGAATAGTCTATATTTTTCAGTATTTTAACCTTTTCACCTTTATAACAATACAACCTCAACACATATTACACTTGTTTTAGGTTAAATGAAATAGCTGCTATACACTCTTTTGGAGCAGTGACCCCAGTAGTCAGACCCTCATACGAAATAGTAAAGCCCCTGCTTGCATGTGCTATGCCATAATTGGGAACAAAATAATTCTCAGCTATACATGACATATAATCATTGTCATATAATATAATCATATAATTGAGTCCTATCTAACAAGTCATGTCATTTATAATACCTGTAATATAATATAATTCTTGTTACATGCATTATTGTTTCTTGCAGATACCACAAAAAATGGCTTCTGTAAACAATAGTTCATTCATGCAGCTATTACTGCTAGGTGAGTATCTCCTCAGTTTTGTGATCTAGAGAATGGTGTTGTTTCACAATACACTAACTGGAAGACAAAATGAGTTTCCTTACTACTAATATATGGTTCTGCTTTGTTGGAGTAGAAAATGCTTCTATGACCTCAAGATTGTTTGCCCTCATAAAGGACAACCACTAACTTTCACAATGCATCAAGTACTGTGAATTAAAGTGATCAAATCCGTAAATATCAGTAATTCATTTATGTATAATAGTTTGCAGACTTTTTAGATGTTAGTTACTGAGCACTGATCTAGTCACACCCAAGGTTGTGGTTAGTTGTAGGTCCAACTCCCGCTGATCAGTCCCTTCCACAGTTCTGTGTTTTGTCCAGTCAGGAGAAGATATCTCTTGGTTTGTCTCATATACCACCAATGTATATTCTGTAGGTTTGCTCTATAAAGGTGGAACATTAGAGAAATGCTTTTTTTAACGGCCCCGCATTACTATGGGAAAACTTGTGGAATGTGGCCCATATTTTATTCCATTCGGTTACATGACTTAAAAAATCACTGACTACAACAGAACAATTTGTGTGTGAGTTCAGTCAACCTTCCCTGTCAGTATCAACGTGACATGTGCGCACTGCCTCCGCTCTCATCTCCCTCCAACGATGCTGTATGTTGTAGAACGCTGTCAGAATTGTGCACTTTTGTAATTCAAGCGAACTGCTTGGTAATCTGTGACTGTTTGTGTTTAAAACATTATCATTATTCATTTGGTAAGTTGGTGTCCAAGTACATTTATATGACAGTTTGGAGATTGTTTATCAAATGTATTATCTGTTTGCGCTAATGATGGTTATTTTTTCTTGTTTTTGCAGCCCACACAATTTAGACTAGGATTAAATTAGGTTATTTGGCACGATTGGGGTTTTCAGTTTGACATCTATAGCCAATCATCTAATCAGAGCATTAGATTGTTAACAGCTAAGGATCTCATCTCAGCCAACTCTTTCATATCAATGTGTGGGAAAGTTTGAAGTCGGAGTAGCTAATCCACCATATAGCCATACCGAGCAGACGTTAATAATAAAACAGTGATTTGAGGTTCTTGACAAACTAATAGGCGCCGGAGATATATATATATATATATATATATATATATATATATATATATATATATATATATACACAAGTTAACCCGTGCATGATACTCATGCATTCTAGTCAAATCAAGATACTTAAGGTCTTAAAAAGGTTCTTGTCATGCATTTGGGCCTAGCCCAGGTCTCCTCAGGGGAAGATCGTTACTTCCCGACGCAAGCGCCCTTTTTAATGTGTGTTCATGAGGTAAAATTACCTCACGAAAATGGGTTTGACCCCTCAACTCGTAAATTTAGCCTTTACTACCCCTCCCACGGGGGGAAGGGGGGATGATGGAAGTTAACTGACTTGACTATTCTAATTTTTTTGTCAAATAATGTCAGTATACCAAATTTCAGGTCAATTGGATGAGCCCTTTCTGAGAAAATAGTTTTTTCCACACACACACACACACTAACGCACGCCTCTACACATGTGTGTTCATGAGGTAAAATTACCTCACGAAAATGAGTTTGAGCCCTACCAAATTTCAGCCCTTTTTGAAAATTTTTTCCCACACACACACTAAGAATTTAGTAGGTCAGTGTATAACTCTGCCCAGCAGGTGGCGCTGCAACTTGTTTTTTTTTTCCACACACACACAGACAGACAGACGCCACTAAGCATTTATATATTAGATATATATATCTATATCTATCGTTACCATAACTCTCTTTTCTTATTCAATTGCAGCTACTTCCCTAATATATATCATGCATACTGTGAGTGCTGGTCCTATCAGCACAAGTAAGTGATATAATTAATTTCATTATTTTATTTACATTTACCTTTAATAGCTGAGAAAAATAAGATGTGAAATAAACAGATATAGTGGGAAGAACAAAAAAAAATGAAGCACTAATATTGGATAGATTACTGAATCCATTCTATTTTGGCATGTGGACAGCTACAACTTCTTGTATAGATTACCATTATTGCACTCAAAATACTATATTGTTTGGGAAGTTCCTGCTTAATTTTTTCAGGTACCAGGATATTACAATATACATGGCCCCCGTAGCTTCATATACAGATAAGCCTTGAATTTCTATAGGTTTGGTACACATATAACAGCACTATGACTCATTAGAGTACTCTTCAAACATTATTACACTATATCATTTACAAGAAGTGCTTATATGTGCTAATATACTTCATGTTTTATGCTTGAGTGTTTAGGAACACCCAAAAATGTTAGGTTTAATGCCAACATCACTTCATTGCTTTTGCTAGTTACTTATATCAGAAATTGCCATTTTGCAATTTTCTGATAGGTATGTTATACACTCATCTGCAATACACCTTAACTTCTACTTCAAACAATTAAGAACCAGGGCAAAAAATTTATACAGAAAAAGAAGAGCTGGCATTGTGCTTGTGACCAGAATAGAACAGGTTCTGAGAATGACATTCAGTATAATTATAAATAGAAATAGCACTATGACATGTTTCATACATACAGAATCTAACCCAGAGAAAGATATAACACCTATGATTCTCTGTTTTATTTTATTGAGATATCACGGGGATTATTGATGATTGGAGACACTTTGGGAATTGTTTAAGATAATTAAATACTGAGAACAGCACATTATTGTTATTATTATTATTATTATTTTTACCATTTATATATATAGCGCCACTAATTCTGCAGCGCTGTACAGAGAACTCACTCACATCAGTCCCTGCCACATTGGGGCTTACAGTCTAAATTCCGTAACACACAGACACACACAGACAGACACACAGACTAGGGTCAATTTTGTTAGCAGCCAATTAACCTACTAGTATGTTTTTGGAGTGTGGGAGGAAACCGGAGCACCCGGAGGAAACCCACGCAAACACGGGGAGAACATACAAACTCCTCACAGATAAGGCCATGGTCGGGAATTGAACTCATGATCCCAGTGCTGTAAGGCAGAAGTGCTAACCACTTAGCCATCTGCATAAACATTACATATCCTTGTAGACTTGTAGTGTGCTGTATAGTATATTGCATATCTGACAATATGCTACACACTTTTCCACTTTCGTCTGGCAATAACAATTTCTGGAAGTCAAAAGAGGTGTTGCATGTCAGCAGTCGCGGCGGCCGCGGGGAAGGCCGCGACTCTCTGTGCCCTGCTGGTGGCTTCCAGTTCCTTCATCCTGGTTGCCTAGGCAACAACAGGGATGCATCAGGTCGCCGTGCCCGGCCATCTGTCCAACAGCCGAGCGTGCACGCAGGGCTGTTTTAGTTCAGCCAATTATGGCTGATTAGGGTAACGTAGCTGGGGCACTCTGCTTTTTCATTAGCGGCATTACCTACTAACATAACCTTTATTACACACACAGCGTGACATGCATGGGAATTCTTCTTTCGTTGTCTCTCCGCTACAGGTCGGTTCTGGCTTTCTCAGATACGGCACAAAGTGCATGTTTTTAGGACAAGAAACTTTGCAGGCAGAGGGTAGGACACAGACCTTTGATTTCTCAGAAGTACGAACGTAGTATTTATTTTTGCAGTCACATCCAAAGCTGCACGGAAGAATGCAAACGTCAGAGGTGCGGTTTAAATTATCACAACTGCCAAAGCATATGCGCTGACATGTATATTCCATGTCAAGTGGACAGGTTTCTGTAAATGATACATAAAAGAATGAATGGTAAATTAAATGTGTTTTATAACTTATATTATTATATCACAACTTCCTGGTTAGGTGGCAAGACGTAATATAGAGGATGCAGTAACTTAATTTGCATCGATCACATGTTGCCATATCAATCACAAAACTGACATCATATTTTGTAATTTTATTATAATATTCTATCTGCTCTTTAATACACAGCACAAACCTCGCAACATTTGGGTAGGACGGCCTTGGTACAGTGAGCGTAGCCACATCATTTTGAATTGTGACCACACAGGTGGCATGTCTACTGCTTTTGAAGCACTAGGTAGTCCAATTCTCTCCTGCCCTAAATAGTGCTAAGGACCAATCAGGGCAGAGCCCTGCAAGTGCTCCCAGGTTTGGTGGGAATCGAACTCATGATCTTACGGTTGTGAAGCAGCAATGTTAAGCACTCTGGCACCAGAATTACACTAATCTGTAGTTTCACAAATGATTTATTTTAAAAACATTTATAGAATGCAAGTAATGAATCTTATTCCATTAGTTACATCCCTAATTAACCTTTCTGTAAAGTTCTATCGTCAAGTGATTTTTGGTAAAGTGAGAAAGAGAGAAAAATAAGAACATAGTGAACACTGTATACTAGAAATGTTGGTTCTAATAAGGAGAACATTTGAATCTTTAAGGATATGATTTTTTAGTCTTTCAATCAAGCAATCATATATAAAATATCTGACAATTTCACCGACTTTATTATATAAACAAATATGATACAGTTTTGTGTGGTATTACACAACTTTCGTATTTTTTAGTAGGATACAGTCAATTCTTCTTTTTTACCTCTTTCTGACTTTGGCAATGAGGGAGATCTAACACAGCCCTGAAATAAGGAAACAAAGCTGTTCCGATTTATTTATCCAAAGCCTTTACAGCTAATGTGAGCACATTTCACCATAAAATTTAGAGTATTCACTATTTGCTAGCTACTCAATACATGTAATTATTTTTTCATTCATATGATGCTTTCACTGGGAGCTCAAGTTGAATTGAGTGTCCTTAATGATCATTCATGATTCACTATAGGTGAGCATTATCCTAACTAAACACATTTACATCTATTAAGAGAATGTTAAACACTGTCTAATTTTTGTTTTGCTACCAAATTGTACAGGGGGGGGGGGGGCGGGGGGTTCTGCTATATTAATTCACTTACACATAAATTACAGGATCTTTGGGATCTGACAATCATCAGAAGCAAAGATAACGTCAGATTAGCACTCCCTAGAAGGGGGGAAAAGGATTTTGGATGCTGCCACAGACCCAAAGGGTTGTTTAACTTCCGCCTATATTTTAAAGATTTTTAAATAGATATCTGAGAAATAGGCGAAAATCCAGGAGAAAAGATGAAGGACAGGTAGATTGCCCATTTTGCCCATACTGTTGGCACTCAGAATGTCAAGAAAAGAAGACTTCTGAGGATAATTTGTAAGAAGTAATAGAAGCATTAGATGCTGATTTTCCTACCTGATCACCTCATTCTCACAACAACTTTTATCACTTGGACAAATTGTATCAGTCAAACTTCCTTACATTATTTTCCAAACCTCATAGTAGTGATTTTATATGGTCATTTGTCGCCCTTGGACAAATATAGGGCCAACAACAGATTTCACATTCACATTCAATGTTGACCTGCATCCTTTGGATTTTCTTTAGATAGACCCAATATGCTACAATAAAAGAGATTTTCCAAACACACCTAACAGTTACAACAGAGCTTATGATTACTTTTGTAGTTATATGAACTATCATTGTTCCAAGACAATTCAGAATCTACCAACCTAAAAAAAAAGCCAATATAAAAGGCCAAGAGAACGGGAAAGGTAAATAAACCTTGAAGACTAATGCCACAGGTACAGTAATAATTACAATACTCCTATTTGCAATGTGAAAATGAAATGTGACAGCAATGTTAAATATTATATGAAACTTGCAGCTGTACAATGGACAATATTAAGGCTGTAATTTCCTTAAGTTAACTGAAGATTTGTAAAAATCAAAAAGTATCATGGAATCTAAAAATTGCAGAATGGACAATATTACTTGTTTAACTCATAGAATTCCTGCTACATCTGTCTGTTGTATAGAATGCAACTCAACTGGAAATTAAATGTAGGAAACAAGAGCATTTTTTTTTTACAATTTCCACTTTTACAGGTTACAAATGCATTTACTTTATTTAGAATTTGATGTTACACTATTTTTTTTTAATCTAAAGACAAACAATTAGGGTGAGATTTTTTGGACTTATAAAGCAAGGAAAGTAAATTTTAATTGTCTTCTTATAATGGCGCTTTAACTTGGATGGAGGTGTTAAGGACATCTATCCATCTATACATGAACATGTAGTTTCTTTCTCAGTACATAGTTCACCTTAGCCTGATGCTAAGTTGAACTTATGACAGTCTGCGTAGTGTACATGTGCACTGCGCATATTCAAATAGTTTTGTCGCATATGCACCAATACAGACATACGCATATCTGACACTTGCATCTCCTTATGACTGAATAAGAGGACTGGATGATAAAGATGTGGTTGGATGTAGTTTGAGTAAAGTAAGAACATGGTCACGCTAAGCGGCTCATGCAGAAACACACAAATACTCCTCTTAGCAAGCACGTCTTTTGTATCTGCTAGAGGTCAGGTGCAGACACACACTGATGATGATGATGACAATGTGAAAACCAGCCACATACGCTGACAAATCATCAGATCAGCTCTACGCATGGATGGCAATGTGCAATTTTTTCGCAGCATAAATGACTATTTTGCAAACAACTCTGCATAATTTCCCATATTCTTAATTTGTCTCAGTAAAGCTTATGTTTCGTTCAAAGATTGTTGGAACTAGCGTTATGTAAAACAGAAGCCTTTAAAGTGTGCAAATAGATAATACCTCAAGTGTTACATTTGATGACTTAGCAATTAATTTGACTTTTCACCGATTTTTTTTTCAGCCATAAAGATAAAGTAGAATTGTGAAAATTTGTTTTGTTGGGAATTCTGAATAAGTGATTATTCTTTTTTTGTTAATATTGATGAACGTACTGTAAACCTCCGCTGATTTCTTATGCTGTATGCTCTTGTTTTGGTCATAACAAATCTTTTGATATTAATGTTTCTGAATATTGTTTGCCTTAGAAATAGGGTAAGCTATATCATACAATCTTAAACCATTTACAGACTATAGCACACTTAATAATACATGACTTACAACAGTATCATGTGGTCATATTTGTTAACTACTTGTGAGTTCCAACAACGTTAATATAAGAAATCTGTCCAGACTGAAGTCCCTCTAGCCCTCGGACCATTTCTCTTCCCTAACACTTCCACATTACTAAACTATTTAGTTATTGGTATTTTGAAGTCTTGTTCATCTCATTCTTAAATCTGTTGTGGAACAGCTCATAAACAATTTAATATTGTTTCTTCTTCATATTGATGTGTAAAAAATAGAATATTTGTATGTTCCTTCCGCTACTGCATTAAATGATAGTTGCTTTATTCAGTAATGTTTACTGCCCACCCAACATTATATACAATATATCAGCTATAGCAATTGTGATAATACGAACAGCACAGCAGAAGGCTGCATACAGCCTTGTTTCCTTGGATAAGACTGCAATCATGGTGTGAGGATCCATTGTAATACCAGCTACAGACAACAGGTGGCAGTACACCATCTACACTGACAACTGCACATCTTCTTTCACTTACTGCAATCAGGATTTTGCTAAATGTCAAGTCATTTAAGATAAAGAGCCCACAACTGTATGTAGTGACAAAGCTGTTCCAAAGGAGTCTTAAAACTTGATATTTTTAAATAGAGTCAATTTATTAACTCTCGTGTGCATGGACCAATCTGGCCTAAGACAGATAAGTAGGGTAACAACAATATATTTGTTCATACGTTTTATAAGCAATAATCTTGGCACCCTACGCAGCGTGGCACTAAGCTTGGCATGCACTTCTACTCAAAGAATGTGCCCCTTAACCACAATGTCTTAAAATATGAGGCCTTGTCTCTGTAGTTTGGAGACAGTGTTTCTCTCATCAATGCTTCTATACAATCCCTAGTATGAGACAGTACAGTTTTGGAAAAAGGGTACATTCTATGAAGCATAAAAGTTCTAAACATTTTAATTTCTTACAAAACTTAATTTCATTAAAGCTACAGCATAAAGTTACAATAATTGCTGCTGGACTCCATTTTGTAATCCAGACTAAATATTCAAACAATTCTATATCAGTAACCTTTATAAGGCCCTCACTCCTAGCAATTAAACTCGACAAAACATAATATTCTGCTTCTATCCATTCTATACTCTTATCTTTTCATATTCTTACCCTTTCTACCCTCATAAATGGAGTTTACTCCCTTAAATATCCCCATTGTATGACTGTTTTCTACTATCTTTCTTGATATTCTTTATCAATTCCCTCCCTTTGAATGCTTTTTCCTCCTTTAGCATCTCTAAATTACTTTTCTCTAATGGTTCTGTTAGGCTGCCGTTCTGACAATGAACTTACAGAACTGATGGAAGAGGTCTTCGCCTATAGCAGCCGCCTTTCCCGTAGAGCTTTATGTGCTCACAGGTACTCTGATGCCCCCAGGACTTTA
Organism: Mixophyes australis; assembly: GCA_036250195.1. Classification (NCBI taxonomy): domain Eukaryota; kingdom Metazoa; phylum Chordata; class Amphibia; order Anura; family Limnodynastidae; genus Mixophyes; species Mixophyes australis. The sequence continues at coordinate 96,271,789 of JAVHZZ010000011.1, read as the reverse complement.
CTTTTAATGTAGTGTAAGTTCATTAATAACACCACAGTGACAGGGGTTGGAGGAGGTTGTATAGATGGTAACGGATGGTCAGACGTAAGCCGAGGTCAGGGGTCACAGGCAAGTAGAATAGTCAAATAACACGCCAAAGGGTCAGGGTCACCAGCACGAGAGCAGAATCCAGAAACAAGCAATAGGGTCACAACGGGAGGTCCAATAGTAAACAGGCAGAGAATCCACAGGAACACTGGGACAAACAGGAACAGGACAGGAGTAGGTCAGCAACAGACAGAATCCACACTATAACCGGCAAGGAGGCTTGAATACTAGAGGTAGTCAATCAGAGCTTTTGCCCTTTAATCACCCCAGACAGTGATAATTAATTAATGCTCTGTTTAATTAGCCCGCAGGCTTGGTGGCACGCGCGCGCCCGACTGCCCTGTGTTGCCAGGGAGCAAGATTTGTCAATTTGGCGTCCAGCCGTTGCCCTGGCTGATTACCAGAAGTGACGTCATGGAGATGGCCGGGACGCCAGGAGGAGACTGGAGCGAGTTGCTGCGCTGCCCACGGCCGCCGCGGCTCATGACAGGTTCCCATTATTCCCTCTTAGGGTATCTCATGCTCTTTCTCCATTTTTCTTAAGTTCCTCATATCTATCCTTCTACTTTTATCTATTTTATCCCTCTGCCGCTCCACATATAACCTCTTGTTTTCTACTGTTTCAATACTCTCTCTCTCTCTTATGTATTAATCTTTCACTTTACTCTTTTTTTTCTACCTATTTGTATCTCTCTCTGCTCATGTCAGAGATGGCTCCATCTGACACTGAAATAGGTTCAATTTAACATTGACCTCAAGCCTTTTCCTCATTGGCCAAATAGGAATGGGTGGTTATAGGCTTGCTTTTCACATGTGGGAGCCTCATCTGTTTGAGGGGAGAACTACAATGGCCCTGGCAGCTTTTAGTGTAGTTTTTTTCCAATGTTTTAGGTTTTATTAATGTTGGCAGCTACAATTCTTTGTAATGACATCAATGCAGTTTGATGTCTTCGCCTTGGGTGCCAAAATCACTTGTGCCTTCACTGGCACAGATTAAGCCAATAAAACACAAACAAAACTTTGTTTAGGTACAAAGCAGTCTGACCTATGTTTGTGCAAAGAATAAATGTACCTAAGAATTATTTTTGTAGAAATATAGTTAACGCTCTGTGACCAAGACAAAACTTCTGTATCACGAGTCACTGGACTGTAATGGCAATGAAATTGTGTATTGTTCAACAATAGAAATATTATAATAAATCAATAAATTATTATAATACCTTAATATAAAAACACAGTTGTACACTGGGCAAATCACAGCAGACTTCATCTGAGAAAGAAGATACACAACTTCAGGTATATTTAATTATTTTGCTTATTTAAATTTTCTTAAGAGGAAGTGGGAGCTACTTTTACAGTATTCTAAAAATGCATATTGTAAAATTTACAGATATTTTACAGGTGTACAGTAAATAGTTTGTTAACATGTAACATATGTTACTGTATCTTGGTATATCTGTCTTCAAAATAATAATTTCAATAAAACAATGTTTTTTTTTATCACTCAGGTATGCTTCATTAAGTACATATGTAATACATACATTGGCAAGTGTCAGGAACATTGATTTATGCTTTTTCTCTTGCCTTGCAAAGAGTTTCTTTTGTCCAAATGTGCAATGCTTTCTCATTTCATTAGTTCAATTTAATTCACTAGTTCAAAATAACAATAAAAATAAGTGATGATCAGTATATCAATAAAAAATATAGAACAAATTTTCATCGCAAAAACCACTAAGTTTTGTTAATTTCACTCACTTTATGTAACAAAAAATAAACATGTTGTCATCAAAACAAGTACATAAAGAAAATTCAAATAATCTATTAAAAAAATAAAGAGTAAAAGCTACACTTGCAAACAGTCTTTTGTCTTCCAGAAGTAAGTTTCATTAATTGTCCTAGTATCCAAATGAGATACGTCCTCAGTTAAATAAAGTATTGGGTATCTCCAGATGGTTTGGCAGCAGTGGACTGATGTTTTAGGTAGAGACAGGTGGATCAATGCCTTTTAATAAAACCATAATGTTGGTACAAAGCAATAGCAAAAAGTTGTAAAAATATAACTAAAATAAAAAGTAAAAATAAAAATATTGTCAACATTTTTACTTTTTCTTTGTTTTACTTTACGCTTTAGTCTTTTTTTATGCATTGTGATACTTGATTTGAATTGTCTTTATGTACCTCATTTGATGACAACAAATTGTTCTTGTTATATAAAATGCGTGAATTTAACACAAGTTGGTGGTTTTTGTGAATCAAATTTTTTATATCTTTTATCTTGATATTTTGATCATCACTACTTCTTTCTTGCTATTTTGGATCTCTGTTTTTTCTTTGAAAAGTAGATTAGTTTATACTCACACGAGGAAACAAAAAGGGGATACAGGAAATGGGAAAACAAGGGCGAACAGGATTTCATTTTTTATTCTATTACATTTCATGACTTTAGTTTTGCATACATTATTCCCAAAGTGTTAATTATCTAAATAGAGAATATTCTATATGCATTATCATTTTCAACCTTATCACTTTTATAACTGTGCAACCTTCCATATATGTAACATGTTTATAGGTTAAAGGAAAAAACTGCTATACACTGCTTTGGAGTCCCCAATGGACAGATCATCATACAAAATAGTAAAGCCCCTGCTTGCATGTACTATGCCATAATTGGGAACAAAGTAATTCTCAGCTATGCACTAAAGGATCATAGATTAACACTACAAGTAGAGCTCCACATGGCACATACCCTGAGAGGCAGATGGTCTCACTTTTGTCTATTGGTCAGAATTGCTGATCTGAGAATGTAACCAAAAGGAACTCCCAAAATCTGTTTCATTGTGATCTGCTTTCTTCTCTCAGCATCTCAGTAGAGTGTTTCATAAAGTCATGTTAGTCATATGAGTGAGTCCTATCTAACAAGTCATGCCATTTATAATACCTGTAATATAATATAGTTCTTGTTACATACATGCTTGTTTCTTGCAGATCACACAAAAATGACTTCCTTGAGCAATCATTCATTCATGCAGCTATTGCTGCTAGGTGAGTATGTCCTCAGTTTTGTGTCTAGATAATGGTGTTGTTTCCAGATACACTAACTGGGGGCCAAACTGAGTTATCTTGCTACTAATGTACGGTTCTTGCTTTGCTGGAGTAGAAAATGCTTGTTTGACCTCAAATTGTTTGCCCTTAAAAAGACACACGTCAACTTTTCACAATGCATCAAATACCGGGGGGCAAAGTTATCAACCCCATAAATGTTAGTAATTTATTTATATATAATAGTTTGCAGACTTTTTAGATGTTAGTTACTGACCACTGATCTAGTTACACCCAAGGTTGTGGTTAGTTGTAGGTCCAGCTCCCGCTGGTCAGTCCTTCCACAGTTCTGTGTTTTACCCAGTCAGGGGAAGATATCTCTTGTCTCCATTACCAGCAATGTATTTTCTGTGGATTTGCTCTATAAAGGTGGAATGACAGAGTATTTTTGCTCGTTACAGAGTAAAATGAACATTTGGAAAATATGAAATACAGAAAGATCTATGCTTCAGCACAAAGCAGGGTCTAGCTCAGTGATGGCGAACCTGTGACACTCCAGGTGTTTGTGAAACTACAAGCCCCAGCATGCTTTGCCAGTAGATAACTAGCTGGTAGCTGGCAAAGCATGCTGGGACTTGTAGTTTCACAACACCTGGAGTGCCACAGGTTAGCCATCACTGGTCTAGCTCATACATGAAGTGGGAGGAGCTAGAATAATCTGAATCCAATCATCCAATCAGAGCACTAGAATGTTAACACCTAAGGATTTTAGTTTAGCTGACTCATTGTGTCGGAAAGTTGGAAGTGGGAGAAGCCAATCCACCATTGCCAATCTGAGCAGACGTTAAAAATAACACAGTGATTTGCGGTTCCTGTCAAACTGATGGGTGTGTGAGATATATATATATATATATATATATATATATATATATATATATATATATATATATATATATATATATATATATATATTCACCAAAACTCTCTTTTCTGATTGAATTGCAGCTTCTTCCCTAGTCTATATCATGCATATTGCAAGTGCTGGTCGTGTTATTACAAGTAAGTCATATAGGTAATTTAATTACTTTATTTACATTTGACTTAACTGTCTGCGAAACAAAAAACGTTGTGAAACAAATAGGTCTAAGGAAGACGTAAAGAACTGAAACAATAACATTGTGTACATTATTTATTCCTTTCTATGTGGTATGCACAACTACAACTTATTGAATAGATTGCCATTATTGAACTCAAAATACTATATTGTTTGGGTGTTTTCTGCTTAATATTTTCGGGTATCAGGATATCACAGTATATAAGTCCCTAGTACCTCCATTTACAGATAAGCCTTGAATTCCTTAATGCTTGATGCACATATAACAGCACTATAACTTATTGGAGTACTCTTCAAACATTATTACACTACATTAAATATTAAAATAATATTGCCTATTATTTACAGGAAGTACTTATATCTGCTAATATACTTCATGTTTTATATGTTTGTGTTTAGGAGCAACTTAAAAAGTTGGGTTATAGCGCCAACATCACTTAATTGGTTTTGTTAGTTACTTATATAGGAAATTGCCATATTGCAATTTTCTTATAGGTATATTAAACACTCATCTGCAATACACCTTAACTTCTACTTCAAACGATGTAAGAAGCAATACAAAGAATTGTTACACAAAAAGGAGAACTGGTACTGTGCATGTGACCAGAATAGAGCAGGTACCGGGAATTACATTCAACATAATTAGAAATAGAATTAGCACTTTGTTATGTTTCATACATACAGACTCTAATCCTGAGAAATATAAGTTGGAAATGTCTCTGAAAGCAATTCTAATGTAACAACTATGATTCTCTGTTTTATTTTATTTAGATATAATGGGGATTATTGATGATTGGAGACAATCTGGGAATTGTTTTAGATAATTAAATAGTGAGAACAGGGCATCTACATAGACATTTCATACCCTTGTAGAGTGCTGTGCAGCATTTTGCATATCTACCAATGTGCTACACACTTTTTAATTACATTTTTTTGTTTGGCAGCCAAGCATTTCAAAAGCACAAGATACACACTCTAGTTTGGACACCCCCCCCCCCCCATATTGATTTGTCCCAGGACCACCTACTTAAATGTTGGGAGGTACATGTTGTGCATTAAAGAGCAGATAAAATGACATTATAATAAAATTACAAAATATTATGTCAGTTTTGTGATTGATTTATCAGCATGTGATCTATGCAAATTAAATTTCACCATTATCTATATTAATTCTTGCCATCTAACCAGGAAGTGGTGATATAATAATATAACTTATAAAATACTTTAATTTACTATTCTTTCTTTATGTATCATGTACAGAAATCTGTCCACCTGACATGGAATACGGCTGTGTACGCCAATGCTTTAGCAACTGTGATAATTTAAACAGCATCACTGAGATGTGCAGCCTTCTGTGCAGACCTGGATGTGACTGCAAAAGTGACCTAGTTCGTGCTTCTAAGACCTCAAACGTCTGTGTCTCGCCCTCTACCTGCAACGTTTCTTGTCCTAAAAACATGCACTTTAACCCCTGCCTCACAAGGCCAGAGCCGACCTGTAGCGGAGACACAACGAAAGAAGTATTCCCATGCAGATCGCGCTGTGTGTGCAATAAAGGTTATGTTAGATATTCGATGGTTAATCGGGAATGTATTAAACCGAGAGATTGCCCAATTTTAACAAAATAAAAAATATAAGAGCAACTTACCTTTAAAATGCTATATGTGATGGTAACAGTAGACTGTTGTACTGTGTTAGTGAATGTTAAAAGTAGTGAAAAATGTAATTAAAGTGTTACCTTTCTTGTCTATGATGTTCATTATTGCCTAAATGGATAGGTAAAGAATTAAAGATTATTGAGGTCAAGATGTCCCGAGGGGGAGAGAGACTTCCGGTGGCGTACCGTTGTTGCATCCGCCTTATCACACAGACTAGGGTCAATTTGTTAGCAGCCAATTAACCTACCAGTATGTTTTTGGAGTGTGGGAGGAAACCGGAGCACCCAGAGGAAACCCACGCAAATACAGGGAGAACATAAAAACTCCTCACAGATAAGGCCATGGTTGGGAATTGAACTCATGACCCCAGTGTTGTAAGGCAGAAGTGCTAACCACTACGCCACCGTGCTGCCAGTTACGTTGAAGTTTCCACATATTTGCAAAATTTAAGTGAACTGAAGGTGTTAAAGAGTTGGCAGACTGAAATGAATGTGTGTTAGATAACTTGCAGCTAACCGAAAAGAAACAGCAGATTGAAGAAAACGTAGACTTTACCTAATATAAGAAATTATGTGAAGTGAACATAAGAGGCTAAAAAGGATAGACTGTGATGTTATGTGGATGTCTCCTCCTCTTTATTATTTACTAAGACTGATTCCCTCCTTGATAATGTGAATTCTTAATACACCTGTAAAAAGTTAATTGATTTGGATGTGCTAAAAGTTGCTAATGCTGCAAATATTGGAACAAAGGGAGAAAGCTCAGGTATAGCGACATGTGAAGAACTTTATTGAAAAGAAAAGGACATAGACAATTTTTTATATCAGAAATCATTTGTGGTGTAAATGCTAAAAGATAAGGAATGATGGTCTATGACATCGTTGGAAATATTAACAGAGACTGGTACTTAAATGTAATAAAGATTGCATGAGAAGAAGTGACTAGAAACACCAATGAAAAGGTGAAAATGGAGATATTTGCTGCAAATCCATCAAAAGCGGCCAGAAGTGGCCACAATACAAAATCAGAAGATAAATCACTATTGTTTCAAGAACAATCAAGCTCTCTTTCAGTTTCACTGATAGAAGATTCCATAGATATAGAATTAGATTCAGCAAAATACAGCTTACAATCAGCAAAGAGAGCTCAAGAAATATCTCATTAAAATTTCACCATTGTTGGATCAAAAATTAGCAAGTCTTAAATAATCAATTGATTCAGTAATAAAACAGATTTCCAATAAAAAACACAAAATAGCAGAAGCAGAACTAAGAATATCAACATTAGAGGATGATTTAGTAGAGGCAAAAACATACTGAATTCACATGAATCCATAATTAATACCCTTCAAGATAAAATGGAGGACTTAGAAAATAGAAGCAGATGAAATAATTTGAGAATCATTAAGAAATTTAGAAAGTTTTCTTACTTACGTTCACTGGACAAAACCATGATGCAAGGGGTGCCAGTTAGTTTATTATTTTGCACATAAGTTAAATAGTGGCTGTTTTTTCATGTAGCACACAAATACTTGATAGCTTATTTGTACACTGAAATTCAAAGCTGATATTTGTGTGCTATATGAAAAAACAGCCACTATTTAACTTCTGTGCAAAATAGAAAACTGATTTACACCCCTTGCATTGTAACATGGTTTTGTCCAGAAAACTTAGGTAAGAAAACTTATAGATATGCGATTGACTAGATAAGAGGGACAAATATATATACAAACTGCGAAGTGGAACAGGCGTAAAGTCCATACATAAATTTGTTAGCTTTGTTGCATATAAATCCACCATGTTTTTAGGTAAATATTAAAGAAAATCATTTTCTATATACAGTGTGTAAGGTCTGTAGACTTTTATGGAAAATTTTAAAAATATTACCATGTTATTGTTTGTTTCTTCCATTAAGCCATAATCCAAACTTCCAGGATGGTCAGGCTTTTAAAGAAATTAAAAACTGGGAAAATAAAGGGTTAAGGTCAATTCACCAATTGATGAATTTCAAAGGATTTAAAGTATATGATTTTGAACAACTAAATAATAGATTTTCAAATATTAGAATATCAATGTGTACATACTTACAACTTGTAAATTACAAGTAAAAAGTTATGTGGATAAGATAATATGAGAGATTAAAATTGCAGATAGACCATTTGTGTTGGATGAAATGTTATGGAACCAAATTCCAAAAATCTTTAACACTTCATATATATACTCACAAGTGAGAAATTGTATTGATAACACAAATATAAGAGGTTATATGACAAAGTGGATGCAAGAATTTCCACATATGGCTATAAATAAAATGTTGAAAGCACATGTGAACATGAATAAGCTCTTGGTAAACATTTTATATAGAGAAATGAATTATAAGATCTAGCATAGAATATATTTAACCCTGAAAATTAATCAAATTATTGGAAGATCAGAAGATCATTATGTTATAAATGTAAACAAATAAATGCAGATATATAACACTGTATATGCCAATCAATAAATATAAAAGGCTTGAAAGGCTCCCACATCTAATAAACCATATATGGATTCCCAACTTCCTCATTCTGAGTAGAGCACTAGGCGATGATGTCATAATTCTACCTAATTAATAAACTTTGATAGAAAATTCAAGAGAAAGCTCAATCTCCAAACCAGTGCAATAGTTTTCTCAACTGGACCCCCAGAAATTCATTGTACTTTTGTAGCTGTTTTCACAATTTACATACACATGGTAATTTATGCTGTGGCCCCTGTATCTGTAACCCTGGTGTAGAAATGTGCTGCTGTGGGGTCCAGTTATTTACTGTTGTTGCTGTTTTGTGATTCTTGTGTTAATAGACAGTGTTAGTAGTCACGGCGGCCGCGGGCACCGCCGCGACTCTCCTTACCTTCCTGCTGGTGTCCCGGCCATCGCTATGGCGACTGGAATGTCACTACCAGTTTCAGCGTCCCGGTTGTCTGGGCAACAGCTGGGATGCTCGGAACCCTCTGCCGCCGCACCTGGCCAGCTGGTAACAGCCGGGCGCGCACGCAGGTTACATTAAGTTTAACCAATCATGGCTATTTAGTTACCAGCAGCTACCTATGGCTGTTTAGGGCATATTAGTAGGTATTATGCAGTTGAGCACTGCATTCCTATTGGCCATTTGCACTACTGCCATTAGGCAAAACCTGTGACTACTATAAGACCTAGTCCTGATTTGTTCCTAGTACTATTTAAGGCAGTGAGGTCTGAGCCTCACTGCCGGTTATAGCGTCCTGTCTCCAGTATTGCTGCCTGCTCCTGTACTATTGTCTGGTGTTGAACCTGAGATTGATTACCCGTGTATGACCTATGCCTGTCCCTGGATTCTAAACCTCTGCTAGTGACCCTGATCTATCACCTGTACCTGGATTCTGAACCACTGCCTGTGACCTTGACCTTTTGCCTGCACCTGACATCCTCTCTGGTGCTCTGTCCAGTCCGCTGATTTCTGGCCTGCTGCTACTCCGTGTGCTACCTCCTGTACCTGTGCGCTGCCGTGTTAGCATAAACTCATACTACTCTGAGCATAAGACCTGGGGGCATCCGAGTACCTGTGAGCATAATCAGTCTCTATGGGAAAGGCAGCTGCTAAAGGTGAAGACCTCTTTGACCTGTTCTATGAGTTTATGGCGCACTGGTAGCCATAACAGACAGTAAATTTGTGTTTTACAACAACGGTTGTCCTATTTCTCTTATATAAAGTCCAATATTGGGGAATGTCTCTCATGCACTTCATAACTCACATATTTTTTCAAAGCCAAAGCTTTTACAGCTAATGTGAGCACATTTCACCATAAAATGTAAAATATTTGTTATATACCTATTACACCATGAATGTATATATTTTTCCTTTCATATGATACTTTTCACTGGGAGCTCAAGTTGAATTGAGTGTCCTTGATGATTATACATCATTCACTTTAGGTGAGAATTATCTTAATCAAACACATCTATTAAGAGAATGGTAAACACTATCAAATTTGTTGAATTTTGTGGTCCCAAATTGTACAGTTGGGTTTCTGCTATATTGCTTCCAAATAAATTACAGGAACTTTGGTTTCTGACATCCCTATTGCCCATACTGTTGGCGCTCAGACGTAATTTATGACTATTTTGCGGACAACTCTGCGTCATATTTTGTATTCTCAATTTTTTTCAGTAAAATTTATGTTTTGTTCAATGTTTGTTGAAATTAGCATTATGTATAGCAAATTCCTTTAATACGTGCAAATAGATAACACCATAAGTGTTACATTTCATGACTTAGCAATTAATTTGACTTTTCACCAACTTTTATTTCAGCTATAAATAAAAGATGGAGTGAAGAAAATGTGTTTTGTTAGGAATTCTAAATAAGTGATTATTCTTTTTTGTTAGCAATGGTGAATGTGCTGTAAATTTCAGCAGAATTCTTATGGTGTGTGTGCTCTTGTTTTATTCATAAAAACCACTTCATATTGTGTGTGTTCTAAATGGGGTAAGTTATACCATACAATATTAAACCAGTTACAGACTATAGAGAACATAATAATATGGGGCATGAGACGGTATCATATGTTCATATTAATATTGTCTGTCCAGGCTGCAGTCAACTGAAGTCCCTCTAGCTCTCTTCCCATTTCTCTTCCCTAGCTCTTCCACCTTACTAAAGTATGCAGTTATTGGTGTTTTGTACTGAAGTCTCATTCTTAAATCTGTTGTGGAACAACTCAAACAATTTAATATTGTATTTTTTTCATATTGATGTATATAAAAAGTATATTTGTATGGTCTTTCCTCTATGGCAGTAAATTATATTTGCTTTATACATTAAGTACAAACATAGCTGCTATAGTAGCTGTGATAATATGAACAGCACAGCAGAAGGCTGCATAAAGCCTTGTTTCCGTGGATATGACTGCAAAGATGGTGTGAGGATCAGTCGCAATACCAGCTACAGACAACAGGTGGCAGTACACCATCAATCAGGATTTTGCTAAAGGTCAAGTCAATTAAGATTAAGAGCCGACACCTGTATGTAGCCTTTATATGGCCCTCACACCTACCGATATTTGGACTAGCTGTTGCGTCAAGGGATATTTTTGCCTGTTTATCAACTTCAGCTTCATACTAAATTCTCCTATCTATTGATCTTGTATTTGCCCCACACAATTCTACATTCTCCAACCTATCAATTTTATCTTTGTACATCACGACCCAGCTTCTAAGAACTAAGCAGCATTACCAGTTGTGGTGTGTCTCTGATAACAACCCAGTCAAGTTGTTCTCTCTTGGGAGTAGCCAGCACCATGACACTTTTGTCGCTTTTTAACCCTCTCACGGCGTGTATAGCCCCCTCTTTTCTCCTGTTTCTCCCTTTCAGGTTTGCTTAATCCCCTCTCATTACTCACTTTCCATTCCATTCTCTCTCATCTGACACTATTTCACTTTTCTCTTACTTTGTTTCCTCTTGTTTTCTTTTCTCTGCAATTTAATAGGGCAATCGCCATCTGACAGGTGTACTCACTGTCAAAGTCATCTCCATCTGTGAGCTGCAAACGGTCACAAAGTCCAGTTTTCAGAGGCGCAAGCTAACATTGTCTTCAGGCATTTCCTGATTGGCCAGGTAGGTAGGTAGGAGCAGTGGTAGACATGTGGGAGCCATGTCTGCATATTAAATATGTCCCCTAGCAGTTGCTCGTGCCTCCTCCTAGTGGATGCTCTCCAGTGCCCGATTATCCTTCTTTAACAGTAATGGGACATATACTGGGCACCAATGTTTACAAGCATTTCAATTACATGTAAAACCTAGTCTAACATTTACTAAATATCAATATTATTAGGATCGTTTCAACATACATAAAATATTTACTGGGTAGTTAAATAATTTGAAGGTGTATACCCCATGTGTAAGCATGTATGAAAACATTTTAATTAAGTCAGGAAGTATGAATGCACTGGCTTTTAATGTAGTTTTATCTCCAATTTCTCCTGTTTCCTTAATGTTGCAATTTACATTTATCTCTAATGATATCAAAACAGAACAATGATGCAGTTTGTAGTCTCTACTTTGGGTGCAAAATTATTTGTTACATCACTGGTACAGATTGAAACAATAAAACACAGACAGGCTTCCATTATATGCAATGCATAATAACCTATTTTGTATGCAAATGACAGGTATACGAGAAATTTTGACATAAATATAGTTAACGATCTATGACTTAGACAAGACTTCCTTATTTTAAGTGACTATAATTAGTGGTTATAAAATTTAGTATTACTTAACAATATTCCATAATGAAGAAATAGTTATAACACTTTGCTATATAAAACCTCAATGTTACACTGGGCAATCACAGCAGACTTCAACTGAGAAAGAAGAGACAACTTCAGGTATATTTAATAACATTCCGTATTTTACTTAATAGGAATTAGAGCTACTTTATCTGAAAAGGCATATTGCAACATTTACATATATTTTAGATATCTATGGTAAATATTTAATTACCATAAACCTTAAAAACCAACTCAGTATCTCTGTCTTTAAAATAATAATTTCATTAAATAAAATATTTTATTTTTCAGGCATGATTTCGAATGTACTTGTTATGTTTTTATGTTGTACTTGTATATTTGCTTCTTTCTAGTTTGTACTTGTACTTTGTTACTATGTTTCATCTGTTGTGTGATTTGTTTGCCGACTGTACGGCAAATGATACTAAATATAATGGTAATAAAATAAACTATGATAATGATGATTGATATATATATATATATATATATATATATATATATATACATACAAGTTAACCCGTGCATGATACTCATGCATTCTAGTCAAATCAAGATACTTAAGGTCTTAAAAAGGTTCTTGTCATGCATTTGGGCCTAGCTCAGGCCTCCTCAGGGGAAGATCGTTACTTCCCGACGCAAGCGCCCTTTTTAATGTGTGTTCATGAGGTAAAATTACCTCACGAAAATGAGTTTGAGCCCTACCAAATTTCAGCCCTTTTTGAATTTTTTTTCCCACACACACTAAGAATTTAGTAGGTCAGTGTATAACTCTGCCCAGCAGGTGGCGCTGCAACTTGGTTTTTTTTTTCCACACACAGACGCCACTAAGCGTTTATATATTAGATAAATATACACACGCAAAACCTACCTTATATCTACATTTTATGTAATTTTTTTAGGTAAAATGAAATAGCTACTATACACTCATATGGTGCAGTGAGCTCAGTCATCAGATCATCAAATTAAATAGCAAAGCCCTTTCTTACTCTTGCCATTCCATATCTAGGGAACAAAGCCATTCTCAGCTATATTTAAAAGCATCATACATAAGATAACACTAAAAGAATAGCTATATATGGCACCCGCTTTGATAAGCAGCTGGTCTCTGAGGATGTAATAATCAAAAGGAACTTCCAATACCTGTTTCATTGTCATCTGCTTTCTTATCTCAGCATCTCAGCATATACTCAACGTGTCATTTTGGCATAGATATAGTTAACAAGCTGTGATCAAGACAGGACTTCTGTATCTTGAGTGACTATAATTTGAGGCTATGCAATTGTGTATTGCTTGACAATAGAAATTGCATAGTAAGAAAAAAATTATAACACCTTGCTATATAAAACTCTCTATGTTACAGTGGACAATCACAGCAGACTTCAACTCAAGAGAGAAGAGACATAACTTCCAGGTACATTTAATAATCTTCCATAGTTGTCTTTTTTTTAGAATATTCAGAGCTACATTTAAAGTAATCTGAAAAGGCATAGACAGATATTTTTGGATATTTATGGCAAATATTTACTTACTATACAACTTGAAATAACAAATGTATTTGTTTCTGTTTTTAAATAATAATTTCATTATAAAAAAAATGTCTTTCTTGGGTATGTTACATATGTAATACTTTGGAAAATGTCAGGAATGTTGATTTATGTATTTTCTTATGTCTTGCAATGAGTATCTTTACCATAAGGATTAGTTCCATGTCTCATGTCCGCACCTTCTTTGTCTATCTCGAAATGTACTTGTACTTATGGAATTTGTACATTTACATTTGCTTATATTTGTATTTATGATGGATACTTGTAATTTGTTCTTATATGATTTGCTATTGTTTGTTATTTGTGTTCATTTTTAATTTCCTTATATATACATTGTGGGCATGATTCATGTTAGAATGCAACTTGGGTGTAAGTTTTTTGTTTAAAAAGTACATCCACCTGCATTCAATTCCAAATGCATCTCACGGTACCTTACAATTTGAATCTGGGTGGAAAAACGCTCAGTCTAAATGGTACTTGCCTAATGTAGACACACGTAGCAGAATGCAGTATACGCGCATGTGCATGTAGAAAAAAAGGTTCAATTCAAAATGCATTCAACTTTTATTTGATCATAAATCAGAATAACAACTGTTGACTGTATAATAATCCCCAAAAAATATTGCATGCAAATAAAAATTTTTGTTTAATTTAAAAAAAATATTTATATAAAGATGACTTCAATGTGTACAGTACATACAATGCATTTATACTGTATATCTTAGTTGCAAACAGTTGTTTTGTGTTATCTATGTGTAATTTTTAATGTAAAGACTGGACCGTGTCAGTCAAATCTATCATCCGGCATTTGCACCTAGTGGGTACAAAAGATACTGCTAAAATCAAGCGTGCTGATGACAAACCGATGGACATGATATCTGCCGCATCTGCGTGAACACACCCTTTCAGTTCACGGCCTACGTTAGTCCGCCTCTTCATTCCCTCGTTCCGCCTCTCACGTCATAGGCAGTTGTGTCAGATTTGAATTGCTTCCATTGGCGTATTGTCAGTTTCTGGGCATGTCAAGTGTAGAATCGCGCAAGGTACGCTCTGGTAACGGATGTATGTCCAAACATGAATCAGGGCATTTATGTACATTTTCTTTTGCTTGCTGTTGCTATATCATAACTAGAGGACAAAGCAATTCTTAGCTACACTTGAAGGCTTCATAGATCTATTTGGCACCCACTGATATGTTGCCGGCCTCACTTTTGACTATTGGTCAGAATTGTTGATCTAAGGATGCAATGAAAACTAATATCTGCTTTATTGTCAACTGCTTTCCTATCTCATCATCTCAGCGGAGTGTTGTATAAAGGCATGTGTTAAATGCTAAAAAGTCATATGCATTGAATGACTCTAATACCTGCCACTGATACCCGTCTTCCATTCGGTACATAAATTCTTGTTTTACTCTTCCTAAGTCATTTCTTTATTGCAGATAGCACACAGAAATGGCTTCCTTGAGAAATGGTTCAGTAATGCAGCTATTACTGCTGGGTGAGTATCTCAGTTGTGTTATTTTTGTGGTGTTGTTTCAAGAGACAGTACAGATGGGTCAAATTGAGCTTCCTCATATTGAGGTTCAGCTGCTTTGCTGGAGTAGAATATGATCCCTCAAGATGCTTTCCTCTACAAACTGGCTCTGATCCACTATTCAGAATACATCAAATACCTGGAACTAAAGCAATCAGTTCTATAAATGGGATAAAATATATCTGGGTCTGTGTGCTCTATGACAATGTGTGCCCTGTAGCATTGGAATGGTAGAACATCTTTGTCATACAATGTAAGAGGAGACTTTGGCCACTATGAAGGACACTGTACCAGCCAGGGTATGGCTCCCACATAATTTGCCCTTAGTCAAACTAATTAGGCTGACATATATTTCTAGAATTCTACACTTTCTGATCCATTTCCATTTAGTGTATGATGTGCCAATTTATTATTTCACCATGCCTCTGGCATAACAAACATAGAAAGAAATGTAATGCCTGCAATATTTTATACAGTATATTAATCCATTCTGTAGACAATGTGACCTAACGATAATGGAAGATGAAGGGAGAAGGTTAATATACCAAACTTTTCATCTGGGTTTATTTCTGTTTCATTTTCCAGCTACTTCCCTAATCTATATGATGCATACTGTTAATGCTGATCCTGATAACACAAGTAAGTGATATAGTTTTATTTAATTCTTCAATATAAATGTGACTTCAATGGCTGAAAACAAGAACTGGTGTGAACACATGCTAGTTAATGTCAGCCATTGGAGATCATCTATTAAATGTTTTAGTCTCCCTGTAGAGAAAACTGTTAGTTAATTGTATCGGGAAAATTGCCATATTCCAATTTCATTTTCAGTTTGTTAAACACTCATCTGCACTACACCTTAACTTAAGCTACAAAGTCAAATAATAAATAGAGCAGGTACTGAGAATTAGATTCAGCATAAATAGTAATAGAAATAGCACTATGACATGTTTCATACATACAGCATATGATCAGAAATCATCATCATCATTTATTTATAAAGCGCCACTAATTCCGCAGTGCTGTACAGAGAACTCATTCACATCAGTCCCTGCCCCATTGGAGCTTACAGTCTAAATTCCCTACTATAGACTCACACACACACAGACAGACAGAGAGGGATAGACTAGGGTCAATTTTCGATTGCAGCCAAATAACCTACCAGTATGTTTTTGGAGTGTGGGAGGAAACCGGAGCACCCGGAGGAAACCCACGCAAACACAGGGAGAACATACAAACTCCACACAGATAACGCCATGGTCGGGAATCGAACTCATGACCCCAGTGCTGTGAGGCAGACGTGCTAACCACTAGGCCACCGTGCTGCCCAATTCATCTTGAATATGTCCATGAAAACCATTCACATTGATCACCTATGGTTGTCAGTTTTATTTTATTGAAATTCCACGGAATATTTGATGATTGGAGCCACTCTTGGTATTGCTTCAGATAATTAAATAGTGAGAACAGCACATCTGCATAAGCTTTTCATATCTTTAAAATCTGATGTGCAGCACACTGCATATCTGCCCAAAAAATGTTTTGGACCATAGCAATCTCTGATTGTTTAAAGAGATACCTGTAAAAAGGGCAACAGAAATGGATGTGGCATTGATGGAATAGACCTAGTTTGGGCGAATGTGGGGTGTTGTTTAATTTGTCCCGGTTTTACAATTAGGAATGTTAGAAGGTTTGATGTTGTGTTGTGTATCAAAGAGAAGATAAAATTACATTATAATACAAATATAAAATATTAAGTTTGTTTTATGGATGATTTCTGTGGATTGATGGTATATCTAATACTGTCATAGTTTATTATTTATTATTATTATTATTATTATTATATAGTTTGTATCTAGGTGCAAACCAAGCTTGTAAATATTAGAAATGGGTGTAATGCAAAGAACAAGGATGGGGAATAGCTTGAAGGGATAACAAAAGGTCCATCCTATACAATAATAAAGAAATTCCTAAGGTACTAAGAAGAGGTCACATATAACAGGCAAAATGGGCCATCCATTCTGAAACAATTGGAAATTGTTCCACTAATACTTCAGCTTGCAGGCATTCACCCTACATATTCAAACAAATAAACAAAATTGCTCAGGCAAAACCAAGAATAGGGTCCGAGTTGCCCAGAAACATGTGCTAAGCATGCCATCCTTTATTATAAAGGACCCATGTAGCTGCAGATGTTGGAGGATTCTTCCATATCAGTTTTAAATCTCCATTAAATATAATTGTTTCCTTGAGGAAAGACACCAACAAGAAACCGGTGAAACATGTGTTGGGCTTCATCACCGGTATTCCTCCATTAACACTATTGATTGAATAGTAACTCAGATAAGAGGTTCATGAAAAGACAATATGAAAGTCTTCTTTCAGTACAATTGCAGAAACTTTTCTTTTGAATAACTACTACATTTCTGTGCATACTCAAATCGTTATCAAGGAGGAAGGAGTTAGTTAGGTAGAAGTGGTTGGATAGATTTACCCTTACTTTGCTGAAGAAGTCAGCTTCCCAAGTCTTGTCCAGCCAACAGTGGTCCTCTCTTCCCTTACTCCCTTGTCGCTAAAGGGTTAATTATTCTTAATATTTATTTTTTTACCTAAAGCTGTGCTAATTATGGGCCATAATTATTATTATTTTTTTTAAATGTATTACTGATACTACCAGAATTTGTATAATACTTGAGGGTTTTTAAAGTTCTGTTGAAAAATTGGGGTTACATCTTTGTAACATTTTCCTATGTTCCTGAAAAGAAGCTTTAACTGTCAAAATTGTTTTTGGAGGGTTTTTGGTGAACCATCACACATTAAGACACTATGCTTGCAACCATATCTATATAATTATTTAATTCTTGATCTGGGGCCATTGGTTTGATTGCAATATGGTCAATATCTGTATGGAGTCGGCATGTTTTGTTACAGTTTCCTCCGGGTCCTTAGATTTCTTCCCACAGCATTGGTAGTTTAATTGACTTCTGATAAAAAATTAACTTGTGTTTGTGTATGTGTGATTCTACTGGGAAATTTAGACTTTAAGCTCCAATGGGGCAGGGTTTGATGTGAATGATCCAATATTATCTGGAAAGTTATATGTTTGTGGTATACAAACTAATAATAATAATTGAAATTTGCCTTTACTTTACATGTTGAGTGCTTCATATTGGTATGAAATGATTTTGCACTGTATGTATAGAATGTGATTGGTCAATATTTAATGTGGATTCTGAGCAAACAAAGCTACCCTATCCTCTGTGTTAATTATTGCCACCTAACTAGGAAGTCATGATCTAACACGATAACAAGTTATAATATTGTTTAACTTACTTTTGAATGAATGTAAAAAATAAACTTATTTTTATGTATCACTCACAGGAATCCTCTGTCCACGTGGCCTGCATTACACCTGTGTACGTACATGCTTTGGTCATTGCGATAGTTTAAATAGCACCAGGGAAAGGTGCACTGAGGAATGCAGGCTTGGCTGTGATTGCAAAAATAGCAGTTATGTTCTTGCTTCTAAGAACTCAAACATCTGTGTCCTGCCCTCTGCCTGCAAAGTCTCCTGTCCTAAAAACATGCACTTCGAGCCGTGTCTCAAAAAGCCTCAACAGACCTGTAAAAGTGGAGTGACGACGAAAGAGTCTGCCGAATGCAAGCCGCGATGTGTGTGCAATGACGGTTATGTCGTAATTTGGAAAATGTCCGAACCCCAATGTATAAAGCTGAGCGACTGCCCAACTCTAACAAATTAAAAAACTAGATAAGACAATTAAATCATGAATGATGCCACAGTAAAGTGTTGTACCATGTAAGCCAATAAAAATTAGTGATACCTTTTTTTGTCTATGAAAGTGCTGCTCTTTATTATCTAAATGGATCATTAAATATGTCTGAAGTCTTTTTGTCAGACATAGTATAAGACAAAATATTAAATGTCACATTTCCATACACGCAAATATACAGTGCAGATCAAATAACTATTACTGTGACAAGGGGTCGAAGTAGAAATTTAAAAGTGATGGTATGAAAAATGTAATGGGAATAGAAGTGACTGGACTGTGGTAGTGTTACAATGACGGAAGTGGCGCTATGGCACACCACTGTATACACCCCCCGGTGTGCCGAGAGGGTGAGCGTGGGTACAAATTACTGGGGCCTGGGCCAGCCTGAGGGGGCCCTGCTGCCACGTAGTTCAAATTTTTAAAACATTTTTCCATCCAGTGGGTGGCGTTATGAAAGATGCAATAACACTATTTTATTACATAGTGGGGAGAATTCAATTGCCGACGATGTGGCACTCGGACATCATGCCGGCAATTACAGTAAAAATCTCCATTCAATTTTCATAGCACCTCTATGGGGTGAAAGGAAGAATGAGCAGAGATTTCTGTCAAAATCTCCTCGGCAAAGTGTCTTGTGGGCTTTCTGGAGGCACTTTGCGGCTAATTGAATTTCCCCTATAAGGTCATGTGTAAAAAGGCACAGCCATAGCCCATTTTGGCCACGCCTCCTCACTATGCGGCCACGCCCCCATCTCTTCTCCTGCTATGTGTGTTGGGGAGGGGCAGAAAGTTGCTGAACCTGTTGGCGGCCCTGTACACCCCAACTTACACAATTGATCTTGATACATAATCACATGCAAAATGCAAACGATTGGCCAGAATTGAAAGCAATGTGTTGGCACATTAGTGGGATATTCCGCGTTGTGACTATTTTTATTACTATTTTCTTACTATTTTAATTTCTTCTTGTCATTTGTTAGCACAGTAGTTTCTCTCTTTTGCCTATATAAAGTCTGGCGTTGGGTTGTATCACTCATACAGAGGTGTAACTGGCAGCATCAGTCTCCTGGAGGCTTTTATATAGTCCAGATGTAGATGATAAAACCAATTGTATGTTGCTAAGTGGGAGTGCAATTCCATTCATAAGGTGAGACCTGTCCTTGAACTCCACCATTGCTTTCAATTATCCTTGAAATCATATATAAAAAAAAAATACAAAACAAATCCATGGAAGTCATTCTTCATCTCTGCTTCCCAGTGGGAAATAATGTTTTCAGGAGCTGATTCAGCAGCTAATCTGCCAGCTGGATTCTGGCCCTATGTGCACCTCTCCTACCACATACTGTACCACACAGTTACACACTGTGTCATAGACATAGCACCAGGACACACAAGATCTATCACAAAGCAAAGCATTGGTCCAGTAACAAATTTATCATGGCGTGCAGCAGGATAAAATGCTGTCCGACCACAGAAAAGTATAATAGCAGGGGGTAAATGTATCAATCGGTGGATATCTAAAATGGCTGATTTTTGCCATTTTTCCGGCATTATTTGAAACGTCGATGTTATTAAAGGCAAATCCTGTTTTGAAAACTAAGGTCAAAGTTCCAAAAATTTGCAGTTTTAGATAACCACCGATTGATACATTTACCTCCATATCTCTTAAAGTTCCTGATTTTTTAAACACAGGGACATTTAAGGCCACAACCAGTCCACCCAGGCTCTGTCCTAAGGCCTGAGCCTCAAGTTAGGATAAAGAAGGTATGGAATCTGCGCTTCCTACAAAGAAGTAATAATGATGGATTGCCTAAAGGAAATGTGAAGGGTGGACTTCAACCCTCCTAGATGGATGAAATGATAAAAAAGCAATCCTAAGGCGCCAAAAGGTAAAATGTAGATTGTACACAGACAACAATAATGTTAAAGGTTATGTATTAAACCAGACATCATAATAAAATCAGTGCACTGATATCACATGTATACATGCAAAAGGGTGCAACACCCAATGCGTAGTTATGCAAAATAAGGTCCTGGTACTTTGCAAAGAACCATCCATTACTATTGGGACGTTATATCAGGACTAGGTACTTTGCTAAGACTATTTAACCAACTCTGTTTTTCATTATTGTGACTCTATTTTGAACCCTGTTTATATTCCAGGACCCTATTTTGCATATCTATGTAATAGGGCAGATATTGGGCAAGCATTCCAATTACACATTAAACTTACTTTACCATGACTAAATATTAATATTATTATTTCAACTTACATGCAAGTGTCACTTTTTCTTTCAATCATTTCAATTAGAATATTCCAGTTATAGGATACTACAATCACCATCTGAAATATCTGCTTCATTGCATGATAGACATCTGCATCTGAGCCAGAATTTTATTACATGGCCCCGATCATGATAGTGTGAAAACTGTTTTATGTAGACAGGAACTATCATCATCACCATCATCATAACTATAAACTTAATAGCTTTTAATATAGTATTATCCTTAACGTCTCGTGTTTCCTTAATGTTGGCAGCTACAATTTTTTTTTAATTCCATCAAATCAGAGCAAGGATGCAGTTTTGCGTATTTGCCTTGGGTGCTAAAATCACACGTGCCATCACTGACGCAGATTAAAACAGTAAAACACAACGAACGTCTTTTACATGCAAAGCATCTTAACCAATTTCTTATGCAAATAACATATGTACTTAGCAAATATTAACAAACTGTGGCGGAGGCAGGATTTCCCTATCTTGACTGATTATAATTAGATGCTAGGAATTTACATATTGCTTAACAATATAATTGTGTAATAAGGAAACAAATATAATATCTTACTATAAAACCTTCATGTTACTCTGGGCAATCGCAGCAGACTTCATCTGAGAAAGAAGAGACACAACTTCAGGTACACTTAATATTCTTGCTCATTTAACCAATGTAATCTGAAAAAGGCATATTGTAACATTTACATATATTTTATATTATAAAGTAATCTAAAATATATAAAGTAAATTTATAAAGTAAATATACTAAATCTACATGTATCTGTATTTTTAAAATAATTGGAGTGAAATCTGTACTTGCAGATTTGTTATTTATAAATGTACTTATATGCTTAATTATTATGTTTAATATTATTATTGTATTGAATGCTGACTGTTCAGCAAATGGAAAGATAAAAAAAAAAGATAATAAAATAAACCATGATAAGGAGTTTTTTTAAGTTAGGAGCAAAGCAAAGAAAAGGATCAAATTTGCACCTGGACAAACTATGTTACAATACAAGGGGTACAAATTGACTTATTTTTTTGCACGCAAGGAAAATACTGGCTGTTTTTCCATGTACCACACAAATACTTGATAGCTTTATTTTTACACTGAAATTAAAGTTGATCTATGACATGGCCTATCCCAACTATAAATCTGACCCTACGTTTTAAATTTACCTCCCCCTCCAATGCAACATGGTTTTGCCAAAGTGCACATTTGCTCCTTTTCTTTGCTTTGCTCCTAACTCAAAATCAGGCCCCATATATGTACATTTGTTTAGCAAAAGGAAATAGCTGCTAGACACTCATTTGGAGCAGCGCCCCTAGTGGCCAAATCATCATATGACATAGTAAAACCTTTGCTTGCTTTTGCTATGCCATATCTAGGGAACAAAGCTATTCTCATCTACACCTGGAAGATTTATAGATCTACACTGCAGGGAGAGCTCCGTATGAACCCCATGTGATAGGCAGTTGGTCTCACTTTTGTCTACTGCTCAGAATTGCTCCCCTATTATTATTATTTATTTATATGGCACCACAAGGTTTCGGCAACACCGTACAAATGCAAAGTACAAAAGCACAAGCGGAGCATGATCAGGTAAGAGGGAAAAGGAGAAGAAGTAGGGAGAAGGTTAGGTGGATGGCTGGTAAGCTTTGAGGAACAGATGGGTTTTGAGTGCCTGTTTGAAGGAGCTCAGATTAGAGAACAGAAGGATGGAGGAAGGGAGGTCGTTCTAATAAAGGGGGCAGAGTGGAAGAAATCTTGAATTGTGGCGTGGAATCAGTAATCAGTGCAGAGGAGAGGCGACGATCATTGGCCGAACGCAGGGACTGTGCGGGAGTGTGAATGGAGAGGCGGTTAGAGATGTAGGAGGCAGTGGAGTGGGAGAGGGTTCTTCTGATTATTAAATCCCCTAAGGATTTAATTAGAAAAACTGCCAATATATGTTTCATTGCTATCTTCTTTCTTAATTCAGCATCTGAGCAGAGTGTTGAATAAAGAAATATGTTGAATGCTAAGCACTGAGTCATATCTGTCCTCTACCATTGAATGATTTACTCCTCTTTTAATTACTGTTTCTTCCATACATGAAAAACATTCTTATTTTTCCCTGCCTATGCCGTTTGTTTCTTGCAGACACCGCACAGAAATGGTTTCCTTGAGCAATGGTTCAGCAATGCAGCTATTAATGCTGGGTGAGTATCTCAGTGTTGTTTTAAGAGACAGTACAGATGGGTTAAACTGAGCTTCCTCGCTATTGAGGTACAGTTCTGCCTTGCTGGAGTAGATAATGGTCCTGTGTCTCTAAATATTAATTCTTCTTTCAACAGACACACATATACTTTTCATAATGCATCAAATACCTGGAACTAAAGCAATAAACCCTATCATTTATGTATATATACTTTTTAGATATTCTGTAAGTTAATGACCACCGATCTAGTCCAACCGAAGGAAGCTGTTGACTGTAGGTCCAGCTCCCATTGGTCAATCACTTCTACAGTTCTCCATTGAACCAGATGGGAGAATATATCTTTTTTTCCTGTACCACTAATATGTGCTCTATAGTATTGGTATGACAGTGCATATTTGGCTATTACAGTGTAAGATGAGTTTGGCCACGTAACATACTTATAGATTTCTACTTCTGATCCCTCTCCACTTAGTTTATTCTGGTGTGCACTTTTGTTATTCCTTCTGACTCTGGCATAACATGCATAGAAAAAAATATAATGCATGTATTATACTATATATACTATATATTAATCCAAACTGTACCCAATCTGACCTAATGATAATATCAAATAATGGGGCAAAATTACTATTTTCAACTTATATATCTAACTCTTCATTTTGCTATATTTTTGTTTCACTTCCAGCTACTTCGTTAATATATATCATGCATACTGTTAACGCTGATCCTGTTGACACAAGTAAGTGAAATAGTTTATTTTTTCAATATAAATATGACTTTAATACATGAGAACAATAACTGGTGTGTAACAAATTATATCGGAAATTGTGATTTTGCAATTTCATTATCGATAAGTTAAACACTCATCTGGTACTATGCATGTAACCAGGATTCAACAGATATTGAGAAATACATTCGACAGAATATAATCCGGAGAAATGAATCTTGGAAATGTCCCAGAAAACAGTTGACATTTAACAACTCTGTTTTTTTTTTATTGAGATATCATGGGATTATTGATATAAAGATAACCACCACTAACAGCACTCAATGACCAAAAAAGCTGCCAAAAATCTTAGAAAATTAGGGTATACAAGCCTAAATAAAAACATGTAGATATGAAAAAAATCGAAGACATTCAGCGCTAAATGGTACTCAAAGATCGGGAGAACATAAAGCAATAAAACAACAGCCAAAATACAGCATGTAATAAACACAAGATCCCATAGATGGTAATCAGGGTAAGATTACCATCTATGGGATCTTGGCATGATCTTTTCACATAAAAAACTGACATATGGACCTTTTCATGTGTTTATTTCATACTGTATAATAAAAGGGAAATTTATATTGGTCAGTAACTTATAGTAACTTAAGGCCCCTCCCCTTAGATTGTACGCTCCTCTGAGCAGGGCCATCTCTCCTCCTGTTTCTACCACTTCTAACTCTGCTCTCCAGCTACTTAGCCCTCCTCCTCAAAGGTCCTCCACCCCACGTCCACTTTCGCTCCCTCCTCCCCCCTGGGGGTCTCCCTGTCTTCCGCGCCCCCCTTCTTGGGCCCTGTCGTTTTCGGATCCTCCCTCCCCCTTCCCCGCCCTCTCTAACTGTGCATTGAGCGTACTGAGTTGCTGTGTTTACTGTACTGTGCTGTCTCCCATTGTATTGTGATTTTGTTTGTCTCTGTACGGCGCTGCGGATGCCTTGTAGCGCCTTATAAATAAATATTAATAATAATAACTTATGAATTTTGCTAAGGGGTCAATTATTCTTAACATTTTTTTCACCTATAGCTGTTTAAATAAAAACAATTATGGGAAATACATTTTCAAAAAATGTTTAATTGATAGAAATAGAAATTGTATAGTACTTGAGTTTTTAGTAAGTTCTCGTCTAAGATTGAGGTTATATCTTTGTAACTTGTTCCTATTTTTTTGTTAGAAAATAGGAACACGTTACAAAGATAACAAAATGTGTCCCCGTGGGTTTCTTTGGAAGGTTTATTGAACATATGAGTGCTTTATATTGATATGAAATGCTTCTGTACTTTATGTACTGATTGTGGTTTGTCAGTATTTCATGTGAGATCTGTGCAAATTAAGTTACTCCATCCTCTGTATTAATTATTGTCACCTAGCCTTGTGATGTAACAAGACAACTATTTTATTATACTATTTGCTATTAACTTTTAAACTGAAATAAAATATTATTTTTATGTATCATTCACAGAAATCCTCTGTCCAGTTGACCTGCATTACACCTGTGTACGTACATGCTTTGGTCGTTGTGATACTTTAAACAGCACCACTGAAATGTGCACTAAGGAGTGTAATCATGGATGTGACTGCAAAGATTTAAGTTACGTTCTTGCTTATAAGAACGCAAACTTCTGCATTCTGCCCTGTGCCTGCAAAGTATCTTGTCCTGAAAACATGCACTTCGAGCCGTGTCTCAGAAAGCCTGAACCGACCTGTAATCCTGAAGAGACAGTGAAAGAAGATGTTACATGTACCCCGCGCTGTGTGTGCAATGACGGTTATGTTAGGAATGAAAACAGGTCTGATCGAAAATGTATAAAACTGAGCGATTGCCCATCTCCAACAAATTAAAAACCTACTGTATAAAAGGCAATTAAGTGATACATGATAACAATAAAAGTGTTGTACAATGTAAACAATTGTTAAAAGCAGTAATAAATGAAAGTGATGGTCTCTATTTTCTAAGTGGATAATTGAACATTATTGAGGGTACACATTAGACAAGTTCTCGAGACTTCCATATTGGGTGCATTTACAGCCAAGCGTCCCAGATGTGTTGTAGGCCTGTAACTTCAGGTGCTGCAAGTTGATGGGCTGAATAGCTAATCAGATGACCTAATGCAATGTATTGTTTCCCAAATGTTTGCAAGCAAAGCCATCTCAGGGCATTGCACCATAATACGACCAGGACTTGTGGCCAAGTTTAACCAATTTTGGAATCCCTGGATTTTAGTTAACATGCTACTTTATCTCATGAGGTAATGCATATTTTTTTCCCCCCTGTTCTTAAAAACAACATTGTAGTCAAGGGTATGTAAGATAATACTGGCAAAACTTGATGTATTATGTATAAATAGTTCACTGTGTATGCCCTTTGTCCTACACCATACCTTTAATGACATAACCAACTTATATAAAATAAAGACACGGAGACTTGAGTAAAGTGGCACTAAAGTATTTTATTATAACCTAATTAAACCAGGTGGCGGAGAAAGGGCACTGAAGATCAGCTCCAGCAATACCCAACCAAGCATGGACATGGCAATATAGCCTTAAATCCACCCACTTCTCTCATAACCCCACTGCTTGGCCGGTCCTAACCTGGCATCAGAGTAAACTGCACTCACCTCACTACTCACTCCCCCTCCCTCACTGAGCCGGGCGAGGCCCCTCCCCACGGAAGGGACAAGGGTAACCGATTGCTTTGTAAGGGGACAGATACCTGTGACCTATCACGATAGAGCCGTATATATCAGCCGCTGATCGCAGTGGCTTCCTCCCCCACAATACCTATCACCCTAAATAACAGGCTTTATACCAAACAACCTTTATCCCTTAAAACTTGCTTAAACAATGGCGTGGGTGGGCGGGATTTTACCAACCGAGTGACTCAGACCAGGAAATGCATCAGCTATACAAAGCCACAAGACCCTCCCCTCAACATCATTGGCCGGGTCAAAACCCCACGTTAACTCCTTCAGGTAAGTGCAAAACGAATGCAACTCTTGACTCATTTCAAGATCAATGCATGTACAACTGGATACATTTGCTCCAGAACATAAGTAGGAAGAGACGCCTGCATGAATGTACATCACAAGCACAAGGTCTAAGTCAGACGTAGCAAATGTGTAATACTTGTGCCCCATGATAATATAGAAAAAGCATAGGTATAGTGCAGAGCTAGTGTAGAAATATGGCTTGATAGTAGTAAATGCAAAAGTCATATTGTCCAATTTGTACACAATGTAAGAATGGAATTATGTACTAGTTTCGCAAGAGAGAATAGTGTCTAAACAGTTATTAAACATGTGAAAGTCCAATTAACCATATAAAATATAATAAAATTGATAATACAAAACAAAAAACAATTAAAATCAAATAGATTAAATACATATACATATTTTTTTCCCTTTTTAAAAATCAGGTAGTAATCATTTTCTGGCGTAGTCCTAATGAAAATATCAATTAAGTAATGTGAATAAATGACTGCAACTTCCTATAAAATAGCATCCACACTTCTATATGCATGGGTCAAGCCGTAATCAACAGCAAATCATTATCATTGCGTGTCGCTGCACTAGTCCTCCAACAGCTGCAAGAGATACAGTTCCTGACATATGTGGCTACGTCCAGGACTACTGGAGTCACAAATATGCGAACACGCACTCATTGTACTCAGTCTATGCTTGCCCATCGCTTCATTCCCCTGTTCCGCCTCTTAAATCATAAGGAGTCGTAAGTGTAAGAAACAATCTGTATATGGACATTTTGGCGCTGTGCGAAAATGCCTATTTTACACAAGTAAAGCAGATGTAATTCCAACTATACATAACTATGTGCCTTCTTACAGGTAACTAGAGTATTTATTAAAAATAAAACTAAAAAAATAAAAAATAAATACAAAGATTACAATGTCCTTGTCGATTTCCGCCCTGATAAAACCAGCAGCTACTTAAAGAAAAATGAAAAGAAACCAAGATTAACACTTAGATTGTATTGTATTTACATATTGTTATTATTATTTAAATTTAAGGCACCATAGTGCTTCACAGCGCCTGACAAACAGAGCATATACAAAACAGTGATCTAAAAGTTAGACAAAATAAAGGGTAGGGAGGACCCTGCTCATAGGAGAGTTTATAATCTAATGGGAAAAGGGAAGTACTAATAGAAGAGTAGTGTGGCTCAGAGTGGAGATGTGGACAGTTGTAAGGGTGTACCACGAAGGACGTGGGAGAGTCCATTGGGGAAGTGGTTATCAGAGATGAGGCGCGGGTGAGAGGTAGATTTAAAAGGACATTTGGATCTGAGATGAGGTTTGAGATGTGTGACGAGGTGGTGCTGCGGAGGGCATTGTAGTTGAGAATGAGTATTTGATTTGGATTCTAGAGGTCATGGGAGCCAGTGTAGGGATTATGCAGAGTTTTAAAGCAAATGTGGATCAGCAAGAGAGGAAGATCAATCATGACACAGCATTTATGAAGAATAGCAGGGGAGATACATGGGTGACGGAGATGCCAGATAGGATCATTTATCATCTCATGAGTCAATATGCAGGTTACATTTCATGCACTGTAGTGATAACAATATTGACTAGATACATATCATATCATAGCTATATTTTCAAAAAATTTATCTGAGCTTGCAGCATGGATTACTCAAATGAACTCTAAAAGCTCTGGCATTTTGATAGCTTAATTAAATTGTTAACAGTCAGGTACAATGGTATCTTTATTTATGGTCTCAAATTCCATTGGACCTGTTTAATGGCTTGTTAGAACAGGCTCAGTGGATCCGAAAATGCACCTGGTATCAGTATATTACTGTTAAGCACTAGTTAGTTGTGTCTGCACCTGTGTACCTGTGTGCGCATATGATGACAGTGATTACCTGTATAATGGGTGTTTTGGTGTGGTCACCAAAATTGTCTCAATATATTCTTCCTCTATGCAGGGCCATAACTAGGGGCTGTAACTAGGGCTGTGCTAAAGGGGTGACCTCCCAGGGCGCTTTGCTGAAGGGGGGCGCAATTTAGGAATATTTTAGGTTAATTTGGTTAAAATTGAGGGCTAGGGGGCGGCATTTGTCTTTCTCGCCCCAGGCGCTAGAATTCTAAGTATCGGCTCTGCCTCTATGTATGGTGCTACACACATTTGCAAAGTATATTAGTTAGATACACCTAACTTAGATTTAAATATACTACATATGGAGTAACCGAGCAACCACATAGCTTGCACATAGAGATAGGACAGGTATTGTCGGTATGAACGATGTGCAGCATAACAGCAAAAAGAGATTTATCCAGACTGCACCTAAGTTGCTGTTAAGCTGATTTTCCCAGTGGCAGAACTAGTGTTTTTTATGCAGCTCAAGTACATGTTACGTGCAAATGGGCACAAACTAAGTATTCAAGTATAGTTTAATACATCTAATACATCTTAATAACCCTCCTAGATGGATGAAATGATAAAAAAGCAATCCTAAGGCGCCAAAAGGTAAAATGTAGATTGCACACAGACAACAATAATGTTAAAGGTTATGTATTAAACCAGACATCATAATAAAATCAGTGCACTGATATCACATGTATACATGCAAAAGGGTGCAACACCCAATGCGTAGTTAGGCAAAATAAGGTCCTGGTACATTGCAAAGAACCATCCATTACTATTGGGACGTTATATCAGGACTAGGTACTTTGCTAAGACTATTTAACCAAGTCTGTTTTTCATTATTGTGACTCTATTTTGAACCCTGTTTATATTCCAGGACCCTATTTTGCATATCTATGTAATAGGGCAGATATTGGGCAAGCATTCCAATCACACATTCAACTTACTTTACCATTACTAAATATTAATATTATTATTTCAACTTACATGCAAGTGTCACTTTTTCTTTCAATCATTTCAATTAGAATATTCCAGTTATAGGATACTACAATCACCATCTGAAATATCTGCTTCATTGCATGATAGACATCTGCATCTGAGCCAGAATTTTATTACATGGCCCCGATCATGATAGTGTGAAAACTGTTTTATGTAGACAGGAACTATCATCATCACCATCATCATAACTATAAACTTAATAGCTTTTAATTAGAGATGAGCGCACTCGGATTTTTGAAATACGAGCCCACCCGAATGTTGCCGATCCGAGTCGGATCCGAGACAGATCCGGGTATTGGCGCCAAATTCAAATCTGAAACTGAGGCTCTGACTCATAATCCCGTTGTCGGATCTCGCGATACTCGGATCCTATAAATTCCCCGCTAGTCGCCGCCATCTTCACTCGGGCATTGATCAGGGTAGAGGGAGGGTGTGTTAGGTGGTCCTCTGTCCTGCTATATCTCGTGCTGTTCAGTGCTGTGCTGTGCTGTGCTGTGCTGTGCTCAGTCCATTGGTGCTGTGTCCTGTGCTCTGTGCTTCTAAGGGCATAGTTATTTCCTCAATATTCCAAAGTGTTTAAAAAAAATAAAAAAAAGTTATTTAAAAAAAATACAAAAAAATAATTATATTTTTTTTTAATTACAACAAAATTTGCACAACCAATCCTGCAGTATAAGCCCATTGGTACTGCAATATTACCAAGTTCACACATTCAGCAGTAAAAGTCCAGTGGTTCTGCAATATTACAAAGTTCACACATTCTGCAGTATCAGTCCAGTGGTGCTGTGTCCTGTGCTCTGTCCTGCTGAGTTCAGTAGTGCTGCTGGGTCCTGCGCTGTGTCCTGTTCAGTCCAGTGGTGCTGTGTCCTGTGCTCTGTGCTTCTAAGGGCATAGTTATTTCCCCATTATTCCAAAGTTTTTAAAAATTAAAAAAAAAAAGTTATAAAAAAAAATAAAAAAAATAAATAAAAAATAAAAAAAATTATAACCAAATTTGCAAAGCCAATCCAGCAGTATATATGCCCATTGGTACTGCAATATTACCAAGTTCACACATTCAGCAGTAAAAGTCCAGTGGTACTGCTATTACAAGGTTCACTGATTCAGCAGTGTATAAGTCCAGTGGTACTGCTATTACAAAGTTCACTGATTCAGCAGTATAAGTCCAGTGCTACTCTCCTGTGCCGCATATAATTTTTAAAGGCTTTGCCGAGTGTGTGTGGCTTTAGGGGTATGCTCTCTTGTGCTACATATAATGGAAAACCAAAATTTGGAGGATAAAGTAGGGAAAGATCAAGACCCACTTCCTCCTAATGCTGGAGCTGCTGCCACTAGTCATGACATAGACGATGAAATGCCATCAACGTCGTCTGGCAAGCCCGATGCCCAATCTCCTAGTACAGGGCATGTAAAATCTAAAAAGCCCAAGTTCTCAAAAAATAGCAAAAAGAGAAACTTAAAATCATCTGAGGAGAAACGTAAAGTTGGCAAAATGCCATTTACGACATGTAGTGGCAAGGAACGGCTTAGGCCCTGGCCCGTGTTCATGACTAGTGGTCCAGC
The DNA here is from genome assembly GCA_036250195.1 of Mixophyes australis. Lineage (NCBI taxonomy): Eukaryota > Metazoa > Chordata > Amphibia > Anura > Limnodynastidae > Mixophyes > Mixophyes australis. The sequence continues at coordinate 96,240,031 of JAVHZZ010000011.1, read as the reverse complement.
TTCACCCAAGGATCTAAGCCCTCCTCCCCCCCCTACAAAAAATTTAAGAGAGTTATGCTGTCAGCAACAACAACAAAACAGCAAAGAACTCTGCCTTCTAAACAGATGACATCACAAATCCCCAAGGCGAGTCCAAGGGTGTTGTTGGTTGTGAACCCTGACCTTCCCATCACTGTACGGGAAGAGGTGACTCCATCCAGCATTTGCAGCACGCCCTCTGCATATGCTGGAAGAATCACCCACAGTCCAGTTACAGATTTGGCTAATGAAGGTGTGAATGTTGTACACTGGGAGGAGGATATTGATGTAGCTGGCGCTGAGGAGGATGTTGATGATTATGATGCAGACAGATACGAAATTGCCTTTCTCAATTTCTATTTATATTCTAGATTATATAACGGCTGAAAAGTTTTCTGTTTTACTCCTAGTGGAGAGGGGATCTGATGCAGACAGATACCAAACTGCCTTTGTCCATTTCTTTGTATATTTGAATTTCTAGTTCTACAGTCTATGCAGGCTGCTTTATTTATATTCAACTACAAGTGTAGCGCGGGGGGGGGGGGCATAGATAGCCACCAAAGTAACGTGGTCCATTTAATTTCACTTTCTAGCTCCACAGTCTGTGCAGCCTGCTTTTTTTATCTTCAAAGTATTTATATTTACAGGCCTTGCAATCTAAATTAACTAGAGGTAGTGACGTGGTAGAACTCCAAAAGGCAGTTTGGAAGCCCCTGTACAAACTGGCTCTATTTTTTAACTGAGTTGTCCCCCCTCCAGTGTGTACTCGGAAAGAGTTTTTAGTGCAGCGGGGAACCTGGTCAGTGAGCGGCGAAGGAGGTTGCTTCCTCACAATGTTGAAAAAATGATGTTTATAAAATTGAATAATCAATTCCTCAATGAAGTACAGCACTGCCCTCCAGACAGTACAGAGGGACTGTGGTTGTGGAGTCCAGCGGGGACGAATTGATAATGTGTGAGGAGGAGGAAGTACACACTGTAGGGGGAGAGGAATCAGAGGTTGAGGATGAGGAACACATCTTTCCTCAGTAGAGCCTGTTTAGTTTGTACAGGGAGAGATGAATTGTTTTATTGGTGTGGGGGCCCAAACAAACCAATCATTTCAGCCACAGTTGTTTGGTAGGCCCTGTCGCTGAAATGATTGGTTTGTTAAAGTGTGCATGTCCTATTTCAACAACATAAGGGTGGGTGTGAGGGCCCAAGGACAATTCCATCTTGGAACTTTTTTTTTTGCATTATATGACCAATCAACAGTCGTTTGCCATGTTCAAAAAGTAAAACCAAATTTAAACAAATTCAAGAAATTAAACCAAAAGTAAAATGCCCTGTCATAATTTAAAACAAGAGGTATTGACGTGCTCTAAAACTACTGTATTGTTGTTTATATTTTATAAACACTACACTTGAAAGCTTGAGTCTTTCAATAAAAAAGTAACTGTCCATTGCACGAATATTTGCAACAGGGACAATTTTAGGGTTAAGAAAGTCAACTAATAACACTTCGAAGCTGTCTGTCTTTATAAACACTACACTTGGAAGTTGGAGGAGGTATTGTGGCCCCGGCACCAAATTTACTACCGGGGCCACTCCTCTGTGCAGTCCATATTTAGGTGTATCAGATATTAAACAACGGTGATAGTTGATGCCCAATTTTTTAATTATATTGTGGCCTCGGTACCAAATTGTGTACCGGGGCCACCACACTACGCAGTCAAGATAGATAGATGCGTATCATAGATAAAGTACATTCAGTGGTGTGGGGCAAATTGAAAAATATTCAAAATGCCATTGCCAATGACATTATCAAAAACAAGAGGTTGTCACACGCTGAAACTCCAATATGTATATGATGGAGAGGATGGAGGAGCAGCCGTATGTGCAGTGCAATGCAGACCTGTTGAAGGTTTTTTATATATTTTATTGTGGTGCCCAGTGCCCACTACTCTACGCAGTCCAGATACTATTTTTGGGTGTAATTCTGACCTGTTGAAGGTTTTCTATATATTATATTGTGGTGGCCAGTGGCCAGTCCTTTATGCAGTCCAGATACTATTTTTGAGTGTAATTCTGACCTGTTGAATGTTTTCTATATATTTTTTATTGTGGTGCCCAGTGCCCACTACTCTACGCAGTCCAGATACTATTTTTGGGTGTAATTCTGACCTGTTGAAGGTTTTCTATATATTATATTGTGGTGGCCAGTGGCCAGTCCTTTATGCAGTCCAGATACTATTTTTGAGTGTAATTCTGACCTGTTGAATGTTTTCTATATATTTTTTATTGTGGTGCCCAGTGCCCACTACTCTACGCAGTCCAGATACTATTTTTGGGTGTAATTCTGACCTGTTGAAGGTTTTCTATATATTATATTGTGGTGGCCAGTGGCCAGTCCTCTATGCAGCCCAGATACTATTTTTGGGTGTAATTCAGACCTGTTGAAGGTTTTCTATATATTATATTGTGGTGGCCAGTGGCCAGTCCTCTATGCAGTCCAGATACTATTTTTGGGTGTAATTCAGACCTGTTGAAGGTTTTCTATATATTATATTGTGGTGGCCAGTGGCCAGTCCTCTATGCAGTCCAGATACTATTTTTGGGTGTAATTCAGACCTGTTGAAGGTTTTCTATATATTTTTTATTGTGGTGCCCAGTGCCCACAACTCTACGCAGTCCAGGTACATTTATTGGTGCGAATCATACAAGTTCAGGGTTTTTAATATATATTGTGGTGACCCACTCCTCTACGCAGTCCAGATACATTTATTGGTGCGAATCATACAAGTTCAGGGTTTTTAATATATATTGTGGTGACCCACTCCTCTACGCAGTCCAGGTACATTTATTGCTGCGAATCATACAAGTTCAGGGTTTTTAATATATATTGTGGTGACCCACTCCTCTACGCAGTCCAGGTACATTTATTGCTGCGAATCATACAAGTTCAGGGTTTTTAATATATATTGTGGTGACCCACTCCTCTACGCAGTCCAGGTACATTTATTGGTGCAAATCATACAAGTTGATGGTTTTCTTATTATATATATTGTGGTGACCCACTCCTCTACGCAGTCCAGAAAGATACCTCGTTGCAACGTTTTGGACTAATAACTATATTGTGAGGTGTTCAGAATACACTGTAAATTAGTGGAAATGCTTGTTATTGAATGTTATTGAGGTTAATAATAGCGTAGGAGTGAAAATAAGCCCAAAAACTTGATTTTTAAACTTTTTATGTTTTTTTCAAAAAAAATCCGAATCCAAAACCTTAAATCCGAACCGAGACCTTTCGTCAAGTGTTTTGCGAGACAAATCCGAACCCCAAAAATAACGAAAATCCGGATCCAAAACACAAAACACGAGACCTCAAAAGTCGCCGGTGCACATCCCTACTTTTAATATAGTATTATCCTTAACTTCTCGTGTTTCCTTAATGTTGGCAGCTACAATTCTTTTTAATTCCATCAAATCAGAGCAAGGATGCAGTTTTGCGTATTTGCCTTGGGTGCTAAAATCACACGTGCCATCACTGACGCAGATTAAAACAGTAAAACACCACAAACGTATTTTACATGCAAAGCATCTTAACCAATTTCTTATGCAAATAACATATGTACTTAGCAAATATTAACAAACTGTGGCGGAGGCAGGATTTCCCTATCTTGACTGATTATAATTAGGTGCTAGGAATTTACATATTGCTTAACAATATAATTGTGTAATAAGGAAACAAATATAATATCTTACTATAAAACCTTCATGTTACTCTGGGCAATCGCAGCAGACTTCATCTGAGAAAGAAGAGACACAACTTCAGGTACACTTAATATTCTTGCTCATTTAACCAATGTAATCTGAAAAAGGCATATTGTAACATTTACATATATTTTAGATTATAAAGTAATCTAAAATATACAAAGTAAATTTATAAAGTAAATATACTAAATCTACATGTATCTGTGTTTTTAAAATAATTGGAGTGAAATCTGTACTTGCAGATTAATTATTTATAAATGTACTTATATGCTTAATTATTATGTTTAATATTATTATTGTATTGTATGCTGACTGTTCAGCAAATGGAAAGATAAAAAAAAAATGATAATAAAATAAACCATGATAAGGAGTTTTTTGAGTTAGGAGCAAAGCAAAGAAAAGGATCAAATTTGCACCTGGACAAACTATGTTACAATGCAAGGGGTACAAATTGACTTATTTTTTTGCACGCAAGGAAAATACTGGCTGTTTTTCCATGTACCACACAAATACTTGATAGCTTTATTTTTACACTGAAATTAAAGTTGATCTATGACATGGACTCCCCAACTATAAATCTGACCCTACGTTTTAAATTTACCTCCCCCTCCAATGCAACATGGTTTTGCCAAGGTGCACATTTGCTCCTTTTCTTTGCTTTGCTCCTAACTCAAAATCAGGCCCCATATATGTACATTTGTTTAGCAAAAGGAAATAGCTGCTAGACACTCATTTGGAGCAGCACCCCCAGTGGCCAAATCATCATATGACATAGTAAAACCTTTGCTTGCTCTTGCTATGCCATATCTAGGGAACAAAGCTATTCTCATCTACACCTGGAAGATTCATAGATCTACACTGCAGGGAGAGCTCCGTATGCACCCCATGTGATAGGCAGTTGGTCTCACTTTTGTCTACTGCTCAGAATTGCTCCCCTATTATTATTATTCTTCTTCTTATTATTATTTATATGGCACCACAAGGTTTCCGCAATGCCGTACAAATGCAAAGTACAAAAGCACATGCGGAGCATGATCAGGAAAGAGGGAGAAGGAGAAGAAGTAGGGAGAAGGTTAGGTGGATGGCTGGTAAGCTTTGAGGAACAGATGGGTTTTGAGTGCCTGTTTGAAGGAGCTCAGATTAGAGAACAGAAGGATGGAGGAAGGGAGGTCGTTCTAATAAAGGGGGCAGAGTGGAAGAAATCTTGAATTGTGGCGTGGAATCAGTAATCAGTGCAGAGGAGAGGCGACGATCATTGGCCGAACGCAGGGACCGTGCGGGAGTGTGAATGGAGAGGCGGTTAGAGATGTAGGAGGCAGTGGAGTGGGAGAGGGTTCTTCTGATTATTAAATCCCCTAAGGATTTAATTAGAAAAACTGCCAATATATGTTTCATTGCTATCTTCTTTCTTAATTCAGCATCTGAGCAGAGTGTTGAATAAAGAAATATGTTGAATGCTAAGCACTGAGTCATATCTGTCCTCTACCATTGAATGATTTACTCCTCTTTTAATTACTGTTTCTTCCATACATGAAAAACATTCTTATTTTCCCCTGCCTATGCCGTTTGTTTCTTGCAGACACCGCACAGAAATGGTTTCCTTGAGCAATGGTTCAGTAATGCAGCTATTAATGCTGGGTGAGTATCTCAGTGTTGTTTTAAGAGACAGTACAGATGGGTTAAACTGAGCTTCCTCGCTATTGAGGTACAGTTCTGCCTTGCTGGAGTAGATAATGGTCCTGTGTCTCTAAATATTAATTCTTCTTTCAACAGACACACATATACTTTTCATAATGCATCAAATACCTAGAAGTAAAGCAATAAACCCTATCATTTATGTATATATACTTTTTAGATATTCTGTAAGTTAATGACCACTGATCTAGTCCAACCGAAGGAAGCTGTTGATTGTAGGTCCAGCTCCCATTGGTCAATCACTTCTACAGTTCTCCATTGAACCAGATAGGAGAATATATCTTTTTTTTCCTGTACCACTAATATGTGCTCTATAGTATTGGTATGACAGTGCATATTTGGCTATTACAGTTTAAGATGAGTTTGGCCACGTAACATATACTTATAGATTTCTACTTCTGATCCCTCTCCACTTAGTTTATTCTGGTGTGCACTTTTGTTATTCCTTCTGACTCTGGCATAACATGCATAGAAAAAAATATAATGCATGTATTATACTATATATTAATCCAAACTGTACCCAATCTGACCTAATGATAATATCAAATAATGGGGCAAAATTACTATTTTCAACTTATATATCTAACTCTTCATTTTGCTATATTTTTGTTTCACTTCCAGCTACTTCGTTAATATATATCATGCATACTGTTAACGCTGATCCTGTTGACACAAGTAAGTGAAATAGTTTATTTTTTCAATATAAATATGACTTTAATACCTGAGAACAATAACTGGTGTGTAACAAATTATATCGGAAATTGTGATTTTGCAATTTCATTATCGATAAGTTAAACACTCATCTGGTACTATGCATGTAACCAGGATTCAACAGATATTGAGAAATACATTCGACAGAATATAATCAGGAGAAATGAATCTTGGAAATGTCCCAGAAAACAGTTGACATTTAACAACTCTGTTTTTTTTTTATTGAGATATTATGGGATTATTGATATAAAGATAACCACCACTAACAGCACTCAATGACCAAAAAAGCTGCCAAACATCTTAGAAAATTAGGGTATACAAGCCTAAATAAAAACATGTAGATGTGAAAAAAAATCGAAGACATTCAGCGCTAAATGGTACTCAAAGATCGGGAGAACATAAAGCAATAAAACAACAGCCAAAATACAGCATGTAATAAACACAAGATCCCATAGATGGTAATCAGGGTAAGATTACCATCTATGGGATCTTGGCATGATCTTTTCACATAAAGAACTGACATATGGAACTTTTCATGTGTTTATTTCATGCTGTATAATAAAAGGGAAATTTATATTGGTTAGTAACTTATGAATTTTGCTAAGGGGTCAATTATTCTTTACGTTTTTTTCACCTATAGCTGTTTAAATAAAAACAATTATGGGAAATACATTTTCAAAAAAATGTTAATTTATAGAAATAGAAATTGTATAGTACTTGAGTTTTTAGTAAGTTCTCGTCTAAGATTGAGGTTATATCTTTGTAACTTGTTCCTATTTTTTTGTTAGAAAATAGGAACAGGTTACAAAGATAACAAAATGTGTCCCCGTGGGTTTCTTTGGAAGGTTCATTGTACATATGAGTGCTTTATATTGATATGAAATGCTTCTGTACTTTATGTACTGATTGTGATTTGTCAGTATTTCATGTGAGATCTGTGCAAATTAAGTTACTCCATCCTCTGTATTAATTATTGTCACCTAGCCTTGTGATGTAACAAGACAACTATTTTATTATACTATTTGCTATTAACTTTTAAACTGAAATAAAATATTATTTTTATGTATCGTTCACAGAAATCCTCTGTCCAGTTGACCTGCATTACACCTGTGTACGTACATGCTTTGGTCGTTGTGATACTTTAAACAGCACCACTGAAATGTGCACTAAGGAGTGTAATCATGGATGTGACTGCAAAGATTTAAGTTACGTTCTTGCTTATAAGAACGCAAACTTCTGCGTTCTGCCCTGTGCTTGCAAAGTATCTTGTCCTGAAAACATGCACTTCGAGCCGTGTCTCAGAAAGCCTGAACCGACCTGTAATCCTGAAGAGACAGTGAAAGAAGAAGTTACATGCTCCCCGCGCTGTGTGTGCAATGACGGTTATGTTAGGAATGGAAACAGGTCTGATCGAAAATGTATAAAACTGAGCGATTGCCCATCTCCAACAAATTAAAAACCTACTGTATAAAAGGCAATTAAGTGATACATGATAACAATAAAAGTGTTGTACAATGTAAACAATTGTTAAAAGCAGTAATAAATGAAAGTGATGGTCTCTATTTTCTAAGTGGATAATTGAACATTATTGAGGGTACACATTAGACAAGTTCTCGAGACTTCCATATTGGGTGCATTTACAGCCAAGCGTCCCAGATGTGTTGTAGGCCTGTAACTTCAGGTGCTGCAAGTTGATGGGCTGAATAGCTAATCAGATGACCTAATGCAATGTATTGTTTCCCAAATGTTTGCAAGCAAAGCCATCTCAGGGCATTGCACCATAATACGACCAGGACTTGTGGCCAAGTTTAACCAATTTTGGAATCCCTGGATTTTAGTTAACATGCTACTTTATCTCATGAGGTAATGCATATTTTTTTCCCCCCTGTTCTTAAAAACAACATTGTAGTCAAGGGTATGTAAGATAATACTGGCAAAACTTGATGTATTATGTATAAATAGTTCACTGTGTATGCCCTTTGTCCTACACCATACCTTTAATGACATAACCAACTTATATAAAATAAAGACACGTAGACTTGAGTAAAGTGGCACTAAAGTATTTTATTATAACCTAATTAAACCAGGTGGCGGAGAAAGGGCACTGAAGATCAGCTCCAGCAATACCCAACCAAGCATGGACATGGCAATATAGCCTTAAATCCACCCACTTCTCTCATAACCCCACTGCTTGGCCGGTCCTAACCTGGCATCAGAGTAAACTGCACTCACCTCACTACTCACTCCCCCTCCCTCACTGAGCCGGGCGAGGCCCCTCCCCACGGAAGGGACAAGGGTAACCGATTGCTTTGTAAGGGGACAGATACCTGTGACCTATCACGATAGAGCCGTATATATCAGCCGCTGATCGCAGTGGCTTCCTCCCCCACAATACCTATCACCCTAAATAACCGGCTTTATACCAAACAACCTTTAACCCTTAAAACTTGCTTAAACAATGGCGTGGGTGGGCGGGATTTTACCAGCCGAGTGACTCAGACCAGGAAATGCATCAGCTATACAAAGCCACAAGACCCTCCCCTCAACATCATTGGCTGGGTCCAAACCCCACGTTAACTCCTTCAGGTAAGTGCAAAACGAATGCAACTCTTGACTCATTTCAAGATCAATGCATGTACAACTGGATACATTTGCTCCAGAACATAAGTAGGAAGAGACGCCTGCATGAATGTACATCACAAGCATATGCACAAGGTCTAAGTCAGACGTAGCAAATGTGTAATACTTGTGCCCCATGATAATATAGAAAAAGCATAGGTATAGTGCAGAGCTAGTGTAGAAATATGGCTTGATAGTAGTAAATGCAAAAGTCATATTGTCCAATTTTTACACAATGTAAGAATGGAATTATGTACTAGTTTCGCAAGAGAGAATAGTGTCTAAACAGTTATTAAACATGTGAAAGTCCAATTAACCATATAAAATATAATAAAATTGATAATACAAAACAAAAATACAATTAAAATCAAATAGATTAAATACATATACCTATTTTTTTCCCTTTTAAAAATCAGGTAGTAATCATTTTCTGGCGTAGTCCTAATGAAAATATCTATTAAGTAATGTCAATAAATGACTGCAACTTCCTATAAAATAGCATCCACACTTCTATATGCATGGGTCAAGCCGTAATCAGCAAATGATTATCATTGCGTGTCGCTGCACTAGTCCTCCAACAGCTGCAAGAGATACAGTTCCTGACATATTTGGCTGTATTTAGGACTACTGGAGTCACAAATATGCGAACACGCACTCATTGAACTCAGTCTATGCTTGCCCATCACTTCCTTTCCCTGTTCCGCCTCTTAAATCATAAGGAGTCGTAAGTGTAAGAAACAATCTGTATATGGACATTTTGGCGCTGTGCGAAAATGCCTATTTTACACAAGTAAAGCAGATGTAATTCCAACTATACATAACTATGTGCCTTCTTACAGGTAACTAGAGTATTTATTAAAAATAAACAAAAAAAATAAAAACTAAATACAAAGATTACAATGTCCTTGTCGATTTCCGCCCTGGTAAAACCAGCAGTTACTTAAAGAAAGATGAAAAGAAACCAAGATTAACACTTATATTGTATTGTATTTACATATTGTTATTATTATTTAAATTTAAGGCACCATAGTGCTTCACAGCGCCTGACAAACAGAGCATATACAAAACAGTGATAGAAAAGATAGACAAAATAAAGGGTAGGGAGGGCCCTGCTCATAGAAGAGTTTATAATCTAATGGGAGAAGGGAAGTACTAATAGAAGAGTAGTGTGGCTCAGAGTGGAGATGTGGACAGTTGTAAGGGTGTACCACGAAGGACGTGGGAGAGTCCATTGGGGAAGTGGTTATCAGAGATGAGGCGCGGGTGAGAGGTAGATTTAAAAGGACATTTGGATCTGAGATGAGGTTTGAGATGTGTGACGGGGTGATGTTGCGGAGGGCATTGTAGTTGAGAATGAGTATTTGATTTGGATTCTAGAGGTCATGGGAGCCAGTGTAGGGATTATGCAGAGTTTTAAAGCAAATGTGGATCAGCAAGAGAGGAAGATCAATCATGACACAGCATTTATGAAGAATAGCAGGGGAGATACATGGGTGACGGAGATGCCAGATAGGATCATTTATCATCTCATGAGTCAATATGCAGGTTACATTTCATGCACTGTAGTGATAACAATATTGACTAGATACATATCATATCATAGATATAATTTCAAAAAATTTATCTGAGCTTGCAGCATGGATTACTCAAATGAACTCTAAAAGCTCTGGCCTTTTGATAGCTTAATTAAATTGTTACCAGTCAGGTACAATGGTATCTTTATTTATGGTCTCAAATTCCATTGGACCTGTTTAATGGCTTGTTAGAACAGGCTCAGTGGATCCGAAAATGCACCTGGTATCAGTATATTACTGTTAAGCACTAGTTAGTTGTGTCTGCACCTGTGTACCTGTGTGCGCATATGATGACAGTGATTACCTGTATAATGGGTGTTTTGGTGTGGTCACCAAAATTGTCTCAATATGTTCTTCCTCTATGCAGGGCCATAACTAGGGGCTGTAACTAGGGCTGTGCTAAAGGGGTGACCTCCCAGGGCGCTTTGCTGAAGGGGGGTGCAATTTAGGAATATTTTAGGTTCATTTGGTTAAAATTGAGGGCTAGGGGGCGGCATTTGTCTAATCTCGCCCCGGGCGCTAGAATTCTAAGTATCGGCTCTGCCTCTATGTATGGTGCTACACACATTTGCAAAGTATATTAGTTAGATACACCTAACTTAGATTTAAATATACTACATATGGAGTAACCGAGCAACCACATAGCTTGCACATAGAGATAGGACAGGTGTTGTCGGTATGAACGATGTGATGTGCAACATAACAGCAAAAAGAGAATTATCCAGACTGCACCTAAGTTGCTGTTAAGCTGATTTTCCCAGTGGCAGAACTAGTGTTTTTTATGCAGCTCAAGTACATGTTACGTGCAAATGGGCACAAACTAAGTATTCAAGTATAGTTTAATACATCTTAGAGTTGAATAAGTTACATCATTTTTAGTCCTTAGTTTACATGGTTAATTGAGCAGTACAATATTTCTACTAAACAAATAGTTATGTATAAAATCTCTAATGGGCAAATTTATGAAGATACTGGGCTGGTTTCGGTGCATTTAAAATATACATTTTTAACTTAGGTTGGAATTTGTAAAAGACACAAAGTACCTGGATACAAGCTGAAATCAGTTTTAATTAGACTAATGTTACAAAGCAGCTATAGGTTTGTGACACGTGTGTCCTGCCTAGCGTATTCAGATCCATCACAGTCACAATACTCATTAGCTCATATTATTAAACACGTACCGCCTGTATATTTCTGTAATTGAGTTTGCAACTCTAAAAACTACATCAACTGAGGAATTAAACCAGTAGTGAAAGTCATTGTTTTCCTATTGGAATTGTGCCATTAAAAAAAATCAGCAATGTGTAAAGGAAAAATCTGTGTGTGGGCAGGGCCATCTTTTCCGATGGGCAGCTGCCCGGGGGCCCCACGGGCAAGGGGGCCCCATAGGCACGGCTCTTAATGAGAATAAATAATCCTGCAAAATAAAAAACCTGCAAAAAAAACCTACAAGGGTCACTGAGCAAGTACATCTATCTCTATCTCTATATCTATATCTATATCTATATCTGTATCTGTATACATCTATATATCTATACCTATATCTGTATCTGTATACATCTATATATCTATATCTGTATCTGTATACATCTATATATCTATATCTGTATCTGTATACATCTATATATCTATATCTGTATCTGTATACATCTATATATCTATATCTATATCTGTATCTGTATACATCTATATATCTATATCTGTATCTGTATACATCTATATATCTATATCTGTATCTGTATACATCTATATATCTATATCTGTATCTGTATACATCTATATATCTATATATATATCTGTATACATCTATATATCTATATCTGTATCTGTATACATCTATATATCTATATCTGTATCTGTATACATCTATATATCTATATATATATCTGTATACATCTATATATCTATATCTGTATCTGTATACATCTATATATCTATATCTGTATCTGTATACATCTATATATCTATATCTATATCTGTATCTGTATACATCTATATATCTATATCTGTATCTGTATACATCTATATATCTATATCTGTATCTGTATACATCTATATATCTATATATATATCTGTATACATCTATATATCTATATCTATATCTGTATACATCTATATATCTATATCTGTATCTGTATACATCTATATATCTATATCTATATCTATATCTGTATACATCTATATATCTATATCTATATCTGTATACATCTATATATCTATATCTATATCTGTATCTGTATACATCTATATATCTATATCTGTATCTGTATACATCTATATATCTATATATATATCTGTATACATCTATATATCTATATCTATATCTGTATACATCTATATATCTATATCTGTATCTGTATACATCTATATATCTATATCTATATCTATATCTGTATACATCTATATATCTATATCTATATCTATATCTGTATACATCTATATATCTATATCTATATCTGTATACATCTATATATCTATATCTATATCTGTATACATCTATATATCTATATCTGTATCTGTATACATCTATATATCTATATCTGTATCTGTATACATCTATATATCTATATCTGTATCTGTATACATCTATATATCTATATCTATATCTATATCTAGGGGCCCCCGGTGCACTGCTTTGCCCATATTGTTGTTAAGATGGCCCTGCGTGTGGGATATACAAAATAATTAATTTACCCAGTATTATTTAAGTATTAGCTACAGTAGATAGTCCCATCCTTTACCATCCCCTCACCTATCTTACCAGGTATAAAGAATACATAGTGGATAGAGAAGACTCTAGTAATTCCTTAAAGAATAATAGGAGATGCACGATGCAGTTTTCTGTACATAATTACAGCAAATTTGAGGATTATATTTAAGCGTACATGTCATCTACTTACAACTGTACAATAGACATATCGGAACAGACAACACATAACTAAATATTTTTTTATTATTGTTAATATGTCAGCCATCTTCTAGGCAGTTATGCTTATCAGTGAAAATATGAGAAGCCTATTTATTGTCAGAAGCATGCCCACAGCATTCATGAAAATATACAGTGACATCATCAAGCTGCCAGTTTTCAGTACATTGGTTTTAAATGATCACATGATCTCAGAGTCACAGTAGCTTCTGCCCACACCAACAGCCAGGGGCAGTCTGTGCTGGGGGGCAGGGGATCATCTGCCCCCCAGGCCAATCCCATAGTGGGCTACCTTGGGCTAAATCACTGGGCCACCTGAATTTTTTTCTTTTAAAATGTTCCTAATAGGTTGCTGTGTCGAGTCTTGACCCCCGGGCTAAACTTTGCCAGTCCTCCCCTGCAAACAGCACTTTTAAATAATACCTAAAGCATATATGACAGAGAGGGAGAGGAGTACAGTTGTATAGCTGATTTTCCTCAATAATGGCAAGTTTGCTAGAAATCGTACATTGCAGTTAGGCTTTGAGCACAAAAATATGGCTCTATACATATGTACACAGGTCGATCAATGGGCAAATTGATGGTGCTACAACTATAACTGTGTGGGCACATTTTCTGGATCTCTCCAAGCACAATGCAGCTGTAAAAGTGGATTTTCAAGTTCAGTCTGTGAATAATATAATGAAGAAAAACAGGATTGGCTATTTTCCAATAAAAGAGAACAGGTGGCAAATACTGAAATTACACCACACAAATATTCCAATTTCTGTAGCAGATAAGCTGCTTTCTTCAAATTCTGGTAAATCGATGAATGTCTGGAATCAACAGAGAGGGATTTGCTCTTATAACAGGCCAAGAACAAAAGTTAAAAATTCGTCATCATCATCATCAACATTTATTTATATAGCGCCAGCAAATTCCTTAGCGCTTTACAATTGGGAACAAACATTACTTAAAACAATACTGGGTAATACATACAGACAGAGAGGTAAGAGAACCCTGCTCGCAAGCTTACAATCTATAGGTTTGGACTCCATAACAAACTTCTGATTGACCCTGCCAATCAAAACCATGCCCTGACCATCTTATCCCTCTCTGTAAAGTTATCAATTGGCTGTTTACATTATATTGATGTTGAATTGACTCAAAGTTGCTTGTCTGATCCACCATTGCATGTATATCACAGGCGATGAGAAGGCATTTTCATCCACAGTTCCCCAGTTGATAATACCTTTCCATCAGCAGTCCATGCCCACATTAACCTTGCCAATTTTTTTCAGGAGCTCCGGCCAAATGTGCCCTTAAAATCATCTGTTGGGGGATAGCAGATGGAGACTGTGTCTCATCTTCTTTAAACTAAGAAAAGACCCAATAATGCTCAACATCAATAAATTATCTAATAAATTAAGCTAAAAAATAATCCACATTATAAATTTAGCTAAAATATAAAATAATCTAATAAATTATGCTACAACATGAAACTATCCACTAAATTTAGCTAAAATATAAAATTACTTCATTTAATCTAAAATATGTGGTGCCATAAAATTATCCAATACATATTATTAAAATTATATCAGAAATTGCTATACGACATTTCATAGAATTTCATATCCAAGTAATAACACTATTCAAATATCATTATTCTAGTTTGTATTCTCAGAATTAATAAAGTTTAATTTAAGTTAGTTCAACCTAACTTCCTCCTTTTGTCAAAATGTACTGTATGCCCATTGTTAATAAGAATTCCATCCAACAAAGGAATTTGCATTGAGTACCGTGTATGGACTCCTCAACTAAGTAAGATCTTTGACGATGGACTGTAAAAACTCTCCCCCTGCCAGGGTTAAGGTAAGAGTGGTGTGAGATGCGCAGATCTGCAAACGTTAACATTTCTTGGATCCGGGTGGGTTGGATAGGGATAAAAACTCTTGTTGGCCTCTGTAGTTGCTGTCACTGTTGCTGCTGTATTTGGATTTATGACCTCCATAGTTACTGTCTCTGTAGACATAGCCTCTATAGTTTCTGTCCCTGTAGTCGCTATCTTTCTAATTGCTCTCTCACTACCCCTAATTCTCAGGGGTGGAACTACTGCCATTGCAGGGACTCAGCTTCTACAGTGTTCAGACATGATCATGCATACCGACACGGATAGTTCCGCCACTTCTTGCACATACCATGATGCAGAGCAGGTCCCATTAGAAGACAGACTATTTTGCTGAGCCCCCAAATATATGACAATGGATCCTGGAACCCCAGACTACTCTGATCTACTCTTTCTCTAATTATCACCTCAACTACTCTTATTCTCTTTAAGCTTTATTTTTAGGTAATGTACTGTTAACTCATTCTACTGGATCTCCTGTTTTAACTAGAGATGAGCGGGTTCGGATTCCGCTAATCCGAGCCCACCCGAACAGTGCGGATTCGAACGGGATCCGAGCACTGTTAGGATATTTCCGGCGGCCAAAAAATTGACAACGAGGCTCTGTTGTCCAAGTCTCGCGTCGAATCTCGCGAGGGGTGAGAGGGAGGGCCCAGAACAATTCCATCTTGTACCTCTTTTGTTGGCATTATGTGCTCAAGCTACCTCGATGCAACCTTTTGCCCTAAAAACAATATTGTGAGGTGTTCAGAATAGACTGGAAATTAGTGGAAATGATTGTTATTGAATGTTATTGAGGTTAATAATAGCGTAGGAGTGAAAAAAAACCACAAAACTGGTTTTTAGCACTTTTTATGCTTTTTTCAAAATAAATCCGAATCCAAAACCTTAAATCCGAACCACAACCTTTCGACAGGTGTTTTGCGAAGCAAATCCGAACCCAAAACACAAAACACGAGACACCAAAAGTGGCCGGTGCACATCCCTAGTTTTAACTAAGCTTCAACTAACCAACCTATTACTAACTATACTGCTACTACTCCAATGTCTCTATTTAACCATCTGCTATATTGCCTCTGCACCCTCATTACTCTTTAATCGGAGATTATCTCCTTGAATGTTCACTTATCTTTGTTCTCAACTGTCTTTCTTGCTGTTTTTAATTCACTCCTTCCCTTGTAACACATTTTCCTCACTGATCTTCCAGTTACTTGTCACTCCTGCTTCCCCTTCTTATCTTCTCTCACTGTCTCTTTCTTTCTCCCATGTTCTCTCTTCTATTCTCAAGTTTTTCCCTTCTCTCCTACAATGTTTATCTTATTTATTGGTCTTTCACTACTCTTTGTCCCTCTAACGTGGTTAAATCCCCTCTCTAAGTCACTTTACTCACTTCCCATTATCCATCTCTCGCATTGGTTACTCTTTCTCTGTCACTTTTCTTTTAGTTCACGCTTTGGCAGGTCTACTCACTGTCAGAGCCAACTCCATCTGGCAGCTGAGAGTGGTGTTTCACAAAGCCCACTCTACAGAGGCTCAAGCTAAATACACCTAAAGCCTCCTCCTGATTGGCCAGAGAGGTAGGAGGCCCACTTGTACTGTGTGGGAGCCCTGTCTGCATACTAAACACATGCCCCAGCTCTTGCCTCCAGTTAGTGGTTGCTCTCCAGTGCCTGTTAATGCTTAAACTACAGTAATAGGGCACCTTGCCTACTAACTGGGCACCATTGTTAACAAGCATTTCAATTGCATATAAAACCTAGTTTACCATATACTAAATATCAATATTATTATTTCAAGATACTTAAAAGATTCACTTATTATTTATATAATTTAATGGGGAATATCCAAATTTTAAGGACACACAAACACCCTCTGAGGTCTCTTCCCCTTAGGCATAGTAGATAAAGTTTTGAGCACCTGGTCCTGTCCAGAATTCATTTACATGGGTCTAATCACAATAGTAGGAAAACTATTTAAGTCGGAAACTATGAACACACTGGGCCTGATTTTGAATTATAAGCAGAGCAAAAAAAAAAGGAGTAATTTTGCACCTTAGCAAAACCATGTTACATTAGAGGGGGAGTTAAATTTAAAATGTAAGGACAGATTTAGAGTTGGGATACGGCATGTTACAGATCAACCTTAATTTCAGTGTAAAAATAAAGCTATCAAGTATTTGTGTGCTACATGAAAATACAGCCAGTATTTTCCTTGTGTGCAAAAAAATAAGTCAGTTTGTACCGCTTACATTGTAACATGCACTTTCTAGGTGCAAAGTTGCTCCTTTTCCTTGCTTGACTCCTAACTAAAATTCAGGCCCACTGACTTTCATTTTAGGTTTATTTCCAATTTCTTCTGTCGCCTTTATAATAGCAGTTACATTTCTTTCTAAACATAACCAGACTGTCTTTTACTTGGGGGCCAATATCAATTGTTTCCTCACTGGCACAGGCTAACACAGTAAAACACACGCAAACCTTATATGCAAAGCAGCATAACTTATCCTGTATGCAAATAAGCAATATACCTAACCAGTATATTTGGCATAAATATAGTAAATGATCTGTGACCAAGACGGGACGTATCCTGAGTGACAATAATTACAGGTTATGAAAGATTGTATTGCTTAACAATAGAAATGAAAAATAAGGAACTAATTAAAACGGAGTTCTTGCATTAAGAGAAGCGCCGATAATTCCACTTTGTTTTTAACTAATTAAAACGGTTTGCTATAAAAATTCTCCAAGTTACACTGGACAATCACAGCAGACTTCAACTGATAAAGAAGAGACACAACTTCAGGTATATTTAATAATCTTGCGTAGATGACTTTTCCTAAGATGAATAAGAGCTTCTTTTAAAGTGATCTGAAGAGGCATATTGTAACGTTTACAGATATTTTATATATCTATAGTGACAATTTAATTTACATAAAACTTAAACCACTGTATTTGTGTGTCTCTGTCTTTAAAATAAATTTGAAGAAAGATGTTTATTACTCTGGTATGCTTAGCTATGTACATTCATAATCCATTGGCAAATGACATGAGCATTGATTTATATATGTTCTTATGTCTTATGATTTTATCTTTTCAGTAGTTCCATGTAATCCCCTTTATGTGTTGATGATAGGACTGATAAGTAGCTTAGTATATACCCGAGTGAGGAAACAGAAAAAAAAGGAAGAGAAATTTGTTCTGATTTCTATTATATTGCATGATTTTAGCTTTATATAGCTGCTATACACTCATATGGAGCAGCACCAACAGTGGACAGAATAGTAAAGGCTTTTCTTGCTCTTACATTATCATAAAAAGGGGATAAAGCTATTCTTAGCTATTCATGAAAGTATCATATATTTACACCAAAATAATTGCTGACCTAATGAAGTAATTAAAAGGAACTCCCAATATTTATTTCATTTCCATCTACTCCCATATTACAGCATCCCAGCAGAGCGTTAGAAAAAGTCATGTATTAAATGCTAGGAAGTCAAATCAAGTCTAACCTCTGCTATTGAATGATTTGTTCCACTTATAAAACCTGTTTCTTCATAATGCACATTTTTTCTTGTTTTCCTTCCCTTTAACATGTGTTTCTTCAGATAATACACAGAAATGGTTTCCTTGAGCAATGGTTCAGTGATGCGGCTATTAATGCTGGGTGAGTATCTCAGTTGTATGGTCTAGATAATGGTGTTGTTCCAAGAGACTGTTCAGATGGGTCAAACTGACCAATCTCACTTTTGATGTACCGTTCTGACTTGCTGGAGTGGAAAATGGCCCTGTGCTTCTAAATTATACTTAATCTTCAAACAGACACCCATCAACTTATCACAATGCATCAAATACCGGGAACTTAAACAATCCCCCCTATAAAGTCTGTCAATTCTGTTTGTATGCAGGTTTTTAGATGTGCTAATGACCCCTGGTCTAGTCCAGCCCAAGAAAGTTGTTAGTTTTAGGTCCAAATCTAATTGGTCAGTCCCTTCTACAGTTCTATGTTGAAACCTTTTGCTCCGTCTCTTGTGCCACCAATTTATGCTCTGTTTTATTGTAATGACAGAGCACAATGGCCCGTTACAGTATAAGATAAGACTTTGGCCACTATGATAGACACGATGCTCTATGTTTCAGTACCTGTCAGGATCTAGCTCTTATAACCAAACTGATTAACATGACATATATTTCTATATGTCTTTTACACTTTTTGATCCTACTTCATTTTGTTTATACTGGTGTACATTCTTATTCCACCTGCCTCTGGCATAACATGCATGGGAAGAAATGTCATGCCTATATTATATGTGCCTGACAAGGTTCATTATTTTGCAAAACTAAATAAACAAGGACAAAGAGGAAATGGAATGGGAGAAACTAGAACACTCTGTAAAACAAAATATGAACATCTGAGGAATTAATCTTAGCCAACTGAAGCGGGAGGGGCTAATCCAACCTGTAGTAAATCCTAATGCTGATAATGGGGGGAAAATAATGTATCCGACTTGTTTGAAAATAAAATAAAAAAAAAATTATATATATATTTATATTGTGTTTTCTTTTTCATTTCCAGCTACTTCTCTAATATATATCACACATACTGTTAATACTGGTCCTTTTATCCCAGGTAAGTGATATAGTTTATTTTACTCTTCAACATAATTATTAATTTTTGTGAACAATAACTGGTGCGTAACAAATGCTGGAGACCATCTATCGATTGTTTCCATCTTCCCGTATAGAAAACTATTATTTACTTATATCGGAAATTGTCATATTGCAATTCCATTACAGGTATGTTAGACATTCATCTGTACTACGCTTTAATTTCAACTTCCAATAACATAATATAAAGAAAAAAAGGAGAACTGGTCATGTGACCAGAATAGAACTGATACTGAGAATTACAATCAACATAATTAGTAATAGAAATAGAGCTATGACATATATCATACATACAGAATCTAATCCGGAGAAATACATTTTGGAAATGTCCCCCACAAAACCTTTGAAATTGGACACTGGAAAATTTGACAATGGAATTGTGTGAGATAATTAAATAGCCAGAACAGCACATCTGCATTAAACTTTCATATTCTTGTAGTCCATTTTCGTGTCACAATAGCAATTTCTGGCAGTTAAGAGGGGTGTGGTCATTTGTCTAAATGGGCGTAGCCTCAGCAGCGATGAACGTGGCATTGATGGACTGGACCTGGTTTGGGTGGATGTGGGGTGTGGTTTAATTAATCCAATCATGAATGTTATAATGTATGATGTGGTGTCATATGTAAAAGAGTAGATACAATTGCATTATAATAAAAATATAAACTATATCTGTTTTGTGAATGATTTTTGTGGATTGACAAAATGGATACATACCTAATACTTTCAGAGTTACTGTATAACTGGAAATGATTTAAGCAGATGAAGGATTATTATTATTATTATTATTATTATTCAAATAACAATAGTAATAATAATATTAATTTATTGTTATGTCAATATGAAATACGTCTGCACTGTACTTTATGTAAAGTGTGTGATTTGACATTATTTGTCTGTGGAAATTAGGTTATCACTTCCTCTGTATTAATTATTGCCATCTAAGTAGGAAATTATGATGTAACAAGATAACACAATACAATACTATTTTACTTACTTTGAACATTAAATAAAACGTGTACAATTTTTTACATTTTTATGTATTGCTTACAGGAAACATCTGTCCACCTGACATGGTAGAGACCTGTATGCGCACGTGCTTCGGTCATTGTAATGATTTAAACAGCACCGCAGAAATCTGCACTTATGAATGTAGACATGGATGTGACTGTAAAAATGAAAGTTTCGTTCTTACTTCAGAGAACTCAAAAGTTTGTATCCTTCCCTCCGAGTGCAAAGTTTCTTGTCCTGAAAACATGTACTTTGAACCGTGCCTGAAAAAGCCAGAACCGACCTGTGGCGTAGAGACAACGGAAAAAGAATTCCCATGCAAACCGCGCTGTGTGTGCAATAAAGATTACGTTAGTAATGGGGACATGCTTGATCGAAAGTGTATTAAACTGAGCGATTGCCCAATCTCTACAAATTAAACAAATATAAAATCTAATTACTGCCATTTAATTGAGTATTTTTATATTATATTTTGCTTTTTCAAGATATACAACCTGCCATTCCTTTCTAGATATGTAAAATAAAAAATAAAAATATATATGGTGTCCAATATGTTTCACTTATTATAATGTTACTTTAACTTGGAAACAGGTGTTAAATAGATCAATCCATGTATATCAATAAAGTAACATGACATTGTTTTCTCACTATATTCTCATTTTGTTTAGCCAAGCCTATGTTTTTTTTATTTATTTTTTCCTATTAACCATATAAAAAGACAAAACCCTA
Organism: Mixophyes australis; assembly: GCA_036250195.1. Lineage (NCBI taxonomy): Eukaryota > Metazoa > Chordata > Amphibia > Anura > Limnodynastidae > Mixophyes > Mixophyes australis. The sequence goes on along the minus strand of JAVHZZ010000011.1, from coordinate 96,218,449 downwards.
TAATAAGCAGAAATATGTACTATAAAGTGTTACATATATTGACTTTAGCAGAAATGGGCTCATGGGAATTTGTTTTGTTGCTGCAAAAGAAAGTTCTGTAATTAAACTTTTTCTGGCTAGAATATGTGATAGAAATTACTGTAAAGTTCAGCCATTTTTTATGATGTAGCCTTTTATTTCACTTCATACTGATGTTTCTATATATTGTGTTTATCTTCTTTGGGTTATTGCAGTTTTCCTGTCTGTAATATTTAAGATACAAACTGCTAATCCGGTAATCTATACTGTACAATTCTAGGTCACTTTCATAGTGAGAAGAGAGAACTTAGTGACACATGACTTGTGTGACTGAGCTTTAAAAGGTAGGTAGTGCTTGAAATCATTGTTCTTCTTCTGTTAACCATGGTTATCTGCAAGGAAACATGTGCAGTCATCATTGCTTTGCACAAAAAGGGCTTCACAGGCATGAATATTGCTGCTAGTAAGATTGCACCTAAATCAACCATCAGACTTTTGGAGAATGGCCTGGTGTCAAGAAGGCCAGAAAAGAAGCCACTTCTCTCCAGGAGAAATATCAGGGACAGGCTTATATTCTGCAAAAGGTACAGGGATTGGACTGCTGAGGACTGGGGTATCTAAAAAAAAACGCTTGTCATGCCAACAGTAAAGCATCCTGAGACCATTCATGTGTGGGGTTGCTTCTCAGCCAAGGGAGTGGGCTCACTCACAATTTTGCCTAAGATCATAGCCATGAATAAAGAATGGTACCAAAACATCTTCCAAGAGATACTTCTCCCAACCATCCAATAACAGTTTGGTGATGAACAATGCCTTTTCCAGCATGATGGAGCACCTTGCCATAAGGCAAAAGTGATAACTAAGTGGCTTGGGGATCAAAATTTTAAAATATAGGGTCAGGAAACTCCACAGATCTTAACCACTGAGAAGTTGAGGTTAATCGTCAAGAGACGGGTGGACAAACAAAAACTCACAAATTCTGAAAAACGCCAAGCATTGATTATGCAAGAACGGCCAGTAATCATTACCCAGACTCCCTTCCCATCATGACATCTCTATCGTTGTTAACTACTCCACTATCTCCTCTGTCACCCAACTCCGCTGCCTGGGAGTCACTCTTGACTCCTCTCTCTCTTTTGCCCCCCACATTCAATCCCTTGCCCAAGCCTGTTGCTTCCGTAACATTGCCCGCATCTGTCCCTTCCTCTCTCAAGGTGCCACCAAAACTATCATCCATGCTCTCATCATCTCCCGCCTCGACTACTGCAACCTCCTCCTTACTGGCCTCCCCGGCTCCCACCTCGCCCCCCTCCGCTCCATACTCAATGCGGCTGCGAGACTCATCTTCCTCTCACGCTGCTCCTCCTCTGCCTCCCTTCTCTGTCTTGCCTTACACTGGCTCCCCTTCCCCTACAGAATCCTTTTCAAACTCCTTACCACCACTTACAAGGCTCTCTCCCAGTCTACTGCCCCTTATATCTCTAACCTCCTCTCCATTCATACTCCCGCCCGCTCCCTGCACTCAGCCAATGAACGCCGCCTCTCCTCCACTCTGATCACCTCTTCCCACTCTAGAATCCAAGACTTCTCCCGCGCTGCCCCCTTCACTGGAACGACCTCCCTCGCTCCATCCGTCTCTCACCCAATCTGTGCTCCTTCAAGCGGGCACTTAAAACTCACCTGTTCCTTAAGGCCTACCAACCATCCACTTAACCCCTCATCTCTTCTGTTTCTCCCCTGGCCTCTTTTTTCTCTCCCCTTTGCTTCACTGGCTCCCTTCTGTGCCTGGTTTGTTTACCCTCCCTTAGGATGTAAGCTCGTATGAGCAGGGCTCCTCTTCCCTCCTGTCTCCAAACCTGTTCTTCCGCTCCGTCTCTACTGTATATGCCTGCCCGGAGTCCCTAAAGTACTGGTACTTTTTGTTTATTGTTCTGTACTGTTTTACCCTGTATAGTCCACTGTTCGTACTGTGTACGGCGCTGCGGAAACCTTGTGGCGCCTTACAAATAAAAGATAATAATAATAATAATAAAATATGTGGCCCATAAATTGATTGACAACATGCCAGGGAGAATTGCAGAGGTCTTCAAAAAGAAGGGTTAACACTGCAAATATTGACTATGCATTAACTTAATCTAATTGTCAATAAAAGCCTTTGACACGTATGAAATGCTTGTAATTTTACTGTAGAATACCATAGCAACAACTGACAAAGATCTAAAAACACTGAAGCAGCAAACTTTGTGAAAACCAATACTTGTGTCATTTTCAAAACTTTTGGCCATGACTGTAGGTGTGATCCAATGCCTCACAAATGTCCTGGTGTAGGCAAAATAATCCCGATTTGAAGAGACTGTTCCGCCCTCCAACCAGTCGTGACATTTGTCCTGAAATTAAGGAATGAGGCACATCGGATATTGCAATTGCTTAAATTCTCAAACACACACACACACACACACTAAGGTCCATTTTTGTCTGATGCCAATTAACTTACTAGTATGATTTTGGATTATTTGCAAGGAAACCAGAGGATCCTCATGTAAACACAGGGAGAACATGCAAATCCAACCCAAATGGGAATAAAACCTATGACCCTAGCACTGTGAGTCAGCAATGCTAACCACTATACCATAAATTTGGGGATTTATGGATTGTTTTTTTTCTCTTATAACAACATTGCAACATTTATCTTTGGAATATGTATTGTGGGACAGAAAAAGATTTACATTCAAAATTATCTCTTTCTAGAGAATTCAGTATCTGTCCATTTTCTGATCACCTTTACTCATATCTTATTGTGTTGCGATAACTGCCAAGATACAGTTTTTATTATGTAATACCAAATCTAAATCTGAAAGTCTCATTAGAAAAATAAATCACAATCTTGATTATATGTTTTGTTTTGAATACTATCTAATTTTGTTTGTCCTATTGTTTTTTTTGTTTAAAACAGCAGTTGGTGCTCTTGTTACTACTTTCTATCTGTAGTAAAACATTATTATCTTCAACACATATTCAAAATAAAATAATATATAAAATTTATAAATGTTTACATTTTTAAAACAATTGAGAATGTACAAAGTTAATTTTACTTAAATAGGAAGATAACTTGCATCAAGATGCTCTCAGTTTTTATAATTATTCACATTTAGAGGTCTGGCTGGGGCAGATGGGCCAACTGACACTTGACCATAGCAATAGACCAGGTCAGGCCAACTTGTGGCTCTCCAGGTGTTGGGAAACTACAAATCCCAGCATGCTCTGCCAGCATATAACCAAACAAGGTATGCTGGGACTTGTAGCTTCACAACACCTGGAGAGCCACAGGTTGGCCAGGACTGCAATAGACCATAACCACTGCAGCAAAAATCCGCAATGCGGGCCCCTGGGGACTCATGGGCACACCGGCAGTCTTATCTGTGTGCTTATCATTTTTCTATTGTCTTTTTCTTACTAGGGCTTTGCCACCCCAGATCAGAAATACTATACTGGGTGAGAGGACAGCATTCGAATGTGAGACTTCCCTCCTTCACCAGACACTCCATCATCTCTTCCCCTTATGCTCTGTCTGGTGTATTAAGGGTCAATATGCTGCACTACACTATGCAACAGAAGCTCACACTGCTGCTTAATGTGGGCAGCCTATGCAGAGCACTGGTGACATCATCAGAGGTAGTCAGCCAGGTTCTTCAGAGTTCTCACCCAGATGGTGCAGCAGTACAACCATCGTAATGCTGTTCTCCACCTAGTTAGTCTAGAAAAAATGTTAATACTTGTTAATAGTTGTTCGTCACATATCATTATCATTTATTTATATAGCGTCACTAATTCTGCAGCGCTGTACAGAGAACTAACTCACATGAGCTTACAGTCTAAATTCCCTAACACACACACACAGACAGACAGAGGAAGAGTGAGAGACTAGGGTCAATTTGATAGCAGCCAATTAACCTACTAGTAAGTTTTTGGAGTGTGGGAGGAAACCGGAGCACCCAGAAGAAACCCATGCAAACACGGGGAGAACACCATGGCCTTATCCTCACAGATAAGGCCATGGTCGGGAATGTCATTGCATACCACTGTATACAAGCCCACGTTGACCACTGCATACAACTACAGCTCTGTAAATCACCGAGATGTCGTCATATCTATTCCATTAATTCATTTTAAATACAATGATTTTATGAAATTTGGACAACATTGGCCCATTATGTTGATGGAGCTGTGTCTTAAATTCCTAAACACAGTCTTTTTAATTAGGGAGCACTTCATTTGGAATGAGGAAGTTCGAAGTTCACATGTACAGTTTCTTAGATGTGGGAGCTTTTCAACACTCCTATCATCATCATCAATTATTTATATAGCGCCACTAATTCCACAGCACTGTACAGATAACTCATTCCCATCAGCCCCTGCCCCATTGGAGCTTACAGTCCAAATTCCCTAACATAGACACGCACACACAGACTAGGGTCAATTTTTGATAGCAGCCAATTAACCTACCAGTATGTTTTTGTAGTGTGGGAGGAAACCTACGCAAACACAGGGAGAACATACAAACTCCACACAGATAAGTCCATGGTCGGGAATCGAACTCATGACCCCAGTGCTGTGAGGCAGAAGTGCTAATCACTTAGCCACCGTGCTGCACCATAGAGTGCTTTGTGTGGTGTCATCATGTCTTGTAGATGGGTTAGTGTTTATTTAGAGCCAAAGTTGGGGGTGCATTTGGATGCTGTAAGGGCGAACTGAAAATGAGATTAGTGGCGAGAAGGGAAATACCTTGGAGGACTTGGGAAAAAATGGATGACTATGATTAGAAAGTGGTGCGAATAGTTTGTAAGTATATAAATTGCTGGCAGAAAGGTGTTGTTGATTACAGTACTTGGCTACTCTTGCCCAACTCTTCCCTCCCCCCCATATGGCCTCTCAAATCATATGGAGCTGTAAGTATAAGTTGTGACAAAAGCATATAAGGACAGAAGCGTACGTTCATTTGGCACAGTATGGAAATGTGTATTCCACGCAAATAAAACAGACATATGTCCAACTCTACATGATCCTCAATGTGTCTTCTTTCAGGCAACCAGAGCAATTTAGTGCACTTCTAGAAGGGATTATAAGTTTATGTTTTTATTTATGCATTTACTAACACGCATTTACAGTATAAATCCCTGCAAGCTGCACATTTGCACAGAAGAAAAAAAATAGAAAATAAAAGTAGAGTAAAATACAATACATTTTATATTATTGCAGATCAGTACTTATTTGGGATATACAAATTTTGAGTTGCGAGTTTTTGTAAATGTTTGAAACATAATTTATAAACTATAGAAAAAGTTTAACAAACAATAAAGGCTGAAAACAAAAGGTTACAGTGCCCTAGTCCATTTCTGCCCTGGTAATTTCAGCTGTTCTTTAAACAAAGTTGGAATCAAACCAAGATTTAATTGCAGAGTGAACACTGAGATTGGATTTTATTTCCATATTATTATTATTATTATTATTATTATTATTATTATTATTATGTTTTAAGGCACTATGAAAGAAAAGGCACTGGCACTAAAGGGATCTAAACTCGAACATCAGATAAAAATCATAAATACTAATCTGAAATGTACTCAGATACAGAAGCGCAGCCTGAGAAGTGTCGCACTGCAAATGAAAAAACAAAGCAACCTCTAACACTGCTCTAAATGTGATTAAAATAAATATATCTCTCTCATCCAATAACGGATCCAAAAGCATTTACTATATTGCCAGTAGACCAAAAAATGTAACAAACAATAGCTAGGTCATAAACACAGAAGCAATCCAAAGAGGAAGACTCACTCGTACCATATCGGAGCCATGTCTGTAGACTCTATATGTAGCCCCAGCTATTGGTCATGCCTCCCATTAGCAGTTGCTCTCCAGTGTCTATTAACGCTTCTATTACAGTTGCTGGACACATAGCCCTGTCACGGGGCACCATTGTTTACAATCATTTCAATTACACTTAAAACCTAGTTTACCGTATACTAAATATCAATATTAATGTGATCATTTCAATATCCACGCAAGATTCTCTTATTTTTTAAAATAATTTAAAGGGGAATATGCCATTTGTAGGGCACTTCAATCTCCATCTGAGGACTCTTCATCTAGGTATTGTAGACAAAATATGTGGCATCTGAGTGAGAATTTCTTTACATGGGGCTAATCATGATAGTATAAAAAACAGTTTCTTTAAGTCTGGAAGTATGAACACAATGGGCCTGATTTTACTCCTAGACAAAACCATGTTACAATACAAGGGGTGCATATTAGTTTACTATTTTACACATAAGATAAATACTGGCTGTTTTTTCATGTAGCACACAAATACTTGATGGCTTTATTTGCACACTGAAATTTAAAGTTGATCTAGGACATACCCTACCCCAACTATAAATCTGTCCCCACATTTTAAATTTACCTCCCCCTCCAATGCAACATGGTTTTGACAAGGTGCAAAGTTACTCATTTTGATTTGCTTTACTTTTCTTAATGAATCAGGTCGAAAAAGACCTAGTATAGTTTTATTTCCAATGTGTCATGTTTCCTTAATGTTGGCAGGTACAATTCTTTTTAACAACATCAAAACAGAGCAACGGTGCAGTTTAGTGTCTTTGTCTTGGGTGCCGAAATCACTTGTGCTGTCATTGGATAAGATTAACACAATAAAACATACAAAAAAAATAAATTATAAGCAAAGCAGCCTGACCTATTTTGTATGCAAATAACAGGAATAGTTAATGAATATTTTTGGCATAAATATAGTTAATAATCTATGAGCAGAAGACTTCTGTATCTTGAGTGACTATAATTAGAGGTTATGAAATTAGGTATTGCTTAACAATATAATTGTATAACAAAGAAACAATTATAACACCTTGGTATATAAAATCACAAAGTCACAGTGTACAATCACAGAGGAGACACATCTTCAGGTACATCTTGCATATTTGACTTTTCTCAAGAAGAATTAGAGCTACCTTTAAAAGTAGTCTGAAAAGGCAAACTAATATTTACAGATATTTTAGACATTGATGGTTAATAATTAATGTAAAACTTGTAACACTAAATGTGTGCATCTGTCTTTAAAAGAATAATTTCATTGCAAAAATATTTTATTTTTCAGCTATGCTTACATATGTAATACTTTAACAGGAACACCAATCTATGTGTTTTCTTATGATTTTTTTTATTATAAGAATCTTCACTTGTAACTATTTCTATTTAATCCACTTGGTATATTGACAGTAGAACAAATCAGTAGATTAGTGTAGACCCACATAAAGAAACAGGAAAAGAGGGGAAGGAGATTTGGTATAAATGAGAGAATGAGAATGAGATTTTGTATAAATAAGCAAACACAAATGAATTTAATATATATATATATTACAAAAAACAAGATACAACAAGTGGCGCTTTGTAACAAATCACCAATAGTCCAGCAAAAAAAGTCTATGTTCTTCTCAATAAACACTCCCCACGTGCGGGTGGCCGCCAATCTTCCTTAACCAAGCGGTGTAGCATGGAAACAACCTATAGAAGAAAAATGGAGGAGGAGGCGCACAATAGTGTAGTATGTTGGTAAAATGTTGGGATCACACAGAAACCCACACTAGGACCGGAAACACCAGTGGAGAAGAAACCAGCAAATGAATGCTGTAATCAAACACCCAATGTAGAGATATAAGTTACAACTTATTCTCAAATAACGGTGGTTATATTCGCAGTATTTCCATATAGTGTATGTGAAAAACACCCAGGACACACTTATGTAGATATATGCGTACCAGATAGCAAAACTTTACAGCTTGTTGAAGTAGATATCCTGCAGCTCATTAGGAACAGGTTACATGACTGGATACACAACTGGCAGCATGCTTTAACGTGTATCTATCCACAGCTAGCAGCAGAGCTGATAAGGGTGGCTGTATTGAATATATATATATTAGATTCATATGTGTTTGCTTATTATTTATACAAAATCTCATTATATATATATATATATATATATATATATATATATATATATATATATATATGTAAATTATTAAGGTATGCTATATGCTCAAAGTATTATAGACCGACACTAAAATAAGATCTCTATATGGCTCCCACTCTGATAGCAGCTGGTCTCTCTTTTGTCTATTGGTCGGAATTGTTGACCTGAGAATGTAGCCAAAAGGAACTCCCGATATCTGTTTCTCATCAGATTGTTGTATAAAGTCCTGTGTTAATCGCTAACATGTCCTATCCAACAGCTACCAGTGAATGATTTGCTCCAATTATAATACTGGCTTCTACCATACAGTATTTACATAATTATTTTTATCTTCCAAAGCCATTTGTTTCTTGCAGATAATAGACAGAAATGGCTTTCTTGAGCAATGGTTCAGTGATGCAACTATTATTGCTGGGTGAGTATCTAATTTTTTTTCGTCTGCCTTCATACAGACACCCATCAACTTTCAGAATGCATTAAATAAATAGAACTAAAGTATTCAATCCTATAAATCGACTCTATAACATTTAGCCATTTAGCCAATCCAAGCTAACGTTGACAACTGGGAAAGATTAATATATCCGACTTGGATAAACATGTATGTGTATATACTTGCCATCATTTTTTTTTCTTTTTCATTTCCAGCTACTTCCCTAATATATATCACACATACTGTTTGCGTTGGTCCTGCTACCACAGGCAAGTGATATAGTTTATTTAACTCCTCAATAAAAATATGACTTAAATTTCTAAGAGCAATAACTGGTGTGGAACAAATGCTGTATTTACCTACTAGTTAATTAATGTCAAACTTTGGGTCTATCTATTGATTGTTTCAAACATCCTGTAGCGAAAACTATTGGTTACTATAATCACCTGCACTACACCTGAACTTCCACTTCAAACAAAATATAAATCAGTAAAAAGAAAATTAAGAACAGATACTGTGCATGTGACCAGTATAGAGCTGATAATAAGAATTACAATAAACATAATTAGTAATAGAAATAATACTATGTCATGCTCATATATACAGAATCTAATCGGAAGAAATACAACTCAGAAATGTCCCTGAAAACTGGTGACATTTTAAAGCCCATGGTATGTTTTATTGCAATACCATGTAATTATTGATAATTGTAGCCACCCTTGGAATTGTTTGAGATAAATAAATAGTGACAACATCTGCATTACCATTTAATAACCTTGTAGTCTGCAGTGTAGCATATATGCCAAAAATTTAAATTTTTTGGGTGTGGTCAAAAGCAATTCCCGCCACTTAAAAGGGGTGTGACCACCTGTAAAAAGGGGCTCAGCAGAAATGGTTGTGGCACTGGTTTGGGGAGATGTAGGGTGTGGTTAAATTCATCCAATCAGGAATGTTAGAATGTATGATGTTGTGTTATGTATCAAAGAGGAGATACAATTGCATTATAATAATATTTCTGTTTTCTGAATGATTTGTGTGAACTGAGGGCACGGAAACAAGCATAAAAAATATTTAAGGAGATTTAATTATTATTATTATTATTATCATTATTATTATTATTATTATTATGAACAGATGTGAAACAGAGAACAAGGCTGGGTAATAGCTTGGAGGGATAATAAAAGGTCAATCCTATACAATAATAAAGAAACACATAGGGTAATAAGAAGAGGTCACATGTAAGGGGCGATCCATCCTGATGCAGTTAAGAATGTTTCATGAATACTTCAGCTTGCAGGCATCCACAATCCTCCAAATCCAGACAAAATATACAACATTGTTGAGGCAAGACCTGACGCAGGGGTCGTGTTCCCCAGAAAACATTGTGCTACGGACACCATCCTTTACAATGAAGTACCCATTTAGCAATAGAAGTTGGTGGATTCTCCATTTGATATTGTTCATTAATTCAAGAAAGTCACCAAGAAAAAGCCAGTGAAACATGTGTTTCATGGCTGCTATTACGATATCAACACTTTTGATTGATTGGTCACCCAGGTAAAACACTCAAGAACAGACAATATGAAAGTCTTCTTCTAGCAATATTGCAGTTTCAGAAACTTTTCTTATCACACAATAACTTCTAAATTTTGTGTGTACAATAATCAGAATTATTCAAGACTAGGGTAGCTGAATATATTTGCCCTCACTTTTGGTGAAGAAGCCACCCCTCAAAGGCTTCTCAGCTAATCCTGGTATCCAGTATACTCTTCTTCTACACCAATCCTGGTATCCAGCGATCAATGCTTCTCAGTTAATCCTGGTATCTGGTGATCCTGGTAGCCAATGTCCTATGCTTCTCAGCTAATCCTGGTATCCTGTATACATTGCTTCTCAGCTAATCTTAGTATCCTGTATACATTGCTTCTCAGCTAATCTTGGTATCCTGTATACATTCCTTCTCAACTAATCCTGGTATCCAGTGTCCTATGCTTCTCAGATAATTCTGGTATCCAGTATCTCATGCCTTCTAGCTATCCTGGTATTCAGTACATGTTGATAACAAATTATAAATATGAAATGCTTCTGCACTGTACTGCATGCAAAGAATGTGATTTGCCAGTATTTGATATGTGATGTGTGCAAATTAAGTTACCACTTAACGAAAAAGTTGTGATGTAACAAGATGCAATACTGTTTAATGTACTACTGAACATAAATGTAAAGAAACATTCTAATTTTTATATATTGTTCACAGGAATCACCTGTCCATCTGACATGGAATACGGCTGTGTACGCACATGCTTTGGTCATTGTGATAATTTAAATAGCACCAGTGAATTATGCCCTGCAGATTGCAAACTTGGATGTGATTGCAAAAATGAAAGTTACGTTCGTTCCTCTGAGAACTCAAACGTCTGTGTCCCTTCCTTTATGTGCAATGTCTCTTGTCCTAAAAACATGCACTTTGAGCTGTGTTTCACAGCGCCCGAACCGACCTGTAGAGGAAAGACAGCGACATATCAACCCCCGTGCAGCCCACGCTGTGTATGTGATGAAGGTTATTTTAATAATGGTAACCTTACTCACCGAAAATGTATAGCTGCCGGCTTTTGCGCAGCTCCATCAAACTAAAAATATAAATGTCAAATCACCTTTTAATGTTATACGTAAAGCGTTATGCTATGTTTGCCAATGTAAAACGCAGTAGAATATTGAATTAAAATGATACCTGTCTTGTCTACTAGAGTATTGCCTTTTATTGTACAAATGGATAAATAAAGATTAATGAGGTCTTTCTGTCATACATAGTGTAATGCAGAAACTGAAATGGCACAATTTTATACCGTGCAGATCAAACAACTATTTTGACACATACATGCACAAAGCAAACTATTACCAAGATATAGATGCACGGTATTGTCACATTAGTGTGAGGTGCAAATTAATTAATAAGTAGTTGAATGTGGTTTATTGTGATAATGATGAGATGACACCAAACATTCTATAAAGTTTCACCCCATTAACTTTAGCTGAGATCAGTTTATATGCGGTAATGCTTAAGCTCCCCCATTTGCTCCAGCAGGGCTGGATACAGACACAAAGCAAGTACCTTTCTGTATAGAGGGTTTACAATTGCATGTAGAACTTCTAGACTTGTTCATACAACAGTACAAGCTATTGTATTTTGTTATCTAGGGTGTAGCACACGCCCCTTAGGGCAGAAACTAAGCTGAAATTCCCATCACATTCCACCAGTGCACACTTCTCCCCTTACATTGTTCTTACCATTGTCCTCACGGAACTGTGGCTTGAATACCTGACTTAGCTTTACTTTATTGGGATCTCATGTGCTGGCTGCACAGCCTGTTAATAGATACATGGTTCACACAGTGGCCTAGTGGTTAGCACTTCTGCCTCACAGCACTGGGGTCATGAGTTTGATTCCCGACCATGGCTTTATCTGTGTGGAGTTTGTATGTTCTCCCTGTGTTTGCGTGGGTTTCCTCCCACACTCCAAAAACATACTAGTAGGTTAATTGGCTGCTACCAAATTGACCCTACTCTCACTGTGTGTGTGTGTGTGTGTGTGTGTGTGTTAGGGAATTTAGACTGTAAACTCCAATGGGGCAGAGACTGACGTGAATGAGTTCTCTGTACAGCGCTGCAGAATTAGTGGCGCTATATAAATAACTGATAATGATGATGATAGGAGTCTTGTAAAGCTCCCACATCTAAGAAAATGTACATGTGGACTCGGAACTTCCTCATTCTAAATGAAGTGCTCCCTTATTTAAAAAAAACGTGTTTGGGAATTCAAGACACAGCTCCATCAACATTATGGGCCAATATTCTCCAAATTTCATAAAATCATCATAATCAGTATTTAAAATGTGTTAATGGAATGGATATGACTACATCTCAGTGATTCACAGAGCTGTAGTTCTATGCAGTGGTCAAGGTGGGCTTGTATACGGTGGTATTGCCATGACAGTCACTTCTCCTACTGCTTTGATTATAAAACTTCACCTATATTTTACCACCACTTCTAAATTTCCACCGGCTACATGTATTCCCCTTAATGCATAAATGCAAATTCTTGATTTTCCTACTGGGTTCATTTTAAAGTAATTTATTTAAAATAATGATCTGTGCAATAATAATAATACAGTAAACAAATGGACTATACCTTATTAGGTTCAAATACATCCATGCACCTGTAGGGTTTTTTAAAAACGTAAATTGCGCTTTTTATCTATAAAGAAAAACACTCTTGGGGCTAGATTTACTAAGCTGCGGGTTTGAAAAAGTGGGGATGTTGCCTATAGCAACCAATCAGATTCTAGCTTTCATTTTGTAGAAGGTACTAAATAAATGAAAGCTAGAATCTGATTGGTTGCTATAGGCAACATCCCCACTTTTTCAAACCCGCAGCTTAGTAAATCTAGCCCTTGGACTCAATTCTAAATTCAAGTGCTTGCTAAATATATAAGCAGGCAGTATTTCCCCTGCATACAAAAAAACCCCAATTAATTTGTGCCCCAATTGCAAAATGGTTTGTCCAGGTACAATTTTTCAACCTTTAGTCAATTTGCTCCTAAATTTCAACGTTGCCCACAATGATCAGATGATTCCACAGTTGGACACGGCACTGAGTTATCTCTCATCTCTTAAATCTGTGCTGCTGTCAGTCTTTAAATTATTTAATTGGCTTTATCTAGTTTTATCCCCTATGACTTCAAACTTGAGGTTGGGTAATTGTTTTGTAACAACTATATTGTAGCTAAACCTACAATGTAACCCCCAATGATCTTGGCTTATGGTCATGTTTCCAATATTATATTGTATCTTTTCTTTTTTAATGATCTCCTATCTTTTTCAATTTTATTCTTTAAAGGTCTTATACATTATAATTTAGGCAGAACTTTGGCTATAACTTTCTTTAACTTTGATACATTGATGCCATTTGAGTAATCCTAGAATTTACAATTGTGATTTCAATTGTCTCCATAATAAAGAAAATCTGCCAGGTATCTCTATTAAATGATCATTGTTCATCACATATATTGAAAACCTAAGTGAAAGCAAGACAGCAGATTATTTTCTCAAGAAAACTTTCTAGTAATTCTTAGAGAAAAAAGTAGTCATAGCTCCAAAAACAAATCACACATTGAGGTAATTAGTTCCAGGACTGGTGATATATATCTTATGGGAGCAGATATGCAGTGAACATGGATCTACGTGTCAAGTTGGCCCATCGTCTGCCCCTCGAATTATGAATCCACCGGACACCCGCAGTTGTACTGGAATGGGGAAAGGGTGCCCAGTGCCCTAGTCTGGCTTACTGGGGGCTGACCATGGCAAACTCACCAGGTTTTGACTTAAATAAAATTGACGTTTTAAATTTGCCCGTCAAAGTTGCTGAAAATTGGCGATTTGACGAACGTGCCATTTAATACAATTACCCCCTGGTCTCTGTGTACATCTGTAAATCTTGCAATCTACTAATTCTGGAATTCTGTGTTATTGGAAAGTACTGTTTGTTTGCCTTGTCACTGACACCTCCATGCAGTCTTCCCTCAGATCATAAATGCCTTGTAATTCTATCTTTAAAAAAAATAAATCATAATCTTAAAGCAAGGGTTTGTTTTCAAATTCATTACATTGGTTCGTTTTCTTGAACAATGGTCATCTAATGAGAGTAAATGATCTGTTGGGTCACTTTCACTTGTGCTATAAATGTAGGTGATGATTGTGGGTAATATTTATATTGTCATTATACATGATGTTAATGTATTTTTGCTTGGATTGATAGTATCCAATCAGTGATATTGTCCTTAGATTGTCATAAATCATTGAGGTTTGTAAAAGCAATATTGTGCTTAGCTTGTGGTTAAAAGTCTAGCTGATTACTAGATTGGGATACATTGTGGTAAAAGACCGTTTTGGAATGTATGGGCAATAAATTGGCAGCAGATGGTATTTGCTAATATATCACTTGGTTCAATTTACATTCTAAGTTATTCCTTTTTTTTTTTTTTTTTTTTTTTTTAATTTCTTGAGTCTGTAGCTGATTTATCAATGGGCGATCATGTTCCTGGCATGGAACGCCCAGGAGTACCTCACTGTTAGTGTCCCGCCAGATGAGACTATCTCATGTCTACAAGAAACAGCTGTAATGTTGCAGACAGATATACATAATGATTATTATTATCTTTTATTTATAAAACGTCACAAAGGGTCTGCAGCTCCGTACAGAGGGCATTCAGTAAAACAGTACATAGTATTACAGGACAAAACAATGTAGGCAAAACATGGGGGCAGAGTAGAGCTCAATTCAGTGCAAGCTGAACATGTAGCCAGGAGGATTGTGCAGCAACCAGGTGCAGAGACACTGATAGTGAATAGAGGAAGACACAGGTGTGCTGGTGGCAAAGGTAATGAGAAAAGGGCATGAAGGGAGACGTACTAGCTCATGAGAGCTTACAATCTAGAGGGGGGTGTCACAAACTCATAAAGTTGGCATCAGTCTTCATGCTAATCCTAAATAACTCACATTTTGTAGATTGTGAATTATGCTAGACAAAGAGTCCTCTGCCAGACAGAGGGGTTTTAAAGTCTTGAACACTTACAGTGATTTCCACTATAGCTGACTATACTATAACTATACTATGTACAAGTAGAGCAAAGAAAAAAGGGTGTAATTGACTATACTATAGTCCTCCCCGTAACCAATAGTGTACGGAAGAAAGCAGCGGCAATAATGATTTCTTTGAATATATGGTGAAATCTTTATCAAAGAATCAGGTATATGCTGTATTCATTACACATAGAGATTGAGTTCAAATGAAATCGGATATATTACTCTAATCGGCACCAAAGCCGTTATATTGAATAGAATCATCGTCGGTCTTTCTTTATTCCTATCAATTATTTCTATGCCGGCATGGGAGTAAGAGTTTTTAAATATTTTTAAAACTGTGCATAGTATAGTTATATTATAGTGTAGTGTGCACCCCCTGGGTTGGTATCTTCATATCCCAGGTCTGTTACGCAACATTTATTTTGGAGGAGATTAGTCTATACTTCATACTATCTTGTGCGGTGGTATTCTCCCCCGTGGTTTTTTTTTTTATAACTATACAATAGTGATTACTATTATATTTAATTAGTGTTTTCTTTCTAACCATTCCCCCTTCTCATTCCACCCCCCTCCCCTCTGCCCTCCCCTGCCTCTTTCTCCCCCTACTAACATTTCCTGGTTCATTCCCCCTCCCCTCGTTCCCTTTCTCTCTTATGATCTATACATCTATCTGTACTATTTTGATTTATATATCCACAGTCTTACACTGAGATACTCTCATACTTTTACTTATTTGTTTATGCATTGTGGATTTGCATTTGTTCCGAGATGTATATGTTAAAATTCCATTTCCAATTCCCTCCCCCCTATTACTTTTTGTACGCCTCGCTCACACCCTTGATTTCAGTGAAATGTCAATAAAATTTTACTGAAAAACAAAACTAAAACAAAACTATTGTCTTCTCATGAGTTTTGTCACAGCTACTTGTGAAAGTACTCCACTCACTAGTCTGTTTCACAGCTAACACTACATCAGACTTTGTTTGAGTCAAACTAGAGACAGAAATAACTAGTTTCCTTGCACTGGAACATGTTACAACATCCGCTGTTATTGTCAGTTCTAAAGTAAAGGAACATTTTGAAATGTCAGTGTTCTGGGATGTTCTTTATAAACCCTTCCTACATAATGAATCACTGTGACTAATACACATAACACAATCATTATCATACAATGACACATTATATGGCAAGATGTCAGCGCTCAGACAACGTAGCAAGAGGATTACAAAATAGTAACTTATTGCTTAACATTGTAAATAATATTACCCTATGTCTGCTGCTTAATAAGACTGCAGCCTTCAAGTTGTGACAGTAGGAGGTTGGGATAGAGAAGAAAGACCTGCAAAGAGGTAATTCCTTTATATATTTGTCCTTTGCAGAAATATGGAAAATATACTCCTTATAGTAAATAATATGGATATTATCAAAAGTGAGCCACGAAAAATGTTCAACTTGTGGCATTATGGTTTGATGGTGGTAGGTAGTGTTATCTATATATGTAGAAGAGGATGGGATTGTGGCAGCGTAGCTGAAATATTATATCACGGTTCAGTGCAGCTTGTGAGAAAGGTGCTTAAGATATAGTGAAAAGCCGTGGCAGAGCAATTGTTATCACTGAATAATTGTTGAATAAAGAGGGGGCTGTTTATTGTTGAGGAAATACAAATAAACATTTTATATGTAGGTTTATGGGGCAAAAAATTTTGTGTTTTGAGTGTAAAAGCAGAAGATCTTATTTACTATCTTATTAATGTGTATACCTTATATATATTTTATATGCATGTCTATCTTACAGTTAGATGTGTCTATCTAAACTAACTGTAAATGATATTAAACAGAGAGTAAGTGGAACAATCTAATATGTTTAACGTTGTATGTAGAGGTATTAGTGGAAGGATTAGGGATTTAGGTGTAGAGTTATCTCTATACAGAAAAGTGGAGGTGTTGCCCATAGCAACCAGCCAGATTCTATAATTTATCAGAATGTACTAAATGAATCATAGTTACTATGATTGGTTGCTATGGGAAACACCTCCACTTTTCCTTTTTTTTTTAAAAAGGTTTGCTAAATCTACCCCTATAATATTAACCGGTGTAATATGTAGGGTTTAGTATAATGGGTATTTTTATAGACAGAAGGGGCAGAGCCGTCATTTAGAATTCTAGCGCCCAGCGTGAGAAAGACAAATGCTGCCCCCCTAGCCCTCAATTTAAACAAAATTGAGGGCTAGGCAAAAACATTCTTGCTCCTACAATTAATAAAACAGATTGCCTCCATAATTAATACATGAAGCTTATTTCTTTCCAATATAATCCATTGGGAGTCTTGGAATACTTGAGGATAATTAGAAAAAACTGGACTGCCCCCAAGGAGCACCCAATGCCAAATGAGTTAAGCTCAGGTGACTTCGGCTAGTCAATAACCTGGTAGCCAGTTAGGGCCAGTCTTTTATCTAAGAATGGTAAGGGACACTTCTTTTGCATACTACAGGGAATCATATCGGAAGATGATCAAACCTCGAAATTTCATGTCTACTGCATCACAAGTAATCTAGTAATAGTAGTGCTCCTTGTTATAAACTAAATAAACAGTATTGCCCACTGGTCCTTAATAAATAAATAGTAGTACCCCCTGGTCCTAAACTAATAAACAGTAGTGCCTTCTGAAAAATATTTTATTGCCCAATAATTAATTTCTAAAACCTTATTTTTATCCAATATAATCCAATGGGAGTCTAGCAATGCTTGAGAATAATTTTTTTAAAAACCCTATGTTGAAATGGACCGCCCCTGAGTAGCATCCAATGCCAAATTAATTAAGCACAGGTGTCTCTGGCTTGTTAATAGCCTGGTTGCCAGTTAGGGCCAATTTTTTATCTAAGAGTGGTAAAGGACACTTTATTTTCAATATTGCAGGGAATCATATCGGAAGATGAGCAAACCTTGCATGTCAATGTTTTCTCGGTTACATATAATGTCTGCAAAACTCTACAGCCCCAAACTACAAAAAACATTAACTATGGAATAGAAATGAATGTATCAGTCCAGCTGAAATACTTACTACATATTACTTAAAATACATATGTAATACATTGATAAAAATGATTTACAAATGACCAACTGGAAAATATGACAAAATTATGATATTAAGGTCATATTGTCACCCTGAGATCCTCACACTATGGTCTTTCCAGAAGCCCAGGCCAGCTTGTAAATATGTTTGAGTCTTTTTCTCACTGTTCATCACAATCACCTTGCACATGTTCTATCATATGTTCCACATCCTATATGATCAAAGACTTTACTTTTTCTTCTAACTCCTCTCTTCTTAAAATCATAACGCTGTGGTTTCATTTTCAGGCACAAATCAAGATGGCTTTCTCCAGCTCTCAGACTTTAGTACAACTGGTAATGCTGGGTAAGTCTTCTCACGTACCGTATATTGGCATCAATCATGTTACAACTTTCTTCAAGTATTCTTCAGTTTGAGATAAATAGTCACAGGTTAGCGTCATTCTCTACCATCAATACTACAGCAAATATTGATAAAAAAAATTCTGTAAATATGTCAATATTCATCATCATCATCATCATCATTTATTTATATAGCGCCAACATATTCCGTAGCGCTTTACAATTGGGGACAAACATAATAAACTAATAAAAAAATTGGGTAAAACAGACAAAGAGGTGAGAAGACCCTGCTTGCAAGCTTACAATCTATGGGACAATGGGAGATTGACACATGAGGTTAAGTCTACATTTTGCATTTTGGCCCAGCCAGACTGCAAAGGTAAAAGTGACTCATAAGCTAAATGATCCTGTCACAGAACAATGTTGGTCAGGGGGTGGTTGTCTTGTGTGAAATTGTGTAACAGGCGGTAACAGGCTAAAGGCGGTGAGGTTAAGAGGGTGGTTGAGGAATATTATAAGCTTGTCTGAATAGGTAGGTTTTCATAGAACGCTTGAAAGTTTGTAGACCACAGGAGAGTCTTATTGTGCGAGGGAGAGAATTCCATAGAGTGGGTGGAGCCCGAAAAAAGTCCTGTAACCGGGAATGGGAGGATGTAATGAGGGTGGATGAGAGACGCAGATCTTGTGTAAAACGGAGTTGCCGAGTTGGGAGATATTTTGAGACAAGAGAGGAGATGTATGTTGGTGGAGCTTTGTTGATGGCCTTATAGGTTAGTAAAAGTATTTTATATTGGATTCGGTAGAAGACAGGCAGCCAGTGTAGAGACATACAGGGTGATTCAACAGAGGAATAACGATTTGCAAAGAAAATCAGTTTTGCCGCAGCATGCAAAATAGATTGTAGGGGTTTGAGTCTGTTTTTGGGAAGAC
This sequence comes from Mixophyes australis, assembly GCA_036250195.1. Taxonomy (NCBI): domain Eukaryota; kingdom Metazoa; phylum Chordata; class Amphibia; order Anura; family Limnodynastidae; genus Mixophyes; species Mixophyes australis. Next base: position 96,198,979 of record JAVHZZ010000011.1, on the reverse strand, counting down.
CAGTAAGGAGGGAATTGCCATAGTCAATGCGGGAGATGATAAGTGCATGAATTAAGGTTTTTGCAGTGTCTTGCGTGAGATATGTGCGAATTCTGGAAATGTTCTTTAGATGTATATTAGCAATTTTATTAATGTGTATTTGTGTTTCCAGCTCTGTGCATGTCTCTGATTGACCAAAATCATGCTACACCTACACGTAAGTAATCGCGAATAGTCAACTCCTGCATAAATCGAAAGAATTGCCTTTGTTATTGACATGAAAGATCTGTACTGGTGAAGATGAATTATCTTATTGAAACAATTGTCCCAGTGTTCCTTCAATTCTGTGAACATTTAAGCCATAATGAAGCTAAATTAACATTATATTAAGAGAAATGTGGATAATTTTACTTTATTTTAATGAAGGTGGCAAAACTGGCCTGATGTGACATATACTGTTTTGTACAGTGCATGACCAGAGATTTTTCGGCCTCTCCGCACACCCACTGTAGGTGATCTTTTACTTTGCGCATCGTCTACCCTAAAGTGAGCTGGGTGGACAATCCAAGTTAATTTTTACACTTGTTCCAGATTGCAAACACATGTTCTAGCATGTAACTGTGACCGTCATCATTAGTAATCAGCACTTACTCCCGACCTGTAGCTGGTGCAGGTGATATGACAGAAAAACACGTATCTTTGAGATGCCCAGAGATTGAATCAGATGCTGTTGCATATGAATCATTGGTTGTACTAAGGGACCATTGTTGGGTTCATTGGCGTATGGTTTGTTTCTGGGCATGTGCAGAACTATTTTACGCAAATACGCCACTTATCGGTACTTACATTTCTTATTGAATGAGGCCCTGTGTGTGCATTGTAAATCATCATCATCACCATTTATTTATATAGCGGCACTGGTTCCGCAGCGCTGTACAGAGAACTCATTCACACCAGTCTGTGCCCCATTGGAGCTTACAGTCTAACTTCCCTAACATACACAGACAGACAGAGAGAGACTAGTGTCAGTTTTGATAGCAGCCAATTAACCTATTAGTATGTTTTTTGGAGTGTGGGAGGAAACCGGAGCACCCGGAGGAAACCCACGCAAACCTCGGGAGAACATACAAACTCCACACAGATAAGGCCATGGTTGGGAATTGAACTCCTGATCCCAGTGCTGTGAGGCAGAACTGCTAAAATGAGAATAAATGTGGATGTTTTGAGCCACTGAATACACATTTACACATCAAATACCACACCCACAAATAAATAACTGTTCAATAATTCTTTGGAAACTATGTACTTTAGAAATATTTGTACTTAAAAAAACATTGCTTGTTATTTTGTTAACAAGGTACAGAATAAACTGATTTTATCTTATTTCAAATGATGAAATGTGATTGGCTGGTATGAGCGACAGTCATTTGCAGGTGAGGGCTGACAACATGCAGCCCGGGTGGCACACAGGTGGCCGCATCACATGACACGCGATGCCACTCAGAGCGGCCCGGGGGTCCAATGCCCCCCTTCCCCCTGGCCCAGCCCGCCCCTGGTCAATTGTTTTGCAAAATAGTCTGTGCAGTTTTATGACTGCCACCATCATATTCATGTATTTTAGTACAACACTTTGTAATAACATGCTTTCATCTCTAATAGGTGTTCCCTGCCCTCCTAAAGCTTTCTATGGCTGCAAATCTCCCTGCTTCAGCAACTGTGACAATCTGAACAGCACAGGAGTTTGTAATAAAATGTGTGTTTATAATTGTACTTGTATGGAAGGATATGTTTTCCAGTCCAAGAATTCTGATGTCTGTGTTCCTGTGTCATCATGTAAGGTCATCTGTCCTGAAAACATGACCTTCAGAGAGTGTTACAGGATTCCCCAGGAGACCTGCGAAACTTTAGGAATACATTATGAACCAAGTGAAAAATGCATGCATCGCTGTGTGTGTAATGATGGATATGTTCTGTCAAATGAGGCTACTCCCAGATGTATAAAAAGGAGCAAGTGTCCAAAACTCAATTAGATTGTATCAATAGGACATCATCAAGGGGACGTCGCCTAGTTTCCTGCTCTTAATCCACATGCGCATTAGCACGATGTAACCTCCATCTTCAGCCGATGTTAGTATATTCTGTATAAGCAGCAAGCATCAAAACTAAATACTGACAATAAAAAATTCCTGTTGCACACTATTGCAAATTTGTCCTGAGTTTGTTCAAATGCAGCTTAATAACATTCATATATTTCATGTGAAGATGGAAAACTCAATGTTTCTATCACAATTCATTAAAAAAAATAAGCAAATGAGCTGGAATAATTAACACAAGTAATTAGGTAAATTGTTCTAATTACTAAACAAATTACTAAAATTAGTTTGTTGTTGAGGTACACGAGTTCCAAATCCTTAAAAATACACAAGGTTGTTTTTTAAATTCTGCAACGTCAAAAAGACATTGATAGTGACGGAATAGTCTGGCAAAGGATTAAAAGAGAATTTTTCACCACAGTAAGATAACACCATCCAGTCAACTAACATAAGCCTGGCCAACCGGTGGCTCTCCATGTGTTGTGAAGCTACAATTACCAGCATACCCTGCTATCTTTTGGATGCCAAAGAGTTCTGAGTCTTGTAGTTTCACAACACATGGAGTGCCACAAGTTGGCATGGATTGCACTAACACAATAGTAGGTGCAAGTGTAGAATTTTCTCATGGGGGATTCCACAATTGACATTGACCAAAATATTAATATTCTATGTATATTGAAGATACTCAACCACATACTCTATCACAATGGTGATACAGAAAACAAGATAGGTGATGGGGGAGAGATACATAAAAGGAACATGGGAAAAAGTGGTGCAAAGTGGGGCAATCGCACAATAGTAAAATCACATCAGTCAAAAACATTACCTAAAGGAGTAACATATCAAACAAACATTGATATGATATTGATAAAAAAGATGACCAACTTAATCTAGCAGGGGTTTTTAGGATGGTAGACTGAGATTGTGAGCCCTCACCATCTGTGACATAGACATGCCAACTAAACCATTTCATCAAGGATGAGGAGGTTGCAGTGGAATAGGGAATCCTTAATGTTTCAATCTCAAAACTGAACTGAACCTTTGAAATTATTTAACTAAGAGGTAGGGGTAGTGGGTGTTTCCACTGTTGGGCAAATGCTGCCCTAGTGACTATGAAAATGTGACCCAAAACATATCAATCACTATGTGGGATGTGAGTGGGGAAATAGTGCTGAAGTGTCAATTTGGTTGACGGGGGAACCAAGAAGTTGATTACTTGGCTGGCCAAAGTGAAGACTTCACTCCATAGATTTTGAATAGGACAAGACCAGAAAATATAAAGTAGATCACCTGCCATATGACATTACATGCAGAATGGGAAGGCAATATCCTCTATAACTTTACCGGGGTGAACTATAACCTATTAATAAGCTTCGTGAACATTTCTGAATGGTTTATGCACCGGGACATATGAAAAAAATATATGCTCCCACTCCACAAAGGAGAATTCTCTACAGTTTCCCATTTCTGTTAAACCTGTGACTTCTACGGGTCATACACCGACATTATATATTTATACCAAAAGGTTTTAGTTGCTCTAAAATTTCCCCTTGTTAACTTGAGAAAAAGAAGTGGAAGGGTTGACATATGGGCAGATGTTGATGAGATCAAGTGTCGAAGTTGAGAATATTTGTAAGAACCCTTGATGAGATAGCTGATAATGCTCCTGGAGAAAGGCAAAATTCTTAGTTAGAAACAATAAATCAGCCTCTTTAGTGCTAACTTTATCTCAAGCCACCAATGAATCTTTAGGTCAGGTTGTCAGTGGATGGTCTACAGGCAGCAGGTATCCATAATGGGTCAGCCAAGGGAAAACTAGGGTTAAATACACTCTCTAAGTCCACTCAAGGATTTAGATGTGGAGGGAGATTCCAAACAATCAAGTTTGAGAGAATGCATGACTCTTGGTATTTGACATGATTGGGTTGTTCTTCATATTTTTCAACAATATTTCTGGTCTGTTGGGAAATTCTGGGTAACTAAAATCCCCCTTCCCCACCTTGAACTTGACTATTAACTAGATCACAAGAACAATTATTACTAAATGAAACATTATTTTGTATGTGCCAATTTAGGGATAACAAATGTTTACATGAAGTATTTGTGTGTTTTATATGCTAAATAAATTGTTGTTAAGAAAATTATACCTGGGTCCATTTTGTCTTTGCTAGTGATTGATCTCTCTTAGGGAAATTTCTCTGCTATGTGGAGAAAACGTTCCTCGATATGTATATGTTCCTTTACTTCTGGTATAGAGAGGAGTAGTAAAATATACATACTTTACGGTGAATAAAGAAAATGGTCACTGTATCTGGATTTCGGAATTGGTCCAAAATTCTGTCATATTCAAAGCTATAGTGAGAAATTTGATCCACCTTGATAACTTGGTTGTCTATGAATAAGTATAAATAAACTTAAATTCTTTACAACTAATTGATACTCAAGATAACCAGAACGTTGGGATATACTGCACTAAGCCATAATTGGGCACTCTTTGGGATTTCTGTGAATCCAACTCTACAATAGTGATAGAGTGATTAATATATGATAATGAAGATATAAAATCAAAAGATAAATTATCCTGTGCTGCTCCCCACTTATGGAATTCCCTACAACGCTCAATTAGACTTTCCCACAGTCTTCAAATCTTTAGATGCTCTTTGAAAACCCATCTTTTTTTTAGAGGTGACCTTATCCCCGGTAACACTAGTCACACTAATACACCCTCACAGCTGCCCAAATCTCCATTCTAAGCCACACTTGCTCCTCTTGTTTCATCTGTGCCCTCTTCCACTTATAATATAAGCTCCCTAATGTGCAGGGTCCTTCATACCCTTTGTTTTCATGTCCAAATTTATTTTGTCTACCTTGTATGTTCCTGTTTTATGTATGTACTGTTTTCCCTACTGTACGGCACTGCGGAGCACTGTGGCGCCTTACAAATCTATGTTGATAATAAAAATAATAATAATAATAATAATAATAATAATCTGCAATTCAATATACTTTGAATTATAAATTGACACTGCCTGTGTTAATTGTGGCTTAATAATGTTTTTTTGTTATGAAAGAGCTTAGCATAATTGTGCATGGAAAAATGAAAGTTGGATTAAATTAATTAAAACACTTGAGATAAACTAATTTTAAGGATATTGCAACATATACAGTGACACAATTCTTAGTAACCATATACATATCTGTGTTAGTCAGTCACATTGATTATTGCTAAATATATATTCATAGCACTGATTATCACCCTCTTCTCCAGCACACCCTTCTCTCCATTGGCCTTTATGATACAGTTCTTTCCTGGTTCACTTTCTACCTATCAAACCGCTCATTTTGTGTTTCTACTTCTGGCACATCCACAATTCCACTCCCACTATCTGTTGAGGTTCCACAAGGCTCTGTTCTTCGACTTTTTTCACTGTATACCAAAAACCTAAATTTCTTTCCTCTATCACTACATGAATGTGCCATCACTACCTAAAGCTCAACATGTCCAAAACAGAACTTATCATCTTACCTCCTCCCAGAGCCACAGCCTCTTCTCAAGTCTTCCTTACTGTCAATAACACCACAATTTTCTAAGTCTCCCAAGCCTTCCGCCATGATGTCACACTTGACTCTGCCCACTGCTTTATTCATCACATCCAGACTCTCTTCCAGTCCTGTCGACTCCATCTTAGAAACATTGCCAGAATTGACCATTTTCTTAAACAAAATGCTACCAAAACACTAATCCATTCTCTAATTATCTTCTGTCTTGCCTACTGCAATCTCCTGCTATCTGGCATTACCAACACCCTTGTTTCCCTACTTCAATTCATCCTAAATGCTGCTGCAAGACTGATCTTCCTCTTATTACTCCACTGGCTCCCTGTGTCCTCCAGAATCCAATCCAAATTACTCAACCTTACCTACAAAGCCCTCAACAGCATCATCCCTTCAAACATATCAAATCTCATATAAAAAAACATTCCTTCTCACCCTCTCCATATCTCTGACCTGTGTCTTGTTTCATCTCTTATAACCACCTCTCACTTCCACCTACAAGACTTCTTCCCGCAGCCTTAAAATCTTTAGACGCTCTCTGAAAACCAATCTATTTTTTTAGAGCATACCTTATACCTGATGATGCTACTCATACTAATGCACCCTCACAACTGCCCCAATCTCCACTCTAAGGTATCTCTCACTCCTCATCTCTCAGCTGTACCCACTTACACTAAGAATATAAACTCTCTAATTAGCTGAGCTCTCCATACCCTTTATTTTCATGTCTGCTTTCATGTTGTCTACCTTGCATGCCCCTGTTTTATGTATTTCTTGCACTACAGAGCACTGTGGTGCCTAACAAATCTACAATAATAATATTATTATTATTATTATTAATAATAATAATGAATTCTACATGAATAATTTCTCAAAAAAAATGTGAACTCCTTCCTACAAATTTGTGGCACATGTATGAGGACAATATTTGTCCCTATCTATGGGGGTATGGGAGCCACATTTTATTGTGAATGAGTATTTTCTCATTATATTAGGTTTTATAAGAGATATATATATTTTTATGATGTAGCAAGGCATTAAAGAGCAGTTTCAAGATGATTTTATGACTGTCATGCAAAAAAATGATTATATTCCCTTCTAAAATAGATTCTGAGAATATTTAATTTCTTGACAGTCAAGAAAGTCAGCGCTGTTTTTGCAATATGCTAAGAAATAGGACAGGAACTGCTGAATAATTTTTAAATAGAAAAAGAACAGGGATTGCTGATTTAGTAATGTTAAACAAAACATCACCCGGAGATTATAATTTCTATAAACTGCAGTCAGGAGCTGGCAATGGTATTAAATGTAGCTAGGTGTATTTGTACTATGTGTACTTAACCAATGTTGGTTTCTGGAAATGTAGCTGTTTATTTGCAGTGGGAGATAAAATCGAGGATACTTTGTATATCTCTGATATAAGTATATGCTGCAAACTAGCATAATGATATCCAGATTAAAAGCAGTGTTATAAAGGATGTGAATAGGATGACATTAATGCTTCATAGCTGTTAAGATTGCTAATAAACAAGGAACTGAATTATGTTGTAAATCCCCTAGGTTACAATTGACTCTTTTATATATACTTTTGTCCTTTTTGTCTTACTTTTCACATCTCTAATTTTATTTGATATGTTGTTAAATAACAACACAGTTTGGCATAAGAATTTTAATGAATTGTAATGAATACTACATTTAAATATTAAAATAATAAATAGTATGGACCCTTTGAATGCATCCACAAAATAATCTTTTTTTTTCCATTCTGTGCAAATAAATCTATATCATTCTGGGTAGAGCACCCCTTGCACATAAATAAGTTGATTTCTGAGAGATACGGATATATGGTGGGTCCTGTGCAAGTTACTATTATCTGGAAAAGATCCACAGTTCTCCACAGGGCTGAACTGTTGGGAAATCAGATCATGTATACAATAGGAACATACAAGGTGGACTAAATAAAGACAGGGAAGAAAACATATGTCAGGGAGGGCCCTGCTCATGAGAGCACTTATAATATAGTTGGAAAAGGGTAGAGTTTACACAAGAGGAATGAGTGTGGCTCAGAGTGGAGATTCATTTGTGAGTGTGTACCAGTGTGAGTAATCTCTAATAAAGAGCTGAGTTTTCAGAGATCATTTATAGATTTGGAGGTGAGCTTGTTAAGGTGGGGGAGGGAATTTCATAAATGGGTAGTGACATATAAGATGTATTGCAGGCAGGAGTGGGTGCTTATCAGAAGGTGAGGTGCAGTTAGAATATGTTGAGATTAGACTTGAGGTGTAAGTTGACGTGGTGTTGATGAGTGTTTTGCTTGGTAACTGTGTGACACTGTTTATTCATCTGCAAATGTTTCAACAATAATAAAATATGCACCATAAAGCCCATGTAACCAACTGGTGTGATTTATATAAGGTATTGCATCTCACGTTTACATGGTAGACTTTTCCCACTCTCCAAAATCTCCAGTAGACAGATAATGAACTGAGAGCCATATGTTTTTCTAAATGACAGGATATGTTATTTGTCTTGAGAAATAGGTTTGTAATGAAAAAAAAATCATAATGTTCCCTGTAATAAAGGACATCTTAATTATTATTATTATTACTATTATTATCATCCTTTATTTATAAGGCGCCACAAGATTTTAGCAGTGCCTAACAGATTGCAAACAGTAGACATCACAGGTAATATGGCACAGAACAAAATCGAGTACCACCAAGACTCCAAATGCATCAAGCATAGTTAGTACCAGTGTAGCTGGAGCAGAAGCAATAAGTATTGAGACAGGAGGGAAGAGGGCCCTGCTTGTAAGAGCTTACAACCTAAAGAGAGGGCAAGCAGACAACATACACAAAGGGAGTCAGTGGAGGGGATCCAGGGCAAGAGGAGCACATAAGAGCGATGGGGGATGAGGGAGGGTGAGGAAGTCAAACATAGAGAGACAGGCGGATGGTTGGTAAGCTTTTAAGAATGATAATTAATAAATGATAATAATTAATAAAGGGGCAAAAAGAGAATTCACCTTGTCCAACAAGGCAAGGGGCACCATTGGACTTTACATTAAAAGAGCCTGAATAGAAATCATAATACACCTATATATCTGTTTGAGATACAACTGCTTTTTTCATAAAGGGGAATCTCTTGTAAACAAGTTTGACACTGGTGATTCAAAGATCTATCGGGTAAAATGAAAATATAAAGTTTAAAGCAGTATTAATAATGGAGTCAAAAGTCCTAAATCCGTTCATATGCCTGGCATTAATCCTTGACTATGTCCAATTCACAAACATACTTTGCGTGCATATCTGTCTGTTACTCTTAAATACAGGTTTAATACCTGTGGAATATGGAAAATATGGCAAGTATATACAACACTGCACTACAAAATATAGTCTTCTTACTACACACCTGTGACAGTATGTGGCATGGACAGGGTAGTGCTGTGTCTATGGCACGGTTTCCCAAATCCAGTTCTCAGGAATCCTAACAGTGCAGGTTGTCCAGGTAACAAGTGAAATAATTAGACCACCTGTAGATCTTTTACAATGTGTCAGTCAGTAATGAATACACCTGTGCTCCAGCAAGGAGATATGGAAAACATGCACTGCTAGGGGGTCCCTGAGGACTAGATTTGGGAAACACTGGTTTAATATCCTCACTCAATAGGCACACATTTGGTCATGAATGCATTTCAAGTGTTAAGAGAGAGCAAAGAGGAGTTGCCTAGGGCACACCTGGACCTTATCTCATCAACAACCTGCACATAAAGCAATTTTGAAGTCGTTCTGCCCTGTGCTTAATTTGACAAAGGATATCTGGCAAGTAACTAGTAGATACATCCGGTTACATTTTACATCTTAAAATTGGCACTGTTGGCATTTTCAAAAATATCTGACTATCCTAATGTATGTATGTATTAAATGTGTATCAGGGGGCAACTAGAATGTAATAATCAGGTTAGTCTAATACCGATTAATGAGTAGGGGGGTTGTGAAGCGATGCATTCTGTTTGTGCTGTAATGAAACCAGTTAGACCTTTGTACTGTATCTCTTTAAGGAAAAATAAATACAATGGGCATTCTCACCACAATGAACCATGCCCAAAATTGATGCCTTCAACCAATGAATTGATGAATTAATGGCATTGAAGCAGAACCGATCCGTCACATACGCAATGCATGCATCTAAAAACTAGCAGGTTAAAAATGAATCAATGCTCAGTAATATGATATTGTTTCTGTACTCCTGTTGAAATGTGCCAGTACTCCTCAGAAGGTGACAGAGGTAAGCCATACATATGTATTAATTCTCGCTAGGCCTTAGATATTTATTTCATTTAGCAAAGAAAATAGATTTATCTATGACTTTGATATATTTTCAGTAGCTATATATGGTTATTACAATTGTAAAGCAATGCGGAAGATGTTAAAGAAGTTGGGGCATTCTAAAAAAATAATAGTAGTATTAATAATATGCATTAACATACTGCCTTATTATTTATAGGGTGAGTGTGTGTAGAAAAATGTTTGTTATACTATACAACCAAACATACACTAGATGGACAAAAGAATTCGGACGCTTGACCTTTACATCAACAGGGACTGTAATGACATTGTATTCAAATACATATACTTTAATCTGAAGTTGATCCCCCTTTTGTAGCAACAACAGATTCCACTCTTCTTGGAAGGATTTCCACATGATGTAGTGTTTATGTGGAAATTTGTGACCATTCATTCTATAGAGCATTTATGAGGTCAGGCACCGATGTTGGACGAGAAGGCCTCTCTCACAATCTCCGTTCCAGTTCATCCCAAAGGTGTTTGATAGGGTTGAGGTCAGAGCTCTGTGCTGACCAGTCAATTTCTACCACACCGAACGCATCAAACCATGTCTTTGTAGTCCTTAAAATAGAAAAGGGCCTTCCCCAAACTGTTGCCACAAAGTTGGAAGCATAGCATTGTTCAAAATGACTTGGTATGCTGAAGCATTAAGATTGCCCTTCACTGGAGATAAAGGGACCTAGCCCAAACCCTAAAAACAGACCTATACTATTATCACTCCTCCACCAAACTTCACAGTAGGCATAAAAAATGCAGATAGGTAACGTTCTCCCTGCATCCACCAAACCCAGACTCACCCATCTCACTTCTAAACAGAGAATCGTGATTCATCACTCCACAGAACACGTTTCCACTGCTCCACAATCCAGTGTCAGTGTGCTTTACACCACTTCATTAGACACTTGGCATTGTTCCTGGTGATTTGAGGCTTGCATGCAGCTGCTCGGCGATTGAAACCCATTCCATAAAGCTCCCGCAGCACAGTTTTTGTGCTTACATTAATGCACGCGGAAGTTCTGAACACTTCAGCTATGGAATCAGCAGAGCGTTGGTTACTTTTACACACCGTGCACCTTAGCAGTCATTGACGCTGCTCTGTGATTTTACATGGTCTTTCGCTTCATGGCTGAGTTATTGTTGTTCCTAAACGCTACCACTTTGTAATAATATCACTTACAGTTGACCGTGGAATTTCCAGCAGGGATGAAATTTCAAGAACCATCTTATTGCAAAGGTGACATCCTATCACAGTTCCACACTTGTAGTCACTGAGCTATTCAGAACGACCCATGTTGTATCACAAACATTTGTAAATGGACACTGCATGGCTAGGGGCTTGATTTTATACACCTCTGGCTACGGGTCTGATTGAAACACCTCAATTCAATAATTAACAGGTGTGGGCAAATACTTTTTTCCCTATAGAGTATGTTTCAACACATTGCAAGAGAATTAGAACTTCAAAAACAACTAGTTATGACAATTTCTCTACAATATAATTAATCCATGTACGCCTGTAATGTACTTGGGTTAGTGTCATCCAACCCAAAGAACAATATCTTAAAGTTAATCAAATATGTATTATTTTTCTGTTAGTGTAATATTTGTGATGCAAATAAGGGAAAAATTAGTAGCAGTATGGTTCATGTATGAAAATATTATCAAGTACAATTCATCAAGACTTGGATGTGTCCAAGAAGATCTAACATTTTCGCAGGTCTCTAGATTGGTCAGTATTATGTTATTTCTTCTACCAAATGTGTTAAAGGCATAAATCAATTGTGTATATCTGTGGTGAAAGAGAAAAAGGTGTGCTAAATTAATTAAATGTGTACATGTAGATAAAATCTTTATAAGATTGAGGTTCAGGGGAAGGTTTTAAATGGGACACCCTGAATATGAATTTGTATCACTAGCTTAGGGATTCACCTTCAGGAGATGCCTTGATGCTGGCCGGTGAGCTTAACCCCAATATAGCTATATTGTGCATGAAATTCTCCTTTATGTATATGCTGACACATAGTAATTTTTTATATTGTTTGTTTTTGTTTCTGAGCACCGGACAACATTTTTCTTTTATTTGCACGTGTAGGACTGTAATGTCTTTAGCTAGCAATATCTGTAGAAGGAGCATAGCTCAATGCACTTTCTATAGTAACACCTATTAACACCCTGATCAGGAAACAAAGGAGTCACAACCACCAATGTTATCATGTAGGGGAGAGTAGATCCGTTCCTGTCATGTTCAATGCCCTATTACTGTTTACATTAGGAAGAAATTTCTGAGCAAGTAGATTTAGCACTGCTTTTTATTTTAAATCCATTATTGATTAAATCACTTGATCTTTGGCCAGCTTCTTCTTGTTGCCTAGAGCGTCTTCCAAAACTGTTTAGTGAGGCTAGAGGTCCATTTGCCACCATAGTTTTTCACAACATGTTTCACAGAAGCATCAATCCACTACTTTGTGCTGTAGGAAGTACATGATAAACTACACTTTCACCCCCAATGATCTTGGTTTGGGGTCATGTTTCCAATAGTGTATTGTATCTTTTATTTTTTAATGATCTCCATTCATATACATATTAATTTAGGCAGGACTTTAGCTATGACTTTGTTTATTTTGATGTATTGATGCCATTTGAGTAATCCTACAATTTATAAGTGCAATTTCAATTGTCACCATAATGAACAAAATCTGTCAGGAGTCTTTAGTAGATGACCAATGTTCATCACATACATTAAAACATAAGTGACAAATGATTGTTTATTCAAGAACACTTTATAGCATTACAGTTCTCAAAGATAAACTCCTGCTAGACATGTGGATGAAATGCATTGAATGTATCTTCCAACTAATATCTGCAGAGTGTTTGATCCACGTCTATACCCGTATTGCTATTGCTATTTTATTGGAGCAGATTGTTTGTACCAGGAACTAACTTGGTTGTAATATCTACCATATGGACCCTTAACAGGTGCACATCTGTCCTAACCATCGGAGTTTGTACGCTCTTATCATCGGACAGAGGACGGAGAAGTCAGTGTCAGACCAGAAGCATTATTGCTGAAAATCCAGGGAGACAGTAAGTGCAAATTAACTTTGCTAAACCTCCTGATCTCTCATCAAAGTCCCTGACAAGACCTAGAGTTCCGGCGAGTACAATTTCATTTTTTCCGCCGATCAATGTGTATTCAAAATATAGCATGTCTCATTTATGGACTTTCAGTATTATAACTGCAGTGTTATTACAGTGAGCTGATTTTGCGAGGCATTATTTGCCTTTCATTTATGTGTGAATATTTAATTGTTAAGGACGTTTTTTATGTCGATGAAATAGTTTTAACATTGCCTTGGATACTTATACATCATTTATCAATTAGATACTATAGTATCGTTTAATACACAGTATATGAAATTTTCTTTCAACACAGTATATATCTTTTTGTTTAGAACTTTCTATTTGGGGATATGACACTATCCCTATACAGCTGCGTTTGTTGATATCAAGTGTGGAAATTTTGGTTTAGCGCCAGGTGATACATTTTTGTTTTGTGTCACTCTTCAGCAGACTACCTTGCACATGTTCTATCATGTTTTCTGCATTCCTATATTTTCAAACACTTTTACTTCTTAAAATCATAAAACTGGTTTAATTTTCAGGCACAAAATCAAGATGACTTTCTCCAGCCCTAAGACCTTAGTACAACTGTTAATGTTGGGTAAGTCATTTAAAATACTGTTGTGTCTACTGCACATTGACTTACTAAGCTATTTATGCAGTAATTTCTCTTATGCCATATATGGGCAACGATCATGTTACACCTTTCTTCAATTATTCTACAGTTTGAAATAAGTAGTCACAGATTGGCAAAATTCTCTACATTCACTACTACGGCCAATATTAATACATGATTTCTTAAAAAATTGCCAATATTAGTAATTTCATTAACATGTATTTGTGTTTCCAGAGTTCTGGTAATGACTCCGATTGACCGAAGTTACGCTAAACCTATACGTAAGTAATTGGGAATACGCAACGCCTGCATAATTTGTTAACATAAAATACAGACTGTCGAAATGTGATTGGTTGGTATGGGTTACAGTTAATTGTATTTGCAAAATAGCCTATGCATTTGTATGACTGCTTCCAACTAGTTTATATATTTCACTATATCTCTTTGTAATAACATGTTTACTTTTCCAATAGTTGGCCCATGTCTTCCTAAAGCTTTCTAGGAGAGAGCTTCATGTATGTATAACACATTTGTCGTTACTGTTTCCATTTGAGAGCTTAAGGTGGAACTCTCAGTACATACAAGGGGCTGCATTACTGAATGAAGCGCCAGATACGCAGATTTTTTGTTTTAAGTATAAGGTGAAGTGCTATCAAGTTGCAATGTTGTAGCACAAAGTATTTTCACTTAGAAAATGTTATCTGTCAGTTATAGTTTCACATTATAATGAATTGTAATATAAAATTAAATGAATAAATAGTATGGACCACCCTTAGAGTACCTCCACAACAGAATCTTTTTTTTCTTTCTGTGTAACTATGTCTAGAACATTCTGGATAGGTCACCCCCAACACATAAATATATTGATTTCTGAGAAATAATAATATAGAGTGGATCCATTTTGATGCCGTGCAATAAGTGATAACAAATGGCAGGGAGGCCATGCTCGTGAGTGCACTTATAATATAGTTGGAGAAAGGTAAATTTGAGACAAGAGGAGTGAGTATGGCTCAGACTGGAGATGGGGTTGTGAGTGTGTGCCAGTGTGCGTAGCCTCTAATAAAGAGCTGGGTTTTCAGAGATCATTTATAGATTTGAAAGCTGGAGGAGAGCTTGATAAGGTGGGGGAGGGGATTTCATAGATGTGTAGTGACATATAAGAAGTATTGCAGGCAGGAGTGGGAGGTTGTCAGAAAGCAGGCGAGGTGCACGGAAAATATTTTGAGATGAGATTTGAGATGTAAGATGGGCTGGTGTTGTTGAGTGCTTTGTTTGGTAACTGTGTGACAATCTCTAGTAGACCTATAGTGAATTGAGAAAATATGCAGCCATTTCTTTTATAAATGCCAAGATATATTATTTGCCTCGGAAATAAGTTTGCAATTAAAACAAAATCCAAACTTTCCCTTTCATAAGGGCTAACGTTAAAAAAGGGACAAAAGGGGAATTTGTGCGGACCTCTGTGTTTTGGTTCTAAGACTTCTTCATGTTTAGGTTTTGGTTGTGCCTTAAAATTCTGAAAGGGTTTCGTTTTGGATCTGAATTTAATAAAACTTTGTGAAAAATAGGTAAATTATGAGATTTTTAACTGTTTTTGATCCTACATTACTATTTATTGCATTCACTTTAATTTATAGTTATTTTCAGTGTATTTTCTAATGCTCTCTTCACAACTGTCCAAATTTTCATCAATTTTAGCCAAAGTCTGCAATAAGCTGGTTGGCTAAAGTTAGTCACCGAGCAGCGGCACAAATACATAGCAGTTTAATAAAAAAATCCCCATGAAATGTAGTGGCACAGCAGTGTGCATAAATTATCTACATGTGGTCAATGCATGCTGAAAATGACATTCTCGAGTTTTTCCAACTGATTGACAACAGTAGTAAAAATAAGACAGACAGTGGCATCAAGAGACATTTAGACAAGTAGATAGACGAAGGTGTCTGCAGCCAGAATAAAAATGTTGACTCGGCACATAATACATTTTGAATGTTAGAAGGCATCTGTAATTGACAGTAAAGCAGCCAGATAGAAAAAGATGTCATTAAAGTGGCAGTAGTATAATTAGACATTTAAATAGAATAAGGTAGGCTTTTCCCATAATAAAAAAATTGCAAGACTGCGCACACAATAATTTTGAACTTTAGAGGGCATCCATCATTGTTAGTCATGCTACAAGACCTGAAGAAGAGGTCATTAAACTGACAGCAGCATCACTAGAGATTTACACAAGCAAAAGACAAAAGGGGGCTTTACCCACAGTAAAAAAAGTTTCAAGACTGCACACACAATAAATTTTGAACTTCAGAGGGCATCCATCATTGACAGTGAAGTGACTAGACCTGAAAAAGAGGTCATTAAACTGACAGAAGCACCATTAGACAAGTAGAAAGACAAAGGCTTTTCCCATAATAAAAAACTTGAAAGACTACACACACGAAAAATGTTAACGTTAGAGGGCATCCATCATAGACACTGATTCTACAAAACCTGAAGAAGAGGTTATGAAACTGATAGCAGCATAATTAGCCATTTAGATAGATGAAGGTGGGCTTTAACCATAATAAAAAAACTTGAAAGACTACAAGCACAATACATTTTTAATGCTAGAGGGCATCCATCATTGACAAAGAAGTGACAAGACCTGAAGAAGAGTTCATTAAACTGACAGCAGCATCATTAGATATTTAGATAAGTAAAAGATGAAGCTGGGATTTACCCATAATAAAAACCTTGCAAGACTGCGCACACAGTTGACACAATGGCATTTTCAAGGCACTGAATGACTTTTGTTTAACCTCCCAGTTCAGCTGAGGAATTGCTCTACTGGAGAAATGGAATAGAGATTGATTTTGGTTGTGTGGACGCATGACCTCAAATAATCTGCTAAAACCAGATGTATTGATGGCAGAAATTGAACACACACATCTAATGCTAAACTAGTTGTCATAGCTATAGTGATTTGCTGTGCAACAGGATGCTGGCTGTCCTATTTGGTTACACTTGCTCCAGAGACAATTGTTCTTCAAAACTATGCTTTACTTAATTGGTCCCCTTCTTTGTAGAAGTATCACCACCAACAGCAGCTGTAGTGCGCAAGGATATTTCTTGGGAATCATGATTTGATAAATTTCATGCTGACTACGTACTATTAATAAGGAGGGTGATGATAAAGGTGTTGACACAGATGAGGTTTTCAACGGTCTATCTATTCGGCTGCTACCTAATGCTAGGCTGCTTTTTACTATACACAATTTAGTACAACCAAGTTTTGTGTGCAAATCCTGCTACAATCTCTATGAAACATAGTGGCACTGGCTGATAGGATGGTCATTTTACACAAGTAGATAGCCGAAGGTGGACTGCACCCAGAAGAAAAATGTTGAAAGACCATGCACACTATATTTTCCCTTTCAGATTGTTTGGGGCATCCTGAAAAACGCTTGTCCGGAGAAGGAAAGGTGAGTGCTACCATCAGTCCTGTGTCATTCCAACAGTAAAGCATCCTGAGACCATTCATGTGGGGGGTTGCTGCTCAGCCAATGGAGTGGGCTCACTCACAATTTTGCCTAAGAACACAACCATGAATAAAGAATGATTCAAAACATCTACTGCTCCCAACCATCTAAGAACAGTTTGGTGACGAACAATTCCTTCTCCAGCATGATGGAGCACCTTGTCATAAGGCAGAAGTGATAACTAAGTGGCTTGGGGATAAAAACATCGAAATTTTGGGTCCATGGCCAGTAAACTCCCCAGACCTTAATACCATTGAGAAGTTGGGGCTAATCGTCAAGAGGCGGGTGGACAAACAAAAACCCACAAATTCTGACAAACTCCAAGCATTGATTATGCAAAAATGGGCAGTCATCAGTCAATAGGTGGCCCAGAAGTTGATTGACAACATGCCAGGGAAAATTGCAGAGGTCTTCAAAAAGAAGGGTCAACACTGCAAATGTTGACTCATTGTATATATATTTAATGTAATTGTCAATAAAAGCTTTTGACACTTATGAAATGCTTTTAATTTTACTTCAGTATACCATAGCAACATCTGACAAAACATCTGAAGCAGCAAACTTTTTGAAAATGAATACTTGTGTCATTCTCAAATCTTTTGACCAGGACTGTAGATATATCACTCCAAGCAGCAGCAGCTGTAGCATGCAAGAATGTATATTGGAAATCATAGATTGCATTAAGAGAGTCATTTGGATTTGGAAAATTAGATGCTGGAATACACACTAATTATGAGGAGGTTGATGATGAAGGTGCTGATGCCGGTGAGGATGGCTTGAGGTGTCTATCCGTTTGGCTTCTACCTGATGCTGGACTGCTTGCTACTATACACAATTTGCTACATTTTGACAAGCTGCTTGAATGCACTCACTGCAAATGATGTAAGAAGAAGAGGTGCTTGGATGATCAATGTCCCTACTTCTCTGTTATCTGGCTTGGGATAAGCATATTTCCAAATAGAAAAGGTGCTTTTATTCGTTTTATGCCCTGGCATGAAATGCGCTTATCATGGGCATGAGGTGGTACCACTGGTGACAGCCTTAGTTCAACACAGTCACCATCCTCTCCTCATTGTTTTATTCAAGTACAACACATTCATTTCCAGATCCACAATTATCAACAACAACACATTCATTTCCAGATCCACAATTATCCCCCTCATCCTCTTGCACATTTGTAAGTCCCAAAGTAGCATCCTCAATTTTTGTCTAAATCATCATTAGTACTACTGCTACTCATCCTCACATTACTAAATGGTTGAGAAATGTTGGACGGAAACTGCTCTATAATAACAGTGTCAGAATCAGAAATGTTAGACTCACATATAGCACTCATGGATACCTTCCTTAGAATCTTCTCAGGATTCTGTGAGGGCCCAAGTTGTTCTTCAGTATTATTTTCACACACTGCTTTGGTTGGTTTGGGGAGGACAGTGTCGGACCTACAGTCTGAGGGAGAAAGTGGTGCATGGGAAGATGCATTACCTTGCTGGGCACTCTTTTATGCAATGGACATTCTAGTACGTGTACCAGTATCTGCAGTAGCAGGACCCCTACTAGCAAAAGTGGGCATTTTCTGAGCCTTGTCTTGCCCCTGAGAGTGGTCTATCATAGACCACTCTCAGTGGCAAAACAACCCCCAATCACTGGGCACATTTAGGGCTCATACACATTTGTTGCAAATTAAGTGTTTTCTTGCAGATGTTTCACCTTTGGGATGATTGCACCTGGACAGCCATTAATTATAAGGATTATTATTAATGCAATTTTGAAACACAGTACACATATGTATATATTATATATATATATATATATATATATATATAGAGAGAGAGAGAGATTTAACTGGTAGTTTGCATCTCATGACGTCAGGGAAACAACAGTGTGTGAGGTGCTCATATGCTGCTCTGGCAGACTGATCAAATACAATTGTGCCAACATCTTTCGTATTAGTTAAATTTATGAAACAAAGTCAGGTATGTTTCTATGAAGGGAATTTTGGAAGTATGTTTTAGTAGGCAACTAAACAAGTTGGAGCACAGAGGCATAAACCAGTCGCAGATAATGTAATAGGATTCATGAAATTTTATGACAGGATTGGCAGCATTTGCCCTGCATTGCTTTAGAGATGACCCACTGTGTGTAAAGTCATCACATCTAGGTTTTCCTAAATGTTACTACAACCGAATTCCAGTAGTTATAAATCCCGCCTACTTTTGTGTTGGCCCCCACCTACAGTTATTTTGGTCCCACCCACATGAGGTCACGTCAATATTTTTTTCCAGGGCCACTTTAAGTTCCCAATCCGCCCCTGGGTCTATGTAATATTAACTATTTTCCTTTTTTTTTTTTACAAATCCCTAAATTTATCATAAAATTCTCTCTTAATCCTCCTCCGTACATCAAGAGCTGATGTTTTCTTTGACATTGACAAAATATGTTTGGATTTTGAGGATGCTTTCTTACACTTTGTTCACGCATGACCTAAAAGCCGTTCTGCCCTGTGCTTAATTTGACAAAGAATATTTGGCAAGTAGCTAGTAGATACATCCGGTTACATTTTATGTCTTGACACAGGGACTGTTGACAATTTCCAAAATATCCAGGTAATCAAAAATTTAATTAAAAAATGAATTAAATGTACAGGGGGGGAGCAACTAGACTGTAATAATCAGGTCGGACCAAAGCAGTTTCAATACAGATTAATGAGGAAGGGGCTTGAAGTGATGCACTTTGTATGTGCTGTGATGAACCAAGTTAAACACATGTATCACTTTTAGAAAAAATAATTACATTGGGCATTCAAGTGAACCATGCCTAAAATGACACTGCCAGCTATGGATTGATTTATTAATGGCATTGTTAAAATAGCTGTGAATTAGTCTCACACACAATGCAGGTACCTAAAGACTAACAGGTGGAAAATTAACCAACGCTCATTAATTTGATATTGTTGCTGTACTGCTGTTGAAACGTTCTGCTCAGAAAAGGGACAAAGGTAAGCTATATATATGTATCAATTCTCGCTATGCCTTAGATATTTATTTAATTTCACAAAGTAAGTAGATGCGTCATTTTCTTTGGTATATTTTCAGTTATTTCATATGGTTATTTAAATTGTAAAGCAATGCGGAAAATGTTGAAGATGTTGGGGCATTCTAAAAAAAAAAATAATAGTGACATTAACAATATGCATTAACATATTGCCTTATTTTTTGTTGGGTTAATGTGTGTAGAAAAATGTTTATTTCACTATGTAAACATATGGTTTCACACATTTGCACATAAGATTAGAACATCAAAAATAATTAGTTATGATAATTTCTCTACAAATTAATTAGTCCAGGTATGCCTGCAAAGAAAGTGTACCTAACCCCATTGCTCATCTAACCCAGTGCACAATGTCTTAAGGTTAATAAAATGCAAATTATTTTTCAGTTAGAGTAATATATGTAATGCAAATAAGGGGAAATTGAGTAGCAACACGGTTCATGTATGAAATTATCATCAAACATAAGCAATTCCATCGAGACTTGAATGAGTCCAAGAAGATCTAACGTTTTCTGCAGGTCTTTAGACCAATCAGAGTTATGTACGTAGTATACTTGGGAAAAATATATATAGACAGATTAACAAGAAGACTGTGTAAGGAAAAGAGTATATATACTAATAAATGATACTTTTTACCTGTCATGTCCAACAGAAAAAAGTAATAATGAAATGGAAGATTTATTGCTGGCTTTCTGTATTTGGTAAGAAAAATATTCAAAACTCAACTTCTTATTAATTAAACTGAAAATTGCATAATTTTTTAAACACCTTCCAGTATTTTTTTTTGGTATAATTGATAGTCATATGTCAGTTTGAAGAAATAACATATATATATATATATATATATATATATATATATATATATATATATATATATATATATATATATGTATATTTATTTATATATGTGTGTTCATATTCATTCCTATATAGACCTAGAGTTGAAATTGGAAAATGCATAGTACACAATACTTTGAGATATATTAATTATTAAGTTATATAACAGATGAAAGTAAACTAAATTTTAGTTTACATTATGTTATGTTTAGGTTTCTTGTCCAGTTTAAGTTGAGGCAGCTAGACTGTGATGTGAATTAAATAATTAAAAAATGTGTAAATAATGTAATTGTTCCCGTTTGTTTAAATGTTTCATAGATATGATTTTCCAGAATCTAAATTATTTGTTTGGGAACATAAAAAAGATGTGTTGCAAGCAATTGAATGCTTATGCCACGAACATTTTGTGCAGTATTTTGTTTTCCAAAATTTTATCGAATGTATTTTTTGTGAATCGTTAAGGTGCTAAATTGTAAGCATATACATAATAATTTTATAACTTATGCTATCAAACTATCTTTTTCAGGTCTTATCTGTGCTCTTCCCCATGTATTTACAGGTAAGAAATAGAAGGGGAGGGAGGAGAGAGAAGGGAAGGAGAGGGAAGGTAAGGTATGGGGACAGAAGGGATGGGGAGAGAAAGAGATGAAGGAAGGAAGGAAAGGGAAGGGGAGTGAAAGAGAGGGGGTGGAAGGGGAAGGGAGGGGGAAGTAGAGGGAAGGAAAGGGTGTGAAGGGAGGGAGAAAGAGGGGACAGAAGTGGAGGGGAGGGTGATATGGTAAGTAGAGATAAGGTAAGGGGATAGAAGGGTAAGGGGATAGAAGGGTAAGGGGATAGAAGGGAAAGGGGGGAAGGAGAGGGAATATAAGGAGACAGAAGGGAAGGGTGTGAAGGGAGGGAAGGGAATGGGAGGAAGTGAAAGAGAGGGGATGAAAGGGAATGGGAGAGTAACAGTAGACAAGTGAAGAAATCCAATGTTTTAAGTTTTCCTAATTAATACTGAGTGATGGCATCCAGAGTGACTAATTATAAGTAATTGCATCCGAATTCACATCTTATATGCGAGATAATTTGTACCATCCCATAAATTATAAGCATATTGGAATACACAAGACTGAGCCTGTTTTTGTATATGGTCACAGGAATTCAATGGGGCCTTATAATACATAAGTTTTCCTAATGAACACTGAAGTGATGACACCAGAACACACTGTTTAAAGGAATTAACACCAGAGTTTATCACTTATACAAATAGTATTTCAGACATATGTTGGCATCACGTATGCATTATACAGTAATTTTTTAACACACAAATGATGGTCACACATGTTTAAACACCTGTATATAATGTCTCTATAAAGAAAGAATAATGATGATTTATAATGGTTAAAATTAAGTTCCCACAATAGATTACTATATATGTAAATCCATCTCGTACATACGTAGCTTGTGGCCCACATTCAGCTTTTTTAACTGGCCCTGTTAAATTTATCTACTCCTACTTTTGTGGGATTGGGAGTCTGGCTGGAAATGCGCAGGATGGACACGATAAATGGACGTCAATGCAAGCGTCTTCATTAAAATAGGCTTTTCAATCTTCTAGTAAAACATGCTCATTCCATTCTATTTTATACCTTTAATTATTCATGAGAGTGAGTGGACATTACATCTCACTTTATGCCACTCCTTACATTTGCATGCCTGAATATTTTTACTGCATGGGTATTTATATAAATGCATGTACCTGCATCTAATGCATCTGGATGGTAAAAAAAAGGCTTCCTATTGAAAGTGTAGGGTGACTGCAGATTACCGGCACCTAATGAGCACCTGTAAAGTTTAAGTTCTTTTGCAGGGTGTAAGAGGCTCTGAGACCACCTACTATCCAGAGAATGATAGTATAAATATATACAATTTGCCATGTCTTATTCATCATCATCATCATCATCATTTATTTATACAGCGCCAGCAGATTCTGTAGCGCTTTACAATTGGGAACAAACATTAATAAGACAATACAGGGTAATATATGCAGACAGAGAGGTAAGAGAAGCTGCTCGCAAGCTTACAATCTATAGGACAATGGGAGTTTGAAGCACAAGGGCACGTGCTACATCATATTGCACAATGGACTAGCAAGAATGCAAAGGTAAAAGTATTAATTGGGCTGTGTGTGTGGCAATGTTGGTCAGAGGGTTGTTTTCTTGCGTTAGCTGTGTAGAGGATAGTAATAGGGTAATCTAGGGAATTAAGATGGTGGTTGAGGAATATCATAACCTTGTCTGAAGAGGTGGGTTTTCAGTGATCGCTTGAAGGTTTGAAGACTAGAGGAAAGTCTTACTCTGCGAGGGAGGGAATTCCACAAAGTGGGTGCAGCCCGGAAAAAATCCTGTAACCGAGAATGGGAGGATGTGATGAGAGTGGAAGAGAAACGTAGATCTTGTGCAGAACGGAGGTGTTGGGTAGGGAGATATTTTGAGACAAGTGAGGAAATGTATGTCGGTGCAATTTTGTTGATGGCCTTATATGTTATTTTAATATCTCATCCAGAAAAATGAAATCCTTCTCTTGCATGTGGATGTAATTTTAAGCACGTTCATGCGCCCATCCCTCTTTTATCTAGGAACGCCCGTTTAACTGATTGACCATTTAAAACAGGGTAGTTTTGCTTATATTGACATATGTAAACAGTATAAATGCATAGCACTGCTGGGAATGGAACAACTTATAAGTATAGATGAAGCACATTTCTTTCATCATATAGAGTGATTGATTGTACCCCTAAACTGTGAATGATATATTGCATCACATTATATTAACATGGCTCACATCTTAGTAACACTATAGAGTTCTGACTTGCTAAAGGGTAATCGGCGATCAGAGTTCAAGCACACTGCTTGTCTAAAAGAAGAGTGCTCCATCTGTACACTGCGATGAATGCCAAACACAGCGAGCATTCAGAAAGTGGCTGATAACACGTTGCAAAGAACAATAAGGTTCTGTAAACAATGTCAATCAATACATTAAGGGTCAATACCGAGAACTTTCATGGGAACTTTTTACCCCAAGGACTGTACACAGGACACGCGGTCACCCCCTAAGGTTAGTGAAGAGAAAATTTCACAACCAGCAAAGGAAGGGGTTCTTTACAGTAAGGGCAGTCAAGATATGGAATTCATTGCCAGGGAAGGCTGTGTTGGCAGATTCAATAGATATGTTTGTGAAAGGGTTAGACAAATTTTTAGCAGAAAAAAGTGTATCAAGGGATACGACCATTAATTAAAATTAAAAATAGTAGTGCATATAGGGTAAAAATAGGACTGCAATATATTGGGTCTGGGGGGATTTTCACAATTGAAACAGATTGGCGGTTGCTTACTCTGGATCAATTTCAGATATAAGTGCAGCATCTCAGGAGATCTAAAATAGGTTGAACTTGATGGACTGGTGTCTTTTTCAACCTCATCAACTATGTTACTAGATATAAACTTTAATTACGCCATTGAAAATGAATATCTGACTAGATGTTACTTGTCATATTACATGTGCTTTCCAAATTTGAGTCCAGTAGGGTCTCAAGGAACACAACAAAGACCCTACTAGACTCAAGTTTTGCCATCTAAGACATGAAATGTCCACATGTATGTACAGCATGTTAAATATGTGCAAAAAGAAGAATATTGAATCCAGGACAATGTGCGTATTATAGTCTTCTGAAGATGGTAAGAGAGCAATGGATCTATTGGCATTGGAACAGTCTGAAAATGTTTAGCAGTTTTACAGTAGAAATTTAAGGATGTCATACTTAATATTGTAGTATCATATCAAATTGTGGGAGTCCATCCAAAAAATCAGGGTAACTCCAAATCAGCTGGCCCCTTATACTTTCCTACGCAATAGTCAAGCTTCAATGATATTTTCAACAATCAATCTTTGCACCCTCATCAGACATGGTACTGCCCCATTGATCTTCTTTCCGGGAAAACTTTCCACGGGGACAAGTTTATCTGCTCTTCATCCTGGAGACTCCAGTCATGGGCGATTATATCATAGAACTTACAGCATGAGACGTTCATCTTCACCAGCCGGGGGATGGCTTTTTGTCCTTACATTGATTATTATGGCCTCAACGCTACTACCATTAAAAAAACCCTGTTCAGCCATTGGCTGATTACTTTTCACCCTCCCCCCTCATCCTCCAGACTATTTAAGATGCCTGTTCTGACAATATGGAGTCAGATCTTCATGTCCGGTTAACCTGCTTGCTGTTGGATTGTTTGGCTCATACTATCCTGGGTATTGCTTGTGAATCCTGGTATCCCGTATCCATTACTTTCCGTGTTATCCTAGTATCCAGGCCTTCCTAATCTGGTTTGCCCTTGTCAGTTAACATCTTCTCCTGTCAGTTTTGCCTGGAATCTATCTGGAGCACCGGAATCTGCGTGGTGTAAACAGCAAAGACCAAACCACCGCCTTGAGCGTATCCCTGATGAATACTGATAACATAAAGTTGCTCTGACCTTAGACTTCCAAAATACGGGTAGACATTGATTCATATTTTGTTTTCTTTTAAACCAATTGGCAAATAAAATCTTCTGGTCTGCACAACTCCTTACATTAGAAGGAGGGCTATTAATTTGTGCAGTTTGTAATAAAACACGTTACTGTACACTGCATTTAAAAGGTAAACAGCATACACAGAAAAAAAGTATGTACATGTCCTGTTATCATTTTTTCCATAATTGAAAATATGTATAACTTCAATTTTATTTGCAAATATAGGTCCAATTATGGTCTGCCCTCCTAACACCGAAAAATCAATTTGTACAGGCTGCTGGACAGAATGTCCAGTTGATGGAAAGAAGTGTAGCATCGAATGTAAAGAAGGCTGTACGTGCAAGAAAAAGGGGTACTTTATACATAACAAAGCTTGCATTCCCCTTAATGAGTGCCCGTACATTCCCTATAATAGTAAGTCATTTCTTTCTTGGGGTTTTGGTTTGTTTGCTTTGCTTCATTCTTATTGTGCCGTTGCTAGAGCCTAATGTAGGACACAAAATATTTCATCCTGTTTGTGTGAGCTTTGCGGTTTTTTATAAGCAAAATATGTAGGCCTGCTCTGTACAGAAACCACAAACCGAACAAAGTAATAGCAAACACAGTGTTTAGTAAATAATTGGGGCATATAATGGACTATCTAAAGGTTCAACAGATAATAAGTAATATAGAGATAACTAATATAGAAATAAGAAATATATAACTCTAATAAACAATAGAAAAATGAATTTAATTTTTAAAAATACTTATTTCTATATTACCGTCTGAACAATTAGGTAATATATTATGCGCTGTGCATCCCTGCCACTGGTGTGCATGTTTCCTCTAATTTTATAAGGCAGTGGAGGGGGTTTGCATAGAGATGGTGATGGAGTCTGGTGCCATCAAACACTACTATCATGGGTGGGTGAACGGGGCGGCACAACACACAATTTTAGGAAATAGCTCCTATATTTACAGCTACAGGTAGACATATTTTAACAGTTCAGTTCACCAGAAAATTCAGTAAGAATACAAAAAAATTGTCTAAATATTCACCTGAACTGGTGCATGACTACAGATGTACAAAGCAGCCCACTGACTGGGAGTTGCAGCCAATTGGTTCACATTCTGCTGTGAGTTTTTTTAATTAACCCATTGTGCAGATGCTTCCTAATGAACTACTACACTCTCATTTTCAAACCAATGTACCTCTGTACCGGTGGTAAACGTTTTTATGATTACTACTATTCCGACATTTTTAAGACCTACAAATAAAAATGAAAGCACCATGCTGACAGCAAGTTATTCTGATTGAACAAGTGTTCGGCACTGCAGACTGACGTCATCGCTACGTCTGTCAATAAAAATTTAAAGCGGCAATGTCCGATTAAGTGTTTCAACGCTTAACCTTAGGGGTCCCCACATTGCCGTTTTAAATTTCTATTGACAGACGTCGCAATAACGTCAGCCTGCAGTGCCGAATATATGTTCAATCGGAATCACTTGCTGTCAGCATGGTGCTTTCATCGGCGGAGATGTCCAGCGTCGGGTTGAAGGTAAGTCTGTTTATTTTCACATCGGTTTTTCATAATTTCGGATTTTATTTGTAGGGCTTAAACATGTTGGAATAATGGTAATAGTTAAAGCGCACCCAACCCCTCTTTACAGCAAACCACTTTCTTTAGTTTTTTAACATGGTTTGCTTAAAAATGTTGCACGCTCTACTGAATATTGGTTGCCAGTGCCCAAAACAAATCAAAATCAGCCATCTATCCATATGTCCCACAGATGTGGCAATCATGCCGCTACCACAAGACACATATACTTTACATTTATTTTCATTCTGTTGCCAAATCTATTCCATCATATCTACATTATAATTCTTTTTTTTTTAAAACATTCACAAAAACTATCAGATTTTTTTTGTTATCATACTTTGCTTTTAAAATTACCAATACTTTACTCTCTTCAAACTTCAGTTAGGTAGAATAAAAACTCCTAAAGCATTAACCTAGCCTAAGGGACACCCAAGAAATAACTTAAGAAAGGTATGAGGAAGGGTATACTGTGCAAGCTGTTCACTGCTCCTAGTAACATAAATGTATTAAAGAGATTTGCGCTCATGTTCTACAATGACTTATTTTAAGTGAAATGTGACTACGCAGACAAACATTTCACTTAGATGCACATTTAAAGAACCTTTTAAACATTTCAGACTTTAGAAATGTATTCAGGCATGGATAAGTTTAATATTATTAATATTAGTGCTAGCATTTGCAACCTGCAAAACACCAACTAACGAACAACCTTTAGGACAGGAAATGAGAAATGCTCAGCTAAATTTGCCTTCTATCTTGCTTTTAATCCTCCCATGTTCAAAGTTTCTCTTTGACACTTTTCAGGTCATCAGTGTCCAAAAAACATGGAGTGGAAGGACTGCTCAGGTTGTGAGGATTACTGCCCAGTTATAGGACGAAGATGTGAACAGGTCTGCAGGACGGGTTGCGTGTGTAAGCGTAGATATGCCATGCATTATGGGAGATGCATTTATAAACCAAATTGTCCACAAACTTTTGTTTTTGGTAAGGAGTCTCTTCAGTTGCATTAGACAGTGAAAGAAGCAGTTTTCATCTCAAGAATGTTTTATAGGCAAATGACTCATTGTAGAATGGATATTTAAAACCCCAAATGTATTGGTTTTTAAGTTTCTTTAGGAATGGAATAACAATTGTGATTCAATCTGGTACAGTACTGGGAAACTTTTTTCAGCTATCACAATGCCGGAGTGTCTGGTTAGACCACTTCCAATATACGCACCGCCTTTTTATTCTTTGCCGCGGCCTTATGGCTGGGCGAGAAATTTTTTACAATAGCCCAGCCATGAGGATGGGGCCGTAACCACTCGGCACTTTATTATCTTTATTTATGACACTCCTTGTTTGTCACTTTCACTTTTATGTTGATTGCTTCACGGATTTTTAGGGGTGCGGCTAGGCCCTTTTGGGCTCTGTGTCCCCTAAGATCTAGAGGGGGTTGTGTGGCCTTTTGGTTCCTGCCCCCATGAACCCCATCGTTGGCTCATCCTTCCGGGGGTGAGCTAGTTGTGGAGCCCTGGATGAAGCCTCGGTGGATCCCAGGGCCAAAGGGACCCCCCCTAGCCTTGCGGCGAAGG
The DNA here is from genome assembly GCA_036250195.1 of Mixophyes australis. NCBI lineage: Eukaryota > Metazoa > Chordata > Amphibia > Anura > Limnodynastidae > Mixophyes > Mixophyes australis. Next base: position 96,170,153 of record JAVHZZ010000011.1, on the reverse strand, counting down.
AGGGTCTGAAGACCCTTGCCCCCTAAGCGACCTTATGGATCTGGGGGTCGGGCACTAGGGCCTATCCTTTTTTGAGGAGGGCCATGGACCGCACCCTAGTACACGTTTTTTAAGTTTCGCACTTTTTCCGTTTTTTAGGGCACGAAAGCACTCTTCCCGGGCTTTCAATAAAAAATAAATAAATGCTGGAGTGTCTGGTACCTGTCTGGGTGGATAACAGAGTATAGCTGTCTAATAAAGTGTAACCCACAGTAGATAATGACAAGAGTGGTTGTGGGTGTAAACCAAAATAAAGTTTGGAGTAAAGTCAAAAATATAATTAAACAATTGAGCCCAAACCCCATCAGTGACTTGGTGGGGAAAAAAAATAAAATTATGGCTGGTGTAAATGCCATTTAAAAGTTTTTAATGAAACTAAAAAGTTTTTCTTCCATGCCCAAAATAGCAAAAATCCATAATTACTGCAAATAATGATAAAATAATTTCATATCACACTGTTCTAAATATGACCCTGTTGTGTTTGAATAAACAGAATTACAATAACACCTTTGAAAGCCAGAAAAATGTAATTTTCTAAACTTTTTGTTGTGATATGATTTATTCATTTCTGAGACTCTTTAGAGGGTGATATATTTTATTACTTTTGTTTATATACAACAAGATGTAATAGACATGGGTTATAAATAAGCTAAGATGATGATGATGATGTCAAACATATCTCTACAGGAAACATGGCTCATATATATAACTTGTTTAATATGTGATTTTATAAAGTAGGCAGTATGTTTATAATATAATAGACTACCTTTTCTTTTCAGTTCCAGAGACATATAATTAGAGTCTACAGCATTTATTAGTATATACTTTTTATGGATGGCATATGGTCCATAATCCATCCCACCTACCATGACATACTACCAATGTGCTCTGGCTTTCCGCACACTCATTACAATTTACAATGTATAAAACACATATATGATGCCTGGCTGGTATTAGACTGTTTCCCCTGGCAAACAGGGGAATCACATTCAAGCAAAGACATCAGTAATAGAAATTGTAATTTCAAAGATACTTTTAAAAAAAATATTACAGTAAAACCAAGGAGGTACGGTGGGCTTTACCATCAGACATAGAGCACAGTACACCATGATCAGAGACATGCCTAGTTCAGGATTAATTTATCATTTGGCCTTTTTATTCTCATTCCCTAACCTAAGTCTTTTATGAGTACCAGTATTGGAAGGACAGGAAAAATGCTTAAGACAGCAGCTCAGACAGGGAGAATCTCACATGTGAGCAAAACAAATGTTTGCCAGAACACATTTTGTTTGTCTTGCTACAAGTTTAGTGTCCTTCATGCTAAACTAAGTGATAATTTTGGTCCTTACAGTAGAACTTCTTTGAATTTATCCAAAATCATTATAATATGCCACTGTATGTATAATATGCTTATATAGTAGTGAAATGAAAAGCCAGGGGTTAATAGCAAGTAACAGAGCAGCCACCATACCGAGGTCAGAAATTCAATGCATATTGCAGATGCCTAGGTAATATCATGCTTGGACTGATATAATTACCAAGTATAACCTCAGTGTCTCCACTAGTGAGAGACCAACAAGGGATGCAGACCAGTTAAGATCATTACAGAAACCCATATGACTGCACCTTTACAAGTCTATCATGAGAAATCAATTTAATTTTGCAGATATTGATTAAATATATTATCTTGTGCACTTAACCTTATGTTATAGTCATTGAACTTTACATAAACTCTTTCCAGAGCCACCAGACTAATTCATCTCCCTTTGTGTGTATTGATAGTTCCATCCTGTTCTGAAAACACCATGTGGCATGATTGTGCTCCATGTGAATCATTCTGTTTCCCTGCAAAGAACTGTCAGAAGGAATGTACAAGGAGCTGTGTCTGCATGAACAGAAGCTTAGTATTCCACGATGGACACTGCATGCAGCTCAGAGATTGTCCTAGGTCTCCTGTAAGTCTTAAACTCCCATCATGGGATTAACTTGCCTTTCAGGACTTCTCTTCACCACTTATAGCAGGGTTTCTACCTGCTTGATTGATTGATTAATAAACCCTGTGATAACCGACCAAAAGGAGAAATGATAAAGAGCTGTAATTGCTGCTACTAATAATAATTAGATTTAAGCACATTTGTTTCTGGGCTCAAAAATGTCTTTTCATTATTTGTACGTTTAGGATAGTCATTCTTTAAACATCTTTAGAATATCCATACAGTGTATACTTTCCTTTGGTAATATACTTTCCTTTGGTAATATAGAAATTGGAATATTTCTGTTTTGTCAAATGTAAGTACTTTTTCAACCTTTAATATTCCACTACAGATCTATTAATGTCCTTGCTTTTTTTGTTATTTTTCTAAACCTACATCCAAAACGTATTCTTGGCAGTCTCAGCTAGTTCATGTTGTTATTAGATGTAAATCTTTAAATTAGAGATCATTTTAAAGATAGATATGGTTCAAATTTCCATAAATACTATTTATACCAATAAAATAATGTCACAATCGCTAAGGGCTAAATTTGCTAAAGGGTGGTTGGTTAAAACCGCCAGATTTACTAAAGTCCAAATGGCTAGAAAACGACCTTAAAACCATAGTTTAACAATGCACCGCATAACACATCATAGTCACAATTTTTAACATGAAAAAAACCGCAAACTGTCAGATTTCTTAAGCTGTAGTTTGACAAGCTGCGGGAAACGCCGCCAGAAAAACCATTGACTTATGAATTACATAATTATTTATTGATTAAGAGGGCAAAATTAATTTATAGATAACTCCGGGGGACAAATTTTCATTGTTTTAGAATATTATAATTTTGCCCCTTAATATAATGAAAAATGCCCACATAAGTTAATTATAAATGAATGACTTTAGCTTCGTCCCTCACAATTCAACATTTTACAACCCATCAATTTCGGTTTAGTCCCTCACGACTTGACCACTGAGGACAAGGTGGCTTGGCTGATCATGGTGTGTCTCTCATAGCTACCCCAGCCAAGCGTTTCTCACAACTTGCCCCCTGACACATGCATTAGAACTGTATTAACTTAATAAAATAGGAATTTGCAAATAATGCTTAAGTATAGAGTATGAAATGAGGACAAAGCTGCTGTGAAGTTGGTGTAATTGTCAATATACAGATTAAAATGCAAATGTCCTCCATTACTATAGTCTGAAATATTTTTGATTAAAATACATTCTTTTATTACTTATTTTTTAGTTCTTTTAGCATTACAAGTACTGAAATGATCTTAAATTGTTTATTGATATAGTACCATCATTTTATGCAGAGTTGTACAGATAATATGTCGAGAAACTGACATCGGTCCTTGCACCCATTGTAGTTTAGTTACTAAATTCCCTATTACACAAACACGCACACACCCATAAGGGCCCATTTTAGAAATAACAGTTAACCTGCCACTATGTTTTTAAATTGTAGGAGGAAGCCGACGCGCTCGGAGAAAAACCAAGAGACGCGTGAAGAACACACAGTAGGACCTTAATCAGGATAGAACCTATGACCACAGCATTGTAAGGAAGTGATTGAAGTGTGCATAACTGTGGAAGCAAGCAACATTCCAAAGATATAACCTTTCTGCTGAAGAATTATACCATGATGAAATATTCCATAGTGTAAAGTACATTGTTCAATATATTTTTGCTTTCATTGTTAATGCTATGACAAAATTGGCACGTTTATATTCCTTAAAGAACGATAGATTAATTATGTGTTATAATCATCCCTAAAATTATATTTACTGATTATTGATATAGCTGATGATAGTTTTATATCTTCTAAATTGGTTGATACGGTATTTAATTTGCTGGTACTATGCCTATCGGGTTATAAAGTATTGTGCCATAGGTTCTTAGCATAAAAAAATCCAAGATTTCAAATTCTACTGTAACCTAGACATAACGTAATATATTTCAATGTAACGGCATTTCAGTGTTCAAAATTTTAATAAATATTAGACATTATCTCATTATAATCGGTCTGCTCTGTGCTTTTACTTCATTGGTTCAACTGAATAATATTTATCTTTACAAAAGACATTGCAAGGGCCTTACACATAAAGCCAAATAAAACAGAATATATTCTGTGCTATTAGTTTGCAGGTAGAGGTTTGAAAAAATGGTAACATAAAAATTATGTTGAAAGACACCATATCATAATATATAATTTCCTATTTTTTAATCAGACTGATAAATTGCAAGGGGTAGAAGAGGAGAATTATTTTCTGACTCCATAAATGTAAATCTAAATAATTCTCTCTATAGTATAATTTTCTAAATTTATTTCCCTATACCAATATTTGAAAAAAAGCTTTCCAATTAATTTTATTCCAGCTACATCAATTTCATAAGCTGATGGCAGTTCTATGGCAACTAGGTATAACAAGTCATATTTATTCCTTATGTTTAAATAAATAGTATTACACTTGTTATAGTTAGGATGCAAACTCTAGCACATACTCACAAATGTATTCAATTCCAGCATACAAGAATTAAAGATTAACAAGTGTGATCAAGGTGGGAGAACAGGTGAATGTCCAGGGCTTTGTGTTAAGCTGGTTTCAGCCAATTTTATTAAGCAAGGAAATAAAAGAAAATTCAAAATAAAGCTCTTGCCTGTCTGGTACTAACTGAGTACAAGTCACTCCTGACTAAGAATCTAAAACAAAACATAAGTTTAAGCACAGTTTTCTAACAGCAAAGATCAGACTTCCTTTCACAGACACTCAACAGTCCCTTAACCCAGGTAATGAGATACTGAATCCACTGCCTAGCAGCCTTTTAAAGACAGCTCCCAGGTGCCAGCATTAATCACTCTCACAGCAGAACAGAAGACCAGGACTGGGCTTTTTACCAGCTTTTTCCTAAAGCTGAACATCTCTCTGGGAAGCATTTCCCACATATATCCACTCTCCCTGGGGTTTTAAAACATGTGCTTTAGAAACCTGTGTCTAATATACCCGCCTGCAAACACTGTTCTAGTATCTTTGTCACACAAGACACTACAGTGCTAAAAGTCAGAATTCTGCAAATATCTTGCTAAAAGAATTATTTTAAAAGAATTTTAGAAACTGATTTCATTGTTTAGAAAAATATAAAAATAACTTTTAACCAACAGTTAAGGGCTTGGATAATGCATGATCCACAGATCACTTAGGCTTTTCATGTTCATCCCTACAGAGCAGTGATTGCTAACCTGTCACACTCCAGGCATTGTGGAACTACAAGTCCCAGCATGCTTTGCTAGCTATCAGCTAGTTATCTACTGGAAAAGCATGCTGGGGCTTGTAGTTTCACAACACCTGGAGTGTCACAGGTTAGCTATCACTGCTAAAGAGGAATTCCATTTTCATCCACACCAAACTTAAAGAAAATCTCAAAGAAGAACACAAGGTTTATACTAGAATGGACGTCATAAAAAGCACTCTCTCCACTACTTGTAGTCCCCTTCTTCTTTTCGGGTGGGTAAAATGGCAAATTGTACAAATTGTGGAAAGAGATATAATCTGCCCAACTGAACCGAATACAGATATTTTATATATTTATATAGATCTTGGAAATTAATGTGAACATGATAAATGACACCTTATAGTGACACCATCACATGGCTCTATAGATAATCAGTGCAGGTTTCTATTTTATCATTTGTAATGTAGATGTAATAAATAAAATAATGTAAATTTTGCTGTGAGCAGTTTTCTTTTTTTTTCAGTTCCATTACAATATACCGTATTTCCCTATGTATAAGACGCACCTTCATTTTGAGGCCCAAAATTAAAAAAAACATGTATCAGGTCCTTTTGCCAATCAGACACCATCGGATGGTCACATACCGGTGATTTGTGCTCTCCCACTCAGAGGATTCATATTCTACCTTACCTTTGAGACTACAATCGGCCATCAGCACCTGGGTAGTGGAGAACACTTACTGGACTCGCTGGTGACTTGTTTGCTTCCTGAGACGACTGGGGTCTCCCACTGCCGGCCGGACGTCCTGCACCATCTGATGCTCTGAGCATGCTGCCCTCCTGGCGGTTGCCAGATTCCCGAGTGCCCCCCGCCTTCTCAGAGTCCCCCCTGGCCCTGGTGGCTCCTAGCTCACGGAGCGCCTATCACGGAAATTGTGGGCTGTTTCCGGTGGAGACCAGGGGCTGGAGTTGGAACAGCCCGGCGGACCCGCTTCTTCCGGTTATACTGCAGGACTTCCGGTTCACCCGGATCGATCAGAGTCAGCACCTCATCACTGGAGCCTCTAGTGCAAGTTACCCCCACTGCTCCTCTTAATCGCTGGGTTAAATAGGGATGACTCCTGCCAGCGGGGACACGCTGTTCCATACAGCCATCGGGACACGTTGTTCCATACATCCAGTGGGGACACGCTGTTCCATACAGCCATCGGGGACACGCTGCTCCATACAGCCAGCGGGGACACTCTGTTCCATACAGCCAGCGGGGACACGCTGTTCCATACAGCCATCGGGGACACGCTGTTCCATACAGCCATCGGAGACACGCTGTTCCATACAGTCAGCTGGGACACGCTGTTCCATACAGCCATTGGGGACACGCTGTTCCATACAGCCATCGGGGACACGCTGTTCCATACAGCCAGCGGGGACATGCTGTTCTGATTAGCGGGGACTCCTCTCTCACATCCAGGTTCAACTTCTTCATCGATGTAAGTAGCGCTTGCAGTGTATAAGATGCACCTTTTTTTAGACCCAAAATTTGGGGGGAAAAGGTGCGTCTTATACATGGGGAAATACGGTACATTAAAAATCCTAAAAAATGGCTTTGTTTTGAACTAAAGACACCCGCCTGTCTGTTCTGCTTGCTTTTAGCTTAACCCTTTCTATATAATGAAATGTCCTTTAGTTTGTTGCCTTTTGTTGAGCAATTTGCAGTCATGAAATTGCAACACAGATTTGACTACTGTTTACATCACACTGGTGGTTCTCTGTTGATACAGTGTTGGCAGGTACAGTACTGCCTGGAAGTTCTCTGAGATGGAGGATGTTGGACTTTATCCAACAGCCTTAAGAACAGGAATCATTGACGTGTCCCAAGGTAAATAAGGAACACTATTTTGCATTGACAAACTCTACCTGGTTACCAGCATTTAAATACAATTTCTGGAGACACTTTATTATTAAGTAAGTTAATTTATGTCAATTTATGAATAAAGTGGCAACTTACAAAAGGCTGAGATGCTGCAAATCAATAGACTCTAAGGGCCTGAGTAATAGAGGAGAGCAAAGCATAAAAAAAAGAGTAACTTTGCTCCTGGACAAACCATGTTACAATACAAGGGGTGCAAATTAGTTTATTATTTTGCACATAAGTAAAATACTGGCTGTTTTTTCATGTAGCGCACAAATACTTGCTAGTTTTATTTTTACACTGAAATTTAAAGTCGATCTAGGACATGCCCTACCCCAACTCTAAATCTGTCCCTACATTTTAAAACTACCTCCCCCTCCAATGCAACATGGTTTTGCCCAAGTGCAAAGTTACTCCTTTTTTCTGCTTTGTTCTCCTTAATGACTCAGGCCCTAAGTGTTTCTTTACTGCAACTTTAAGTTTATGACCAAATGGTGAGTTAAATATAAGGTGTCACTGTGGACCAATGTGTGTCCTAAACTACACTAGCCTATTGTCTATGGGTGAATATACTGCATGTAGAGAATAGAGGTAGTATTCAGGCCTGGCTGTGCCTTAGGAGACTGGCAATGGCAGAAAATAATGGGTGTAAATTGGATGATAAAACAAAGGACTCAATTCAACCATCAACAGTCCCATCTGAGCTGGATTATGGTTGGGGGGAAGCAGAGGCAGGTGACTGTGTGGACCAATAGCTACTTATTGGTACCTGCGATCATAGACAGAGTTTTGCAGAGGATGCATGCACAGCCTTGGTTTGAGGAAGGGGGGGGGGATTTGCACTTGATGACCCTGTATGTATTATGTTGTCTGACAGCAACTATACTAGTATTATTTTTGTTAGTACACCTAACTAAAAAGTCTCAAAGAAGTACACAAGGTAAACATACACCTTCTAAAAAGCACACTCTCCACCTGAAAAGTTTTTTGTCTTTGCTCGCATAAGATGACGTAATACTGAAGATACTTTCTCCATGAAACATCCTGACACGTCCATATTCATCCAGCTCCTCCCACAATGACGAGCAAAAATCTTCTCTCCTCATTATTGAAGCCATCTTGTCACATTTACACATTGAAGTATCTGAGCAACAATAGTCTGTAGACTGTAGGCTGAATTGCATTTGTTCCATAGAGTAAATGATCTCATATAAATCTTTATAAATATACGTTGATGAAATGATGATTGACGATTCACCTACCAATTTGTATTATAAATATTACAGAACAATAATGGTAAAAATTGCTAGACCCTTGCTACTAGTTACGTCAGTGTGCTCAAGAACAATCAAAAATAATGTAATCATCTTTCTTTCACAAACAGTGAGCTTTTCTATTTTTAAATCTATTGCAATACCAAACTGGACATTTCAAATTCATCACTTGCTCTTTATCAGAAAATAAATGAATAAAATTGTTCTGCAGAACTGTTCTCATAGGATACATCTGAAAAAAGATACTGAAAGAACTACAAAAAAAAATGGGGAAAAAATATATCCTTTTTGGCAGCAATTTAAAATAATATCCTGGGTTCATCATCATCATCATCATCATCATCATCACTATTTATTTATATAGCGTCACTGATTCCGCAGCGCTGTACAGAGAACTCACTCACATCAGTCCCTGCCCCATTGGAGCTTACAGTCTAAATTCCCTAACACACACACACACAGACAGACAGAGAGAAACTAGGGTCAAGTTTGATAGCAGCCAATTAATCTACTACTCATGACCCCAGCGCTGTGAGGCAGAAGTGCTAACCACTTAGCCACCGTGCTGCCCAGGTTCATAAAAGTATGTGACGGTAAAGGTGCTGTTTTGGGGAACTTTGGTGCATTCCAAAAACCTCTTTGTTGAACAAACATATTCTGTTGGCAAAGAATGAGCTAAAAACACAAATGTTATCATATATCTACCATTATAGATGTTAATCTATGATCATTGTGACAGCTCCATATACTTTATTCACTAATATTATTATTCATCTCAATGTGTAGCAGTTTGATCCTATCATAATGTATTAAAGTATTATTAAACAGTATTAATAGTGACCATGACACGTTAATAAACCTATCCTCTGATGAAACCGCCACCATAAGGATGATCAGAAACGCGTCAGGATTATATTTAATTTCTTATTGCCTTCATGAGAAATCCTGGAGCAAAGGGACACACAAGGGCAACAGAGTGTGGGGCTCTATAATAAAGTTCATAGCACGGACATATGGTTACTCAGAAATCAGCTGGATCCACTTTAATTCTGCTGCTGATAACGGTGGGCTGCTTAACAAATACTGCGGCCTGGAAATATCCATCCATGTCTGGGAGATGTTTATTCAGCTATCCGAGGAATATCTGCTAATCAGTGCTTGAATATCAATACACATTTATCTATTTGCATGTGATGCTATACTAACACGCTCAGATGATAACCAATAAACCTTAACATATATGTGCAAGACCTGATTTACTAATACACCAAACCTTTATTGATGAACTAACAGCATGCATATTTAATTGCACCCATTGTGTCAAGATAAGTAGTCGAAAAAGTTCTTTCTGTCATAAAATACCAAGGATCTTTAGAATGACTTCTTATCGTGCTCTTGTAAGATTGAATTTTCATTACTAACGTCTAACTTTCTCTATTCAGATGGCATTATTACATATAATATAAGAATTATGAGATATATCAATATTGATTTTAAAGACTTTATTATTATTATTATATTTTATTTTTAATAATAATTGTTGTTTTTGCATATCAGTGCTTTCAACATCAGTATATAATCTTTGTGGTGCATAGGTTTAGAGGGTTTCAATAGCCCTCATTATTGAGTGCTGCAGGGTTGCACTATTGGATTAATTAGCATAATATAAGACAAATTGATAGCACCTGATTGAATATATACCAGTCTATTCTACCTGCCTTTAGCTTGACCTGGTCTATAGTTTATTATTGAAATAACCTTTAGCTTTTTACTGATTGCTGAGGAACTTGCAGTAATGAAGTTGCAACACAGGTTTGGCTACTGTTTACATCACACTGGTGGTTGTCTGTTGATTCAGCGTTGGCAGGTACAGTGCACACAGGAAGTTCTCTGAAATGGAGGATGTTGGACTTTATCCAACAGGCTAAAGAACGTCAACGTGTCCCAAGGAGATCGTCAACGTGTCCCAAGTTAAATAAGGAACACTCTTTTCCAATAACATATTTTGCATGAAGAGATTTAAAACAAGGACCAAAATGTGTCATAAATGACATACTTATACTACTGTTGTATGTAGACTGAGGAGCAGAAGGGGATCCAGCCCTATCCTGCATTTGAGACCTGGCAGTGGCAGACAATAATGGGGACAGAACAGTCGAATACGGTCGCTCCAGCCCCATCCATCCATTGGCTGCTCCATTCCTATCAAAGGATGCTGGCCTACAGCGCCAATATAATTCACAGAACCTTTTAGAGCCAGTTTCCCAATAGCCAAAAAATCTCTTCTGATACAATTGTCCGGGTGGTAAAATGCAACGATGTTCCATTGTCCATACTCCGCTATGTTCACGCTTCTATCAGATAAGGTTTTCTGTCAATTCATTTTTTAAGGCAGGCACACAGCTTCACCAAGTATGTGGGACATTTTCTTAATGAGCACGACAGTCCCAGGAAAATAGAAGAGTTTACAGATCTGATCCCTTTCAACCGGTTAAGTTCTTCCCTGGAGCAAGGTTAAATCCACTGGTCCCGATGAAGCAAAAACTTCTAGCCACTCCTGCAAACTCACACACAACTGCTCTTGGTACCTGTTTCATATACCATTCTGGTCTCCCTCCTCCAGGGTGATGTCCATTCACTGACTGTAGATGCAATTATCCCAAAGCATTGTCCCAGACCTCAAAGCTAATCACTGGTGATGGCTGTCACTCACCGGACCGTGAGTGCCTCTGCGCTGGTGTGTGGTTCCCTAGCCTTCTTGCCGGCATCTGTCCTGAGCCGCGGTCGCCCGCCATCTTGATGCACTGCGCATGCGCAGCAACCAAGAACTTATGACCTTTGCTTTTAATCTCATTGGTGGATCAGGCACCTCTTCCTATTTAAGGCACCTGTTCTCATTACCTCGTTGCCTGATCTTGAGTCTCATTCCCTGTGAGTCTCTGAAGGTATCTCCTGTGTCCTGCTAGTGTCTTCAGCTTCCCGCTGATTACCTGTGCTACTCATCGGTGGTTTCCATACCCGCTACTGATTCCTGTATCCTACTCGTGTCCTCAGCTGGCTCTTGGATTACCTGCTCTGCTCATCAGCGGTTCTCATACCCGCTACAGGCTCCTGTATCCTGCTCGTGTCCTCAGCTGGCTTCTGATTACCTGGTCTGCTCACCTGCGGTTCCCATACCCGCTACAGCCGTTCAGCGTCCCTGCTGTGCCTGCATATCCTCGTGGACAAGCTTCTCTACTCATCAGCGGTATGCTTACTTTTTATTGACTATCAACTGTTACTTTGCATATCCGCCTAGGACAAGCTTCTCTACTCAGTAGCGGTATCCATACCCGCTATAGACTATTTGTTGTTACGCTGCATATCAGTTTGGAACAAGCTTCTCTACTCAGCAGTGATATGCATACTTTTGATTAACTATCAGTTATTATCTCGCATATCCGCTCTGTGCAAGCCTATCTACTCAGCAGCGGTATACATACCGTTATAGACTATTAGCTGTAAACGCTGCATATCTGTTTGGAACGAGTTCCTCTGTGCTCTCAGTGTCTTCCTACCGTTATTGACTCTTTGCATGCCTCCACTCATCCGCACCTGAACTTCTCCTCACCATAGCAGTGGTACAACTTGCTGTACGCAGACCACTGACTTCCCCGCTACCTACCTGCACCTGGACGAGTCTTCTCACCATAGCAGTGGTACAACTTGCTGTACGCAGACCACTGACTTCCCCGCTACCTCCCTGCACCAGGACAAGTCTTCTCACCATAGCAGTGGTACAACTTGCTGTACGCAGACCACTGACTTCCCCGCTACCTCCCTGCACCAGGACAAGTCTTCTCACCATAGCAGTGGTACAACTTGCTGTATGCAGACCACTGACTCTCCTGTTACCTTCCTTCACCTGCTCACGTCCAACCTGGTCTCCGTGGTTCAAACCTGCCTTTCTGCTATAGATGCAAGTCGCTGACTCATCTACCAATATAGCTGCAAGTCGCTGACTCATTTACCAGTATAGCTGCAAGTCACTGACTATCATCATTTCCATTGGCATCCTCTCTCCATCTGCTGTTATATACGTTCCACTATTCACCCTGCTGCCAGAGGACCGCTGTGCAAACTCCGCCTCTCTGGTAAGCATAGTCAACTGGTGAAATCCTGGGCAAGACTCCTAGTGCCCGTGACAATGGCATTATCCAACATATTAGCATTGAATGTCCAGCAGACAGATATTTATCTGACAATAATAAACATTGAATACCAAGCAAATACAATTGTTCCCTGAGTATAGAAAGATCACAACCTAGAGATTACAGGTCACTTTGTCTGAGGTCCAAGCATGGTTATCTAATCATCACATACTTAGTTGCGTATCCAAGTCTCTGTAGTTACAAGTGTCCGATAGTTAGAAAAAAGGTCGGGAATTCCCCACTTTACAGGAGTGTTAATGCAATTACTCTACTCTGTTCAGTCGGAACAATGATCTGATCTGTACATCCAGGCTGTCAGAAATACATCAGAGGTATAGAAAATAGATTAATTTAAAAGTTATAAACAGAGAGTGAAATTAAAGGCTAAAAAGTCCAGGTTATTACAATCAATGTTAATGTGAGGAAAGCTGGGAACAGTAATGATGGTTTAAAATTATCTCCTCATTTTCTCACAATGTTCACAGTGTATTGTTGGATAATGCACTTTATGATTGAGCACCTTATGTCACCTGGGTAATGATGTTATGATGTTCTTGTTTATGTCCTGCTCATTTATAGTTAAACACTGGTATTTTAATCTGATTGTTTTCTACATGAAAATAATTGGTAACTGCAGTGCACACAGTTACTGGTAAAACATCTTTTTTGGGATTGTCTGCATCCACACAGTGTTTATTTGGCTGTTACAGCACAAACTAATTGCAGCTAGCTACTGCATGCTGATTTGGCACTGTTTATGATGGTCCCAACCCTGTGGTCAGAAATGGCCAGTGAAATTATAGTATGGATCTATTGCTTAGCATATTTTGCATACCTTCCAACATTTAGAAAAGCGAAATGGGTCCAAAAAAGTAGAACTTCCCCTTTCCACGCAAACAATACACACAAATGTATACACTTGGGCAAAACTCCATCTATTTTTGTTTTAGCCCTTTGTAGCCCCCAAATTTGAACGTCCCAACAAAATCACAAAACTTGCTAGGTATATTATTGTGTGTCAGGGCCTGTCTCGATCTCTCTTTGCTTAACATACTATGTGGTCTTTTTAATGATAGTGCAGTCAGCCATTAACACATGTTTTTCCTTGAGAATGGCCATCGTAGCAGTCTGCACAACTTGTCAAGGGGTTAATGCAGGAGAAATCAGAGATTTCTCTTGCCTCAACCTACTTTATGCTGTTTATCGCAGCCTCCATAAACCTCTATGAGGTCTGTGAACCAATTCAATGTTTTTGTTGCTTGTCCTTAAAAACTAACACCATCCTCAGATGGCGTTAGCAATGCAAAACTATAGGTTTCAGTATCGATGGATCAGTATCTTACCCCTTCCTCATTCCTGCTCACTCCTCCCTTCCTTCATGTGGTCACTTCATGTGGTCACTGGTAGCTCCATTGACTCTTTCACTGTGGGGTGCAGTGCGTCAAACAGAGAAAGCTCTGCTTAGAATGAAAACAAAAGGAACTTTAAAGGTTTTCAGGTTTGAAGAATCCCCCGACCCCCACTTCTCTCTCATCTATGCCTGTTCTCTGGTCATCTTATCTTCAATGTTGGTGGCCACCGGAGTCTCTTCCTCTGCCTCCCACACTGAGAAAAATTACAGCTTTGCATGGCAGAATAGCATTGAACGGGTGCCGTGTGCATGGCAATGAAGGTTTTGGATAGGATAGAAACGTCTAGGCCTGCACCCTGGATGTGACTAGAGCCCAATTGTTATGTGGACCCCCTATTGTGCCATTGCCAAACACCCTGTTCAGAGGCTACCTACCCAAATGTGTTGGGAGGTAGGATAACAGGAATTAGCTCAATGGAATATAAGCACCCTGGTTGTGATAGATAAGAAAAAATTGAGCCCAGCAGAGTTAATATTACAGGCTTATTTGTTATGGTTTACTAGCCAATGAGTAAGGGTCTTTGGAGATGGCCTGAACTGGGGAGGATTGTTAAGGAAAGGATTAGATTATTTTCACTCCCTTGCCTCTGAAAAATACCCCACCCACTCAGGACCTGAATTCATTATTTTTTGCTCTGCATTTTACTTCCTGAAAGGTTTTGGTGATGGAAAAGTTGGCCAATCAGCAGCCATAATGACACATTTGGGTCGAGGCTAGGAACTCTCCCTTAATAGGGAGGCTCATTTAGTAACACCCCTCTGGGAGTTATGGGAAACCGCCTTTCCAGCGTACCCCAGTTATTGAGCTAAAAAAGGGTGGAGTCGGCCTTCACTGCCTAGAAGTCCCTGAAAACTTCTGGTCACCTTAGTTTTGCCTTTTGGAGTTGGAAATAGCTGATTGGCCGTGCTTTTCAGTTGTCACCACTTTTCAATAAAATTTTTGACCTTGAATTCGCCAAACAAGTTTCAAATGTCTTTATTTATTAGGTAAGATAACTCTTGGTAAGGGCATTCTGGTAAAAGTTAAAGTGTAAATCAGCCATTGGGTTACTTATGCAATAGCAAAGATTGGTTACCTAGCTACCTAATGAACAAGGAAATGTTACTGTGTGTCTCTGTGTGAAGCTGTTCAATGATTTCTCTGCAGCCAGCTCTGTTTATTTAGTCATCTGCATTTAGATGACGTTATATTGTGACTGATGTTTTTTTCATTTTATTAGATTTAGCAGCCGATTTACATTGCATGACTATGCACTTAATATGTGATGATGTTACCTGTACTTTGCAATAGTGTTTTAATTAACTATGTTGTTACAGGTGTGTATTGGTAAGCATCTTAAATTGACAGTGTTCATAAATATAAGTCTATTAATTTCATACTGATGTGAGAGATATGTTTCTACTATTGTCTAATAACTACAATTAAATGTAAATGAATCTAATGTGTCAATAAAACCATAGGTACCCTATTTGAAAAATATTGATAACAATTTATACAAAGAAATATACATGTGAATGCATATAAACACAGATCTAAGCAAATGCACATAAACACACATGCACATATAAATGCATACAAACATACATGTATATACAATCATTTATACAAACACATAAACTTCATACCACAGAATCGTCTTCCACGCACAAACCCCATTCAAACAGGCATAACACTATCTCTTACCAACTAATAAATAAAACACAGACAACTTCAGCTTTGGCTAAATAGGTCACAGTTTATTAATAAGCATAAACCTGGTGGTGGTGATAGCACTTGCCTTCAGCGAACTAATAAAAGCTAAACCAAACAGTGTACGACCAATAGGCCTACCACTGGTACCGGGACCTAGTCCCTTACGATTGGCCGGTGCTAAATCTGGCATAATAGTGACCACATCACTTCTGGCCTCACGAATGAATTGCCGTACAATGCAGAACACCCCGTACAAGGTAACCACGAACCAGGGTGCTTTGAAGTATGTGGTGGCATTAGCCAATCAGCGATAACACCGTACGCCCTAGTTGCCAACTGCAATACCTCTCCCGCCTAACCGTACTTACTCTCTAACCATCGAAACACATCACAAAAGGGGGGGTGGGAGGGGATTTCTGCGATGGAAGAGACCCCAGCATCCTTTGCGCGAGAATATTTGGGCACACGAACCCAACCACTCCAACAGGATTCTATTGGCCGGAGATATCTAACACCTTAACTCTTAATAGGTAAGTGCTTTGTATTTGAACATGTGGATAAGTTTAAGGTCGTTTGGTATGATGTTCCTCACTTCACATAAACATGACAAATCAACCATAAAATAAAAAAGTATGTCCCAGGGAACGAAAAATGGATGAATATCTAGAAGATATTTTTTATGTGTTTAAAAATGAGGATTCAGTATAAACTAGGGATTCTAAAATAGGGAAGTAACTGACGCATGCACGTATATATGTGGAGTTATGTAGAATATGTAACAAATAACCATGTTTAATATAAAGTTACTAATGTACATGAAAAAACAGGCATAAAAAAAAATAGGAATCATCCAATGTAATCCTAAAAAAATACATACTATATATATATATATATATATATATATATACAAGTTAACCCGTGCATGATACTCATGCATTCTAGTCACATCAAGCTACTTAAGGTCTTAAAAAGGTTCTTGTCATGCATTTGGGCCTAGCCCAGGCCTCCTCAGGGGAAGAGCGTTACTTCCCGACGCAAGCGGCCTTTTTATTGTGTGTTCATGAGGTAAAATTACCTCACGAAAATGAGTTTGACCCCTCAACTCGTAAATTTAGTCTTTACTACCCCTCCCACAGGGGTAAGGGGGGATGATGGAAGTTAACTGACTTGACTATTCTAATTTTTTTGTCAAATAATGTCAGTATACCAAATTTCAGGTCAATTGGATGAGCCCTTTCTGAGGAAATAGTTTTTTCCACACACACACACTAACGCACGCCTCTACACATGTGTGTTCATGAGGTAAAATTACCTCACGAAAATGAGCTTGAGCCCTACCAAATTTCAGCCCTTTTTGAATTTTTTTCCCCACACACACTAAGAATTTAGTAGGTCAGTGTATAACTCTGCCCAGCAGGTGGTGCTGCAACTTTTTTTTTTTTCCACACACACACAGACAGACAGACGCCACTTAGCATTTATATAGTAGATATGCAAGTTAACCCGTGCATGATACTCATGCATTCTAGTCAAATCAAGCTACTTAAGGTGTTAAAAAGGTTCTTGTCATGCATTTGGGCCATAGCCCAGGCCTCAACCACCAACCACTCCCCACTGTCACCCCCGGCAACCACCAACCACTCCCAACTGTCACTTCTCCTTCAAGAAATATATATATATATTTTTTAAATCTTTATAAACACTTTTAACAATTAACAAATTAAATTAACAAATTAAAAACATCTTAGTATACCAAATTTCAGCCCTTTCTGAATTTTTTTTCCCACACACACTAAGAATTTAGTAGGTCAGTGTATAACTCCGCCCAGCAGGTGGCGCTGCAGCTTGGTTTTATTTTTTCCACACACAGACAGACTGACTAACACACGCCACTAAGCATTTATATTATAGATATATATATATATATATATAGAAATAGGAGATAGAGGAGGAGGTGCACAATAGTGTAGTATTGTTATGTTATATAAATTGACATAGGACCAAGAATTGGTCCGAAATGTATCATTAACACCAATAGAATAGATCAATGATCTTAGTGTGATAAATAAAACTAGTAAAACACCAGTCACTCGTGTAGTTAATGTGCGTACCAGAAAGATGGTCTTTAAGGCTTATCAGACAGAATATCCTGGATATAGCAGATCATAGCAGATCATAGCTTGTCTGTAACAGCATGGCAATAAAACAGCATAAACGGACCCAATGTAGATAAATGTATAGTCCAAAATAGGTAGTCACAACAATCAAATTCGCATTTCGTCTGTCTTAAATGTCAGACTTTATCAGCAGAAAGCAGAATATCAAGCTGATCCTCGGCTACTTGATATATAAGTAGCTGATGTGCATTTTAAATAAACTGCAATATTGAGACATTACATCTGTGGTTTCTATTTTGCTCCAATCCTGAGGCATCCATTGGTTTGCTGGAACATAGAAAATATATGATCTGCTATATCCAGGTTATTCTGTCTGATAAGCCTTAAAGACCATCTTTCTGGTACGCACATTAACTACACGAGTGGCTGGTGTTTTACTAGTTTTATTTATCCCACTAAGATAATTGATTTATTCCATTGGTGTTAAGGATACATTTCGGACCAATTCTTGGTCCTATGTCAATTTATATAACATAACAATACTACACTATTGTGCACCTCCTCCTCTATCTCCTATTTCTAGATTATTCTGGTTAATGCTGCTGCCTGCACATGGGAAGTGTTTTTTGCAAGATTTTTTCTGGACTATAAACTCCTATTACACATACTGATAATTTGTCACAGCGACATTTTTTGGTTATTTCTTTTTTCTATATATATTAAAAAAAGCATATATATATATATATATATATATATATATATATATATATATATATACACACACAATAAAAAAGACAGTTGTCAGCACTTATCCTTTACGCTGCATATCTGTGTGTATCTAGCAAAATTAAAACATGAGGTATTAGTTCATATTTTGATAAAAACATTTAAGCCTGCATCCCAGCGTCAAGGGCACCTCATTATATGTAGGTCCTACACTAACCTATATTCCTTGAACACCATTGAAAAACAGTTAAAATCAGATGCACTCACCTCCCAGGTAGAGGGGTTTACATCTAGTAAGGGCTGGCTTGTGAGCCACACCCCAATGTGCCTTAAATAGGCCTGATGGCTAGCTGCTATGACAATAAGATAATATTTTGAAACAAAAACCATGAAAAAAACAAGCCTGGGCTCGGTATAGCCCATATTATATATGGTAACAGCTGTGTGGCAATAAGCCTGCGCTTGGTATATCCCATAAAATTACCTTGAAGACTCTCTGCATTAATCTGAAATCTAGTACACAGGTAAAGTGGGACATTTATTCAAATTGGCTTATTTTGTTCTTCCTGCACATAGTATTCTATGTTTTTGGTTTTTTTTCACATTAATGATTGTTTTTGTAGCCTTGTTCTGTTACATTGGAAGACTTGGAGCTAGATTTACTAAACTGCGGGTTTGAAAAAGTGGAGATGTTGCCTATAGCAACCAATCAGATTCTAGCTGTCATTTATTTAGTGCACTCTACAAAATGACAGCTAGAATCTGATTGGTTGCTATAGGCAACATCTCCACTTTTTCAAACCCGCAGATTAGTAAATATACCCCTTAGTGTTGTCCAGAGCAACCAATCAGATTCCAGCTATCATGTTCTAGATTGTACTAGATAAACGACAGATAGAATCTGATTGGTTGCTCTGGACAACACCTCCCTTTTCCTTTTTAGAAGGTTTGATAAATCTCCCCCATTAGCACCACCCTAAAGATTTACAGCCGAGCCCAATATTAGTATATAAAAATCTCTTAGTGCACTGACTTAGGTCTCCTCCTAACAGAGACTTCCTTGTCACTGGTGGGAGAGAGTTTACTAATTTGGTCAAGCTTGCATTTAGAATCTCTCTATTAATCTGAACTATATTACACAGGTACGTTAGAAGCACAGGACATTCTTTTCACTATCATACACTGTTGCTCGCTACCTGGTTGAAACTCAACTTATTACTAATTGTTTAGCAATTTCTGTTTCATAAACTAACATTACTATAAGCGTTGATCAGCTACCATATGAGAAAGAAATTAATATTGCTATTAGTACTATCACTGCTATTAGCGTCTACTTCTGCGAGCATAGATAATTGCATATATACTGCCTTTCAAACAAGTCAACTAACCTAGATTCATTTCCTCTGCTACTTTTTAGTTGCTGATAAAATATTATTTCACTTTCATTTCACTCTAGAGGAGAAACACAAACTTTCGGGGAGTTCTGAAGCTTCTGCACCGCAAAGGGATAAGGTAATTCATTTTATATTTATTTGATATTTATTGAGCGAAGACACAATGAAGTAGATGTAAACATACGCACAATTACAGAGTAAAACAAGTTTGATGTATTCTATTGTATTCTATTATATATTCTAGTGTCAGACCCAGGTACATGCATCTTACTACATTGACTATTCAAAATATTCAAAAAGCATAAGTGGGCATGATCCCTTAAACAAATTAGTGGCCAGGTAACTGCTTCTCCCAAGGTCACCAAATCACATTCCAATAATCTGATTGGCTAATGAACTGGGTACCACAGGTGCACTGGAGATGGAGATGAAATATAATAATAGACCATAGTCAAACACGCCTTCAAAAGAAACAAAAGATTGAATTTATGAAGATTAGAATGTGAAGTTGCATGTTATCTATTTAACTGTTATTTGAAATAAAGGTTGTTTTAGATTAATGTCATCTGCGTTTTGAGGTAACCGTAATTCTGTTTGATACTCACATGTTTCAGCGAGTGTTTGATGCTTATGCAGTCATGCCAATGGGTGATGAAAATAATAATTATTATTATTATTTTTTTAGTATTTGCATTTTTTATTTCAATTAAAAAATTGCTTTTAACTTGGAAGATAATTGGACTTGAGACAAAAGTCAGCTGGATCTCTCTTGTATGACAGCACAATTTAATCTTATAGTATTTGTCTCTTATAGAACTGGGGTATTGTAGGTTTTTCATTTATTTTTCCTAAAATTGTCTGGATTTTTTTCACTTGAATTTTATTGGTTGCAATACCAATAAGGATGTGTTCACTTTTTATATCCAGTGCATATATTTTATTGCAAAATAAGCATTGCGAGTGAAAGATTTTAGGTGGAAAAGTGTATCTGTCATAAAAAATCAGGACATATGGAATCCTTACTTCTGACACATGTAGCATAACTGTGACATGCACGTCCTGCCAGTGATTGATGTATTAACATATGATATGGATTATGATAAGTGATTTTCCAATGTACGAGTAGTGCTATGAAAATCACACACAGGCTTAAATTAGTTCCCTAGTCGCCCATCATAATAAGTAATGAGAGTTGAGTGGAGAGTGCACATTTTTTGAGACGTTCCTTGCTATGCGGAGGGTGGTATGGTATTTTCCACTATGCAAAATGACTTGAATTGGTCTGGCTGTCTATGTTGCAGTTTGGTGCAGAACCGCCTTTCTAGGAATACACTGACCAATGCTATAAAGAGCGTTATAAACAAAAAATTATCACATTTAATAAAAGACAGTCCCAATGTCCCTTCACTCTCATGATTACTTTCAGCTACCAATGAGGATAAACTGAGCAGAATTTTAGGAGAAAAACTAAGAAGTTTATTTTAAAGAAAGAGGTTGGTCAATCAAACTCAGGATCTTAGGGAAGAATGGGCAAAACGATGCTACATAGTGCAGTATATAAAATATATTGTTAATACCAAATGCACATACTTAAAATAGCAAAATCAGCTGATCTGCAGATTCCTTGCCTCTAATACCAATATTCTCTTTGACCATGATGGTAATTCTCCACAAGCTCCATTGATTACATTTCATTAAATGGTATCCCAGATTAATACAATGATTTGTCTAATGAATGGTCAGACAGAGGACAAATGATCATCAATTGAAAATGGAAGAATTCTGATTTGACCATGATTATAGGAAGCAGTATTTTACTATGAGGGAGGTGGATTTTTTTACCACATAATTTAGGAAACTCACCAAAAGTAAATTGGAATGCCGTTTTTGAGGTTAGGAAGGATCCACCCTCCTGTGAGACTAAACTGGCAACTGTCACAGTGAGGGTTTTATGTTGCTTTATTTTAGATCAACACACTTAGGGCTAGATTTACTAAATGGCGGTTTTCAGCGATTTTTCCAGCAAAATTACTAAAGCCCAAGCTTCTATTAAAACGGCCAGAATTGACACTTTAGAAAACCACCACTTTTCAAATCGCCATCCTGATTTTAACAATGATGAACATGCAAACATTCGGATTTACTAAGATGGGGTTTGCAAAACCGCTGCAAAACCACCAACCAAACGGACAAAATAAAATAGGTGGCTGTGATAGGGGAGATTCCTCAATCTGCATGCTGCCATTCAGAACATAAGAGGAAGCACCATTGATATTTAAATTATTGGGGCATTTATTATTTATTGATTAAGGTGCAAAATTAATTTTTAATTTTACGGGGGCAATTTTTTTTCTTAATTTCAAGGGGGCACTATTATTGTATAATATTGTGGGGACATGTGAATATATAATAACATTAACTGATTTTTAATGTTGGATCTAATTATTTATGTTGCACAATTTGGCATTACATAATGCCACAAATAATATAACAATTCAATAATTTTGTCCCCTCAATATAACAAAAAATAAAGTTTGCCTCATAAGTTAATTATAAATTAATTTTGCCCCTTAATCAATACATAATGATTGTCCCAACAATTTGAATGTCAAAGGCGCTTCCTCTTATGTTCTGAATAGCAAAATAACACAAACAGCGTGTTTGCCAGCCATTATACATTGCAGTCTCAATCCACTCTATAGTAAATGCAGCGGTTTCGACCACTCGAGTTTGCTGGCGGTTTAAGTACACCACCAAACTCGATTCTTTGTAAATCTGGCCCTTAGAGTTAATGAATGACTGAATGAAAAGTTGATTGACCTGTCATTTTTCAAGTTTGCTCAACAAATGTAGAATTACTGTTATTAATTTGGTTTCCTGCATTAGGTGCTTTGATAATAAATAACATGTAGAGAGGAAGCGGGTTTTAACATTCTGTTCAACAGGAAAACTATCTATATAGATGGTCTTAACCACAATGTGGTTAGCAACCCCCCCAGTTAACACATAATAAAATGTTTCTGTTATTCTCATGAGTGTGTTTCTGTACTATGAAATTCAGCAGCATTTATTTTCATTATTTTACAGATTTTGTGCGTTCCAGCACCTAGGTGGAAAGGACCATTTTTTTGATAATTTCTATAAAAATGATGGATGAACAGTAAACATTGTTTTGGGCTGTTTATTACCCAAACATATTTTTAATGGTAAGCTAAATTTGTAAGGATGTGAATACTTCATGCTTGATGTGCATTAGTTGTTAATTCTTATCATATATATAGTTTAACTTAATAAAATACAGGAACAGAGGCTGATATCTACAGAGAACGGGAAGTGGTACTGTGCATTTGCAAATACACTCAGCTGGTTAACTGATGAAGAATTGTATCCATAACATGAATAGCATCATACATTACACATCAGTTTCTCATTCCTAGTAGATTAGAACCAGTACTGAAAATATTATTCTTGAATGTGTACAGAACACAAGAAGGGATAATGCACAGTGGGCCATATGTGTCTGCCAACAACGTATTCTGAGAAATACACTAGACATAAACCAGAGGAGCTGTAATTTTCATGTATTAATTCTAAAGTACAGCATAAGAATCCTTGCTGTTTTGTATTTAGCATGCAGATCAAGAGTAGTAAAATGAGAAGATAAAATGCTAGTAATTTTTATAACACACAAACCAAGATATATCGTACTATAAAACTGTTAATAAACACAAAATAGAATATTTACTTGGATTTTAGCCAGCATATGAAACATGAACAGTAGCACTCTACATTCATTAATACCCATTAAAATAGACCATACTGTGCTTAATTTATAGTTAGGAGCTAATCAAACAATGGAGGGGTGGCAAATATGAAATGTGTGGAACATTTAGAGTTGGAGTTGAGGGCATGTGCTAGTTCAACTCAAAATTGCAGTGTAATAACAAAGCTATGCATTATTTGTGTGTCACATGCAAAAGCAGCCAGCATTTTACCTGCATGCAAAAAGAGAAAATGTTTTTTTGCACCCCTTTCATTGCATTACAAATGGTTTCGCTCCTGAGTTTTCACACTAAGAATTTAATTTCACATACTGAGAAATTGCACTGTGTATAATAATGTGAATTGCATTTATAAAAATATATACTGCTTGGCAAATCCAAATATCATCATCATCATTTATATATATAGTGCCAACATATTCCGTAGCGCTTTACAATTGGGGACTAGCATAGTAAACTAATTAACAAACTGGGTAAAACAGACAGAGAGGTGAGAAGGCCCTGCTCGCAAGCTTACAATCTATGGGACAATGGGAGTTTGACACATGAGGCTAAGGCTAAGTCTACATTTTGCATTTGGGTCCAGTCAGGCTGCAAAGGTAAAAGTGACTCATAAGCTAAATGATCCTGTCACACAACAATGTTGATCAGGGGGTAGTTGTCTTGTGTGAAATTGTGTAACGGGTGGTAATAGGGTATTGTAGTGAGATAAAGAGGGTGGTTGAGGAATATTATAAGCTTGTCTGAAGAGGTGGGTTTTCAGAGAATGCTTGAAAGATTGTAGAGAATGCATGAAAGATTGTAGAAAACACTTGAAAGATTGTAGATAATGATAACTTAGTCTTTAGGACGCTAAAAGATACCTGTGAAGTTTATGTGGTACATTAACAAGGCTAAAAAAATGTGAAGGCACATCTCCTCAGCGAACCTTTAAAACTAAGTATTTTCATGAGGCTAAAAGGTTATGAGAACACATGCTACTTTTTGGACTTCTGGGACATCCAGGAGAGGAGGTCCAAGAGGAAAGTATGAGTGGGGAGTAATAGCTAGATTTGCATCATCACAACTCCCCCCCCCACTGGTCAAAGATGTGAACATGTGATTTGCATAGTCAGCTCCACCCACCACTGCTTTCATCATCATCATCATTTATTTATATAGCACCACTGATTCTGCAGCGCTTTGTCATGTAAATCTCATCCTTGTGTGGTGGAGGCAGAGACTGATGCTGCAAATGGCATTATCAAGACACTCCTCACTTCACAAGAAAGATAAGCAGGATCCAGGAGGCTGGCCTACTCTCCACAAGTCCCCAGACATTCTGTGAGAGTAGGCAAGTATGGGGAACAGCTCCTTAGATATGTCTCCACTTCTTAAATGCACTAGGATATGTTATTATACTAAGGAGCAAAAACTTAGTTGTATGATGTCTCAGAAAAGAAAAATCTGCATTTGTGCGGCAGGAAAACATGTTGTATATAACTAAACTTCATGAACTTGTAATTAATTATTGATTGAATAGCCTATTAATATGTGCATATATTTAATACCACCATACTGCGCTCTTTGTCTTTCAACAGGTCACATTCGACTGTATTAGGAAAACAATGGCAGCTAAATATCTAATTATAATATCCTTACTTCAAACTTTCTGTAAGAAATATTCAACTACATTAATTGTCTAAATTGTCTGTCATGTCTCCTAAATTTATAATTGTTTATTAAAGATAGCTATTTATATAAGTGATATACATATAATACAAGAGTCTGTTTATAACTCCAAAAATCCTCCTTCCAAATACCACTTTATTCCACTTTAACAGCTCTTAATAAAGTGTCTAGTAATATTCCTGCTGCTTAGATCATTGAATATATTTTATTATTATTATTATTTATTTATTTATTTAAATGGCGTCACAGATTCCATTGTGCCGGATACAGAAGCAAGTAACAAATAGA
Source organism: Mixophyes australis (assembly GCA_036250195.1). Taxonomy (NCBI): domain Eukaryota; kingdom Metazoa; phylum Chordata; class Amphibia; order Anura; family Limnodynastidae; genus Mixophyes; species Mixophyes australis. Next base: position 96,144,444 of record JAVHZZ010000011.1, on the reverse strand, counting down.
TGAGGTAGTACACATAAGTAGCACAGATGAGTGTGAGTAATGCTATGGGGACTCACACGGAAATGCATTACAGGACATACAAGGGAGTCAGACAGTAGACAGACATGGGGCTATAGGTAAAGAGGACCCTGCCTGTGAGAGCTTACATTCTAGAGGGAGGGGTGGTGAGAGACAGTAGGACCAACTGGGAGAAAATAGAGATGGCAGGCGAAGGAAGAGGAAGTGATTGATAAGATGGTCGGGAAATGGTAAGTTAGGTGAGCTTGAAAAGAGGAGTTTTGAGTAAGTGTTTTAAGGAATGAAGGTTGGGGTAGAGTAGAGTGAGGCGGGGTAGGAGTTCTAAAGAATGGGGGCAGCACAGCAGGAATATTGGAGAGAAACGTGGGAAAATGTAATGAGGGGTGAATTGAGGCAGAGGTGAGATATAGGGCGGAGTGGCCTGGTAGGTATGTAGTATGTACCTTGAGACAAGGTGAGAGATGTAAGGGGGAGAAGAGTCAGTAAGGGCTTTGTAAATGAGAGCAAGAAGCTCAAACTAAATTCTTAAACGGATGGGGAGACAATGAAGGAATTTGCGCAGAGGAGAAGTGGAAGCGGATTAGGTAACCCCTCTAATCAAACCTGCTACTCAATTACTTTTTTATTGTTTTTAACTTGCTGTATGACTGGTCCATTGAACACTTGGCACAACTCACACTTATGAGAATAGTTAATACTTGGTTTATCTAGAGCCTTTATTAGTCAGGAACACTCATGACAGTGTTCCACTATTATAGTACCCCAAAGGCAGTGGCCCACAGCACAATATTTTGGATAATTGACAATCAAAGTATTCAAGAACAGTTTCTGGGACCTGGTTTGTGGTCCATACCCATGGGTTGAACACCAGTGGTCTAGAATAAAAAAGAATGTCCTTTGTTCCATCTGGATTTTTGATCTAGGGAGCACAGCTGGTTTTCCTATTGTGTGTTTCTGTATTGTCATAATGGTATATTGTGTGACGCCTCAGTGTTTTTATTTACCACATTTTGGATCCTCGTTACCATGTATCTTAAAGTGCTTTTTACTTGCCTACTCTTGGATTTTAGCTGTTGTCCCACTGCACACAGGCAATTTTTCTGCTCATCAACCACAGGTTCCAGTTTCCTCTGTCATGTAATTTGTTTAAGACTTTTATGAGCTCTGATTACATTAATGCTTTCTCCTGTAAATCTCCTGTTGGCATCAGGGCAATTGTCATCCTATATATAACCTTCTGTTTCATGTACTCTTTTTCAGTGTATAAATGTTTCTTTACTGTTTTCTGGATGTTAACCTTGTGACTTGGTTTATGATCGCCACATGCCCATACCCTTGACATGTTTTCTGAATTGTTTTGGTCTTTCATATCCTTCTCCAGCAATCAGCAGCCTCCTAATGGGGCTCTCTTGAGGTCCAAACCTTTGGTCACCTCCCAACCAATCTCAGCCCTCTGGTTTAAAATTAAGGGACTGTTGGACTCAAAGGAGCCTGGACCAACCGTTAACATCACAGAATATCCATTTTCCAAGCTCGATTCTTGTACATTTAATGTGTGTTTTGGAAACATATTGAGGGATATTGGCTCTGTGTAAGTAAATGATTTTAATAATATATATAAATCACTCATATTACTTTTCCTTTTGCAGGCAGCAGGTATTCTGCCGTAACAATGCAACAACCCTCTGCTGTAGCAGCCTTGGTTGGCTCCACCGTTAATTTGAGCTGCCATATGATATTAGGTACAGAGACAGTGAAGCGAGTGAATTTATATTGGTATGTTCACGAGCATAACACGACAAACAGAAACTATGTGTACCCTGATGCACATTCTAAATATATAATCACCAAAGATTCATCATGGCTCAGCAACCCAAGTCACAGCACGGATATGTCTTTTACCATTTCTAATGTACGACTCTCTTACACATACACATATTTATGCCATACTTCATTGCTGTTTAATTCAGGCAGCAGAACGTCAACAGGGAGAGGTACATATCTTCTTGTATACGGTAAGCATGTTTAAAACATATCCTGCGTATAATACCTTGAATTTTATAATGTGTGTAGACTGTATGTAGACATATTTGTGTTTAAAATTGCTTACAAATTGGTGAGCTGTGATATCTGAACTCCCCAACTATAAAGGTATTCTTCACAATGTTCTTTTATGGCACACAGGTCCGAATTTGTGGGCACACCACGGAAGCCACAGGCCAAAAGTTTTAAATTCATTGCTTGTGTCTGCGCCACTCTTGGGGCTAGATTTACTAAGCTGCGGGTTTGAAAAAGTGGGGATGTTGCCTATAGCAACCAATCAGATTCTAGCTTTCATTTATTTAGTACCTTCTACAAAATGAAAGCTAGAATCTGATTGGTTGCTATAGGCAACATCCCCACTTTTTCAAACCCGCAGCTTAGTAAATCTAGCCCTTGGTGTGGTCATTGTTGGTAGATTAAAAATCTGCCTCTGTGTCTGGACATTCACTCTTTGCTGTCATATCTAAATGCAGGAGCCACAGGCATTTGGTGCTAACACACGATTATTGTCTAATTATAGACAACATGCACGCAACAGCAGGTTGGCAGACAAGGATGACAGAGCGTGGTATCTGGACTGGGGTCTGTTTTTTTTACAATAGTTACATGGATTGGAGTCAGATTTTTTACACTTCCCACCAGGACTAATTGATTTAAACAAGGGGTTGGTTCTACTAATGGAAACTGACTGCAGAGCTGCCACTGTTCTTTCCTCAATAACAGTTGTAACTTTAGTCGTAGCTTGATGTATGCACAATTCACTATGTTTATTACAGAAGTAAACAGGGGAAGTGTAAAAGGGGATTCTTGGCTTGATGGTACACAATGCTTTCCTCTTTTTCATCTTGCATCACTTTCTCGTACTTTCAGTTCATTTTGTTCAAAACATGTTATTCACAATAATGTTATTTTTTCTAGGCTTTTAAATATAAAACTAATATAGGATTATAGAATTATATGGGATGGCAAATCTTGAAGTTCTGTAACCTTCAGGAGTCATTATTACATTTTATTTAATCATATAACTCATCTGTGGTATCTTATATCCTTATAATTTACAGAACAAAGTATATTATCATTTTTATAGTTTGGTGGTAACTTTCCTTTAAAGGGGTTGCATCATACAAATGTTAAATTCAGCTTTTGTAATGGGCTAATTATTTACACTCATTCTTGCTCCTCCCCTTTTCAGGCATCAATGCTTATTTCCTCTGCCTGTCAGTGACCTCATATACATGCTAACACTCCATAGATGCGCGCCTATTGAAGAAGAGCTCTCTATGCTCTAGCCTTACAGTTCCTCCCCCTCTTACATTAAAGTGATTACCTTGCCTATCACAAGCATGTTTTCTCCTTCCTAATTCTGATACTCAGGTGTAGTAAGTTTCAAAAGGAAGGAGCTTGCTGATGATTGGTAGAGGGACATACTTCGAGGTGGAGGAAGTGACTACTGTGTTAGTAGTCCATGTTGCTGGGTATTTGAACAGACAATTCTGAATCAGAACAACTCTGATATAGGTTCAACATAATAGGTGTTTCTAAGCATGCTAGTAAGGTCAAACACAGGCAGAGTTTGAAGAGGAAGTAAGTATTCATTCCTGAAAAGGAGTCTAGAATCAGAGTAACACAAAATTCCATAGTGATGGAAAGATGCACTAAACTAAAACTATTTAGTCCATACATTTCTGTAGCAAGTTGGACTTGGCTTGAGGGTTATGATTTGAACAACCTAATCGGGAATATCAACTGTCTCATAACATGGAACACAGTACTAGGATACATTTGCAGATAATTTGGTCAATGGCATTGAAATCTATTTTTTATTAGCGACATTTCCGTCTTTTCTAAAAAATTTAATATGAACCTATCAGACATGATATATATCTAGCTGTGGGTAATAATAATTGTTTCAGAACTTCTATTCCTGCATAAAATAATTGTATAGTGAGTTTTGGCTTAGGAGAACTTGATATACCACATCTGATTAGAAGATACATTTATCATCCCAGAGTTCTAAAAGTTTTCCCGGCAACACATTCATTAGTGTGTGTGATCACCACGGATATACATTTAAGCTTTTCTAAATCCCCTAAACCGTATAAGTGGATAGATTTTAGAAATGAGAGAAAATTTCAAAACTGTTCCTCGGAAAGTACACCATGTATTTGGGTTGGAATTCTGTATATTTCTCCAGTGGACTTATGTTCCTCATGAAATTCCCCTTTTTATTTTTATTCTGGACTGAATTTTCCTATAATTATTTGTTTAACTCAGATTTCACCCTTTTTTAAACCCCAACCATACCATAGAGCTGAATAAATTGACACCGTCATGGCCCCAGCTTCGCAAAATGCAGAATTTACAGATACAGGGTAGAATTGGACACATAAGTGTCATGTGCAGCCCATACTTTACTTAGTATTCTGAACCGCACATATCGTAAAATGTGTATATTCATTATCAGCATGGCTCTTACACCAGGGGAAGCAGTCGCAATAGATATTCTGCCTAGAGGTGTATCCGTGGTTACTTCCCTCTTAGGGTTCTATGTAAGAAGCATTAACACCTTCTTACTGTACTATACCTACACCTACCTGCCCTTTACCTCTCCCATTTTGCCTCTGTAACACTATTGAGGTGCGACGGGGAGATACATCTCAGTTTGAGAGCAGACCAAGACTTAAGTTTTTCGACTGCGCAAGCGTGATTATAAAAAGTGCTTTTTGCATTTATGAGTTGGACTTACGTAAATTAAAGATCATGTAAGTCAAAATCCAATGCATTTCTAACGACCAGGGTTGACTTGTGTCTCCATGCCGCTAAAGTATTGCACCTACAAGTGAGTACTCCCCAATAAATGTCTCTCCAAGCACAAAGGTCCGCAAATATACTATGGGCGCAAATATACTATGGGCGTAAGTTGTGCGCTTGTTCAGTGCAACAAATTTACACAAGTCCCAGTTTTACATGGTGGAAATAACTCTAAACCTGGTTTCTAAGTAGACAGTTAAAAATGAATGTGTATAGACCAACGGGACATAACATTTTCATTTGCAGTATATATTTTGAATAAATGAATAATGAGTTGACTGAAGGTGACCGATTTTTGTCTAGTTCCTTTTTTTTAATGCTATTTCACCCATACAATATTTGTTACCTGTATGAAGTTAAATAAGTAAATTGGTACAGTAGATCAAAGTTATACCAGAATTTGTGGTCTATTTAACAATATGCTGTGATAACCTAGGTTTTCGATCGCTGCATTTTTTTCTTTGGTGAGCCTCTGCTACCGCCAAGTACATCACTAATCTTTTGTGAGTGATATTTGAAAATCACCAAAAGAGCCACAATTAACCAACAATCGTTCTAGGACAATTCAACTCTTCTATTAACATTTTCAAGTATACAAGTTAAATAATATGCCAGACCATGGCTTGAAATGTCACTGTGGTTTTGTTTAAAGCATGGTTAATTGTTTCCTTCCTTTGTAAAACTCAGAACAAAAAGCATATACCAATAGATTTGAAGTAAACTGAAAAACAAACAAAGAGCAGACAAGATATGTTAGAATGGCAAATTGTATTTTTTTTTAGCTTTTAACTTCTTTCTTTTTCTTTCATGTTCTTGTTTTGGTTCCTCAAGTTTAATTATAGACAGCAAATGGATAAGTAGGAGCTACAATGCTTTAGTCTGCTGTGTACTAACCTAGTCATTCCAGAGTAATGGCTGCTAGTTTATCTGATCTAAAATTGATCATTCTATCAATATCAAATAACATGCAATAGTAAAGATGCCCCGTGTTTAATGGTTAATTTTCTAGCCCGTTATGTTTTTGTTTTCTTCTCTGCAAAATGTGCCTATGAATTTTGCTTCAATGTATGTAGTAAATTTACTTTTCATGTTCTGGACCCATTTGTGCTTCTGGAAAGGAGATTGTAGTAAATTGTAGCTGTTGGAAATACATCTGCTAGTTCCAGACATAGCAAAAGCAACTCAAATACTATGTGGTACTCTGTTCCTGTCACCAATATAGCTTGTCTGTATTGTGGTCTATGCATACTGAGTATATTGTTTTAGTTGATGAACCACATCAAAGAAAATTATTTAATTTTACTTTGTGATCCATCTGTGAAAAGATTAGCTGAAAAGAGCTTAAGGTGCTAAAGTTAATTGCTAAAACATCCGGTGTAATTTTGTGTGGTTCACTGAAATATGCTCTACTCAATCTTAAACACTGTAAATATCTCAGTTTTTTTTCAAAATGCAGCACAAACTAGAACCTATTGGCATGTCATGTACAGTATTATAAACTATATAAATTTCTATGGGATGTACCTTTAAATAAAGGGTAGTGTCCTACAACTGCCAAAAAAACAATAAAGCATTAATTTAATGTTTTCTCTTTTGATCTGTGTTTCATAAAAGGCAAAAGCATTTTTTGCATAATCATTGCCAGGGGCTGGCTGGCCTGGGGCGCAGGGGGGCAGCGCCCCCCTGGGGTGCTCAGTATTACCTCAGTTAGGGCCATGTGGTAGGCCGGCCGGCCGCCCCCCGGATGCCATATCACCTGTTTTTTCCGGCCCATGTCATGAGATGCGGCTGTTTCAGCGCACAGGCGGCCGCATCACATGACACGCGATGAGGCCGCGTCATCAATGATGCGGCCGCATCGCGTGTCATGTGATGCGGTCACCTGTGCACCCCCCGGGCTGAAATCTGCCAGCCCGCGCCTGATCATTGCTTCGGCCAGTTTTTACTTTTGAAAAATGTTCATATACTTGTCTCAGATGACCTATTTTGAAAGTGTTTCATGGTGTACATTTGCCATTGAAGGGAAACACAAATATGACACTTTAAGGACCAGTAAACCAAAATGCAAATGTTCAGATATCTATATATTGTTCAGTGTTAAGCTGACATTCCACTTAAGTTCTGATAAAAAAAAGTAAAGCATTACTTCCTCATTACATTACGACAGATGTAGCTCCCCATCTTTAGGATGGTTCTTAATTGGATCTCACATAGGTCAAAAAATCTCTAAATGCAGATTGAGTTGCTGTGACAGAGTATATTTCTGGACAGCAAGTCTGCAAATCTGTCACTCAAACACTACCTATTTAGAAAAAGACCTCCTTCCTTACACGGCAACCTGCTGCGAGCATGGTGAACATATTTAGTCAATTATATACATTCTAGTTAATTTGTGTGAATTATTGAGCTCGGTAATTCACAGACTTCAATATAAATGAATTTAAGCTACAGAGATTACATATACAGATCTACCAGTTGGGGTGCAAACTCTAGGAAGGTGTTGTATATATTGTCTTAATTTATAACTGCATTATTTTTATTTACTTTATGTCTACCAAAGATAACCTCAAAGCCTATGTCAACGGCACAGATATAATTTGTAGAATTGACGTACAAGAAGTGGAACATGTGACATTGGTTTGGGAATTTGAGGGTCGCGGGTATAAGAACAATGGTCATGATTTGATTTCAAATTCAAGAAATTCATATTGGATTGCCAACCATCTCTCTAATGGGACCACGCAATGCCAAGCCCATAGGAACGTTACCTTCACCTGCCTGCTCCAGTACAAGGGGGAAAGTCTTCTGAATCACAGTATCGACATTACTTGTACAGGTACAGTATATTATTCATGTCTTTATATATTACATTACTACAAACTGCTTACTACTATACCCTTTATCTTCCATTCTGTCTTTATATAGTTAATTCAAGTTACATGCACTGTATGTTATTCCACAGAAGTAATTATTGGAAGCTCTAGTTATATGATTGACTCCATGTTTTATTCTTCTATCCAAGCTTCTTTGTTTCTATCAGATCAGTCTGACTTATTATTGTTACATTTGTAATGAATGGTATTGCAGCCTTGTGGGTAACTGTTTGTTAAAGCTATAATGTTACTCTTTTGCTTTTTTTATGATAATTGAAAAATGTCTACTATCAAACCTTAGGTCAATCCTGCCAGTAAACATGATTTTAATGTTCCTGTAAAAATGACCATTGGATGCTTATAACGGAGCCTGATCACCCTAAAGCAGCACGAACAAGATGACATTTGTGTTTGGATTATGAGAAGGGTTCGGCTAACATTCACTTAGTAATGGACTATATATAGTGTATCATTTTCTACGGGAGGATTAAGATTAATAGTGCTCGCATCAAAGTTAACTGTAAAGACGTAAAAAGTGAAGATGACTTGGCAAAAATGGAAGCATAGCCATTTGCGTTTTATTATTGTTATTATTATTATTATTATTATTATTATTTATTTATATAGCATCAGCATATAACACAACACTGTAGAATGTTTAACATTCACACCAGTCCCTGCACCGGCGGCGTCAATTATATTATCACTATATGTCTATGGGAGTTAACTGGAGCTCCTAGATGGAACCCAAACAAGTAAAGGGAGAGCATAAGCACCATACAGATCACACCCAGCTCAGGATTAAACTCAAGACCAAAACAATCAATATTAACCACAGTGCCACTGTGCTACCCATATTGTTATCATATAGGTCATATTATCAGTTGGTAGCTGTTAGTACAGAATATGTTCACATATTGTGCCTGGCCACAGACTTATAAGTACACAGGATTTTGCTCTTTTTCCCCCTAGAAGGGATAGTTAGAACATTTGAGTCATATCCCATTTTAGGATTGTATCTCCCATTTGGATAGGAACAAGGTACCATCTTCGGTAGCATTTTCCTTGATACATACACATTTGAAGGAGGCCTCGGCTTTATGACCCATCATCCACTGTTCTCTGTTGCTTCTTCTGGGGCTCGAGCTCTTAGGAAATTAGTGGTTAGGGATACTGAGGAGGTAAGAGAGACATTTTTGGGTAAGTGGAGTTTTAAATGGCATATGGAGAGGGTAACAGGTCTGTTCTTCACAGCCACTCACACAGCACAGCTCCATCAATATGGATGGGAAGAGACCGTACCCGCTCCAGTTACTTGTGATGATGACGTAACTGGCAGTTTGTACAGATTCCCTCTGCAGCCATTTCAACCCCTCCACCACCGAATGCCACAGCAAAGTAAGCGATGGTGGAGAAGGTGGGAGCCAATTAATTACACTAAGAGTCCTCCCACACTTACCTTCCATTCAAATATCTGGACTATATACTGCTGAAGGCAGACTATTCTGTCTGCCTCCTCTGCTGCCTGCACACTTGGGATGGCTTGGACATCCACATGTGACTCGATGAGACAGGGAGGGGAAGACACAGGCATATGTTACTACACACTAAGGAGTGGCAGGGTGAGATGGAGACTGTCACACAGGGTGTGCAAAATAAACTGGAGCAACGTATCAATATAATCTGTGCAGTATATTCAATGAGGTGGCTGGTCCTCCTTCCCAATTGTGGGGCTAGCCAGGGCCATCAGAAAGCACTACAACCCAAGGGCCAATACAGATGGGCCCATGAGCCACTCAGATCAGGGGTCTGACTTTGCCCCTTCCTAATTAAAAAAAGCAGAAACAGAAAAATAAATCTAACACAACCCCATGATTTCATAAAGGCCACTGTCCCAATGAGCCAATCTGCCTCTGCAGGCTATAGTTTCATGAATTATAAATAAATAAATGAGCTCAAACTCTTTCTCCTCCTCTGACAGTTTAAGAAAACAAAAACAAATGCATGTACATCCTAAATTAGCTGGCCAATCACTGAAAAGTAACATATTTATATTCACTGATGTATATAGGGGTTAACTTCCTTTTGGGACACTCCACAAAGATTGCACTGATTAAGGTGGTCAGTGACTTGATCATTGCTAAATCCAAAGGCCAGTACTCACTTTTGTTTCTCCATGAACTCTCTGCTGCAGTTAGACATTGTTGACCACTCACTTTTCATACAAATGCTGCCTACCTCTTCAGGACACTCTCATTTTTTGTTTCTTATCCTGTTTATCAAACTGTTACTTCAGTATTCATCTCGCTATTCACTTCCTCTACCAGTTTACGTAACCCACGACTCAATCTCTTTCTAGGCCACTTCTTTTTGAAAACTAAAAAGCTCCTTTAGATTTCAGTATCTCCTGTGTGTAAATGACACCCAAATGTATCTATCCACTCAGGATCTTTTGCCGTCTGTGTTGAACCACATTAATGATTGTATATCTATTATTATTATTATCATTTATTTGTTAGGCGCCACAAGGTATCCGCAGCGCCGCACACAGTACTAACAGTAGACTATACAGAGTGAAACCATACAGAACAATGAACAAAAAGTACCAATACTTCAGAAACTCAGGCTAGTCATATGCAGTAAAGACGGAGCGGAAGAACAGGTATGGAGACAGGATGGGAGGGGGCCCTGCTCATACGAGCTTACATCCTAAGGGAGGGTAAACAGACCAGGCACAAGAGGAGCCAGTTGAGGCAAGAGGAGAGAAGGGAGGACGAGCAAAGGGAGGAGATGGGGGTTAAGTAGATGGTTGGTAGGCTATGAGGAAGAGGTGAGTTTTGAGTGCACGTTTGAAGGAGCACAGAGTAGGAGAGAGACGGATGGAACAAGGGAGGTCGTTCCAGAGAAGGGGGGCTGCACGGGAAAAGTCTTGGATTCTGGAGTGGGAAGAGGTGATAAGGGTGGAGGAGAGGCGGCGGTCTACCATTTCATCTTGAATGTCCTCTCTCCACCTCAAACTACATCTTTCAAAAACTGGGCTAATAAACTTCTCACCAGCCAACAGAGGCAAACTACCTGCCATTTCTATTATTTCTAACTACATGACAATAAACCCTACCCCTCAAGCTCAATGCCTGGGTATTGTCCTTTGTTCTCCACATCTAATCTTGACCAAAAATGTATTACACACATCTAAGAAACATATCTAGAATATACATAAAACACTTGCTCCCTTTCTCAGTTACAAAAATTATATTTTATAACTCCTATTTTATAAACTCCTATATTTTATAAATTGCAAGCAGGCCCGTCTTACCTCTGTCTACTAATACACACTTCTTTTTTTACAGTGTTAGCTCCCAATAATAAAGTGCTGCAATATGCTTGTACTTTATAAAGATATAACAATAATAATAATAATAATAATAATAATAACAATAATATAATTAATAATCTTAATAATTAAATATTTTAAGTGATTCAGAGAATGCTAAGTGCATAATTACATAATTGTCTCCTCTACAAATTTTAGGTTCCCTCAATAACTCGAGCTTTCAAGGTAAGTAACAATCAAAGTGGGACTTAGCTGAGAAAACATGATTTGGTATTGATATTAGCAGATTTGGAGGTAGATTAACGGAATAGGAGGCTAGACAGGTATCTAGATATTCAGTGATACCTAACCCCAGTCCTCTATAATGCTCAATTTATATACTGGAACATAATATTACATTATTACTATCTAGCAGTAGAGGGGTTAGAATATGTACCTCTGCACTATTAGTTTATTAATATCCACACTATAATAACCAGTGCAGTACCTAGTTCCACCCCAAGGAGCAATAATAAGGGACTATTAGTAAGAGAGGAGTTCTGTATCTAGTTATGAAAGGGAAACGATGTGTCCTGTAATAAACCTATTAAATGATAGAAGGATTGGATACACAATAAGGATAACCCAACATAATTCTTTGTATACTGAATCAACACTTTATATGATATTGGTGCAGCTCATTCCTCAACATTGACAGAACATAGTAAGACAGCATAGTAGTCTTTTTTACTACTTTTTAACAGTGTTCTACCAAGTTTATTTGGTCAATATTCTCATTCACTATAGGTTTTTTAATTATTTCGCTTACGAATTATGTGTTTACTCTAATAAAGATATTACTCTTAACAGATTTATATAGTACATAGTGTACCAAAAGAGTGCCCTATATACACATTTTCCTACCCTTTCCCCTTTCCCTTTTCCCTTTTCTTAAAACATGATTTGGATAAGTTGGCTGGGTAGCATTACACTTATACCCCAAATAAACTCATAGATGTCCATTTAATCAATTTAACAATCTTCTTCCGCATGTTCTTACCAAATAAAATGAATTGACCTAACTCCAAAGTGTAAAGTAGTCAGAAAATGTGAGTAGATATTTCTGAAATTTGCAAAAATAACACACATATACAAATAGAGAGAGAGCGAGAGAGATGTTTAACACCAGTACGAGGAACAGATAGATGAAAGCACGGACAATCATTTTTTTAGATAAGAATGACAGCCAAATTTCTCTAATCATTGAAAATGAACCTTTTATTATGAGCAAATCTTCATGGATAACCTCTTCTCTGCTTCCTCTATCACTTTGAGTACCACAAGACTCAGGCCCTTCTCTATCTAGACCACATCTCTTCGAAAACAGATAAACTTTTTTGGATTTCAGTATGCAGGTCACACCCGAATGTATTTATCCTCTCCGAATCTTTTACCATCTGTGCTGGTCACAACAACTTTCAAAAACTGAGCTAACAATCTTCTCACCAGCCAACAGAAGCTAACTACCTGACATTTATATTTCTTCTGACTACAATACAATAAATCCTACCCCTCAAGCTCACTGCTTTGGTGCCATCCTTCAATCAGAACTGTCCTTTGTTCCCCACATTCAATCTTAATCAAAGTCCTGTTACATACATCTAAATACATCTCTAGAATGCACACAGAACACTTGCTTCCATTCCCAGCTACAGAATTATTAAACTATTTTTTATAAAGACTGTAAGATGGTGAGCAGGACCCACATACCTCTTTGTCTGTTATGATAATATACAGTCTTGTGTTACTACAGTGTTTGTTCCCAATTGTAAAGTGCTACAGTATACTGGTGCTATATAGAAATAATAATAATAGTAATAATATTTTTTACAAATTTGAAGTAAAACAGAGAATGCAAAGTGCATACTTACATAGTTGTCCCTTCTACACATTTTAGGTGGTATCTATAGCTCAAACTTTCAAGGTAAGTCATGATCAAAGTGGGATATAACTGAATAACATGATTTGGATAAGGTGAATGGGAGTTAGTACATTTACACCCCAAGTGAACTTATACATGTCGACTTAATCAATTTATCAAACGTATCATTTTCTGCAGAGAGAGGGAGAGAGAGCTATTGGAACAGATAGATGAAAGCCGGGGTAATCATTATTTTAGAGAACAATAACAACCTATTCTCTGTATTCTTTGAAAATGAACCTTCTTTTTAGAAAGACATTTTTTGAATAAACATTAGCATCGCCCACCGTTTTATTGCTGTTATTTGAATTTTTGGAGACTACTTCCTAATCACAATTTCTTTATGACTTGATGAAGATATGTTGTACGATCTAGTAAAATGTATAGTACGAAATTGACACCAGGGAAGGGGTCTTTGCGGAGGGACTTCTGTTGAACTTCTACTCAGTGGTCCAAGTGAAAATTTAGAAATGGTGGTATGGAAATTTAGAAGTGGTCGGCATGAATAATACAATGGGAATGTAAGTGAACAAAATGTTATACTTTTACAATGAAGGCAGTAAGAAAAATGAAGGTTATGCATACCACTATATACCCCCACTTTGAGGACTGTCTCTATTCCAGGGGAACTCTTTCTAGTGGGAGAACATTTAATTGTAATAACTTCTTTTGAAATTTAGAACAAAATTGGTAACAAACATGTTTTTATGATCTTAGGTGAGCTGAAAGCATCTCATCCAGTACTTCTCTACAGCCTTGTTCTGGGAAACTCAATTGTGATATTGATATTCGTTCTTGTGTTCTTGTTCTTGATGAAGAAGAGGTGGCAAAACAGACGAAACAAAGTTGCTCTACCAGATCCCAACATTGCAAAATACCGCAAAATTCGGCAACATCAAGTGAAACTACAAAACTGAAAGAGCTCAATCAAATAATTAACTTATGCTGCATAGATTTGAGAAGTGCCTGTTATGCTTCTACTGAGTTATATAGTGGTTTAGATTTGATTTAATGGACTGTATATACAAAACTCACCTGGTGCTTAAAAATGTTAGTTTTCCATTGATGCCAATTAATTTTCTGCCCAGTGCACATTAAGGTGGCACACGCTTTGGAAGCAGACTCCACAAACTAAAAGTGCACCTGTATGGATGGAGAGGTAACAATCCTTTAGAAGGTTCAACCTTCTACTCTTACCACCCAAAGTTTTTCTCCTAAAATGCTGCTTAGTTTAGCCTTATTTCTGGCTTAACTAAGTCATGAGTGACTGCTTGTATTATATATTACGTTGTGCATGTCATGTGTTTTCTTACACTGCTCAGGGTACATTGTAAAGGATTCACTTATCGCTTAGCTAGTATGGAAATATTTGTGTGCGCTGCAAACATGGTATGCTCAACCTAGTCAAACAAGAACAAAGTTATACTAAGCTATTGGTTCATTGCTGTGAAAGTGCCGTACTATGTGGGCCTGATTCATGTTCGGACGTATGTCCATTTGCGTGCCATATTTTGATTGAAATAGCCCTGCACTTACCCAGAAACAGAATTTACACCAATGGATGCAATTGCAGGCAATTCACGTCTGAACGCAAATGACTTACGACTGCCTACGACTTAAGAGGCCGAAAGGGGGAGGGAAGGGGCAGACTAATGCAGGCCATGTACAGTAAGGACGTACCAGTGCAGAGAAAGCCAATTGTAAAAAACTTTGGTGGTGGATGGGGGAAACTAAAAATGAATAATACAAATATATAATAGTACTAGATAAAATAACTAGTTGAGGAAAAATACATATATAAATAAAAATGCAAATACTAATAAAACTGTGAAATATAAATTATGTTAGTGAAGAAAAGGGAAGAAGTAAGAAAGCATAGAGTGCAAAGGTCGTGAATTAATAAATGATAATGAAAGAGGTTCGGTGGGATAAACTATGACATAAGCTTTGATTTGTCTCAGAAACCAATATTTTTTTGGGGAGCTGGTTAATAAATAAAAGTGACAGACTAGAATATTCAGGATACATGAAGGGTCAACGACAGTTAGACAGACCAGATATGATAATTTTAGGAATTCACCTATCAGTGAGATATCCAGACAAAGAGAGATACTAGTAACAGGTTTTTATAGTACTGTCTGGCTTCTGTTCCTGGATCACAAGTACCTGGTCACAAGAGCTTGCAGGCTGGTTTTCTCTTTAGTAAGGGTACCCCATGTGCATGGGCTGTTCTGTCACTACAATTATTTGGAGCAGCAGAGAAGCATATTTCTAGGCTTACTCTGAGCAATGTAATAAAAAACTTTACACACTCAAAACTGACACTTGTAGTAAAGACAATCACCGTACCACCTTAACCTCATCGATTTGAGCAGTAAATGAGGCTTAGCAGTATTTTAGGCGAAAGAAAGGAAATTGTATTTTATCGAAATGGTGGTATTTAGGTGATTGGAAGTACTGGACTCACAGCTCAAAGAAGCACATGAATAAAATTTCTACATCAGATAGACATATTTATCTTTCTAGATAGTCCTGGCCCGAAACTGCTGCAACAAAAACATCTTTCTCCCTGTCATACTCACTGATCACTCGATGAAGATATGTATCACCACATTGTCCTCTGCTGCACTGGAGCAGTCAGAGGTATTGAACACACACACACACAGAGATCCAGCATCTCTTTTTATCTGATTCCATCATTCATTTAATTATTAACCAATCCTGGGTACAGACTAAGTTTAGAATCAGACTTAATACATGATGATGCACAAAAATACATACAGACAATAATAGCAATAATTGTATTTGCAAAGCGCTTTTCGCCCAATAAGACTCAGTATATATTCTGACATTTTTCTGTGTATATTTATTTTTAATGTAATTATTTTTGTCTTACTATTTCAACCAGTATACACACATATAATACTATTATAATAACTTAAAATAACACAGTACTGGTACACTGATAGGCTACAATTATATTGCACATACTAATTATATGCCAAACACACAAATACAGTATAATGCTCACATATCCTTTCTTTGATATTTAATTATATGTATTATGTTCTATTGCGTGTATTCTATTGCTTTAATTTGCACCAATGTTTATGATGATATCAGATATATAATTAAGTCTCCTTTTCATTGCTTATACAAGTGTGGGATCAGAAAATTTAGGAAACCAGAATGACCAAGGAATATATAACTGCTCCCGTTTTGGTAACAATGTCATATATATTGACATCGTTAATGAGCATTGTTGCAGTTATTTTGAGGAACACTGCTAAGACATTTAATGACCCAGATGTAATCTGAGTGTGTAAGTTTAATATATTTTAGGGCAGGTTTTCCAAATTATTGGGGGGGGGAGGGGGTCTGAAAGCGAAAACCCTCAATTCCAAGAATTCCAAATGATAGACCCCACATCTGTCCTATAATACGGTATACTACTATATTTCCCTGGAGACCTGACCAGCAAATTTATGTAATCAAACCGCAAATACAGCATGCAAGACGAGAAAAAATGTTCCCCTTTTTGTAATCTGTATAGTGGATGCCAATTAAACTTGTTTCTATTACCTAATCACTTGTGTTTCTAGTTATTTTACCTTGTATCTCATAATTATCGACTCTATACACAACCATAGTCCAATAATAATGATTGTCAGTATATGAATACCAATTTAATGTGTAGAAGTGCTGAAATCTATGTCACATAATGTAAAATCTTTGTCTTATTCACACCACATCTTGAATATGGGGTAAGGTTTTGGGTTCCTCATATTTGTAAGTTAATTGGCTGCTATCAAAATTGACCCTACTCTTTCCCTCTCTGTCTGTCTCGTTCTCTGTCTGTCTGTGTGTGAGTGTGTGTCTATATTAGGGAATTTGGACTGTAAGCTCCAATTTGGGCAGGGACTGATGTGAATGAGTTCTCTGTACAGCTCTGCGGAATTAGTGGTGCTATGTAAATTAATGATGATGATAAGGAGGACATAGGAGAACTTGAGCGGGTTTAGAGCAACCTCATTGATAAAAAAAATAATAATGAAAGTACAGAGAGACTTCACAGATATTACACTTTACAGCCAGGCGGCTATCTGCCCAGAGGAGGGCTAGAAAATTTTAGCCCGGGGGGCAAGACTCAACTCAACTCAAGACTCAACTCAGCAGCCTATTAGAAATATTTTAGCGGAAAAAAATGCAGGTGGCCCAGTGACCCAGCGAAAGGTAGCCCACTATGGGACCGGCCCAAGGGTGCCCCTGAATCTGAATCTGCCTTTTGTGAATACAAAATTACATTTGCCAATTCTTTCCAGTATCAGTTTATCTTACTTTCTTCACCTGTATTTACAGGATATTCCAGTTGCAATCCTGGAAAATCCTCTATTAATGTCTAATTGAGAAGAAATAAACGGAATCTGATTGTGTCGTGGTGCAGGTCTTCTTCCTGTTAGCAATAGAGTTATTATAACATCTACTAGGAATAATAACAGGGGGATGGCTTAATATTCAGGACTGTGCTAGAAAATGTGGGGATAATTTATGTTTATTTAATAAAGTAGTAAAATAATGTGCTTTCTATTTAGTTCCATGAATTATAGAGTAGACCTTACATGTCTAGGCCAATGTTCTAAACCAGGTATATGCTAAATAAATGATACTTTGATGATGTTATTGCAAATAAATGTTTAGATTTTTTTATTAAACAGGTTTGAATTGCCCACCGCACAGTCATTTGGTACTTTGGAGGATGTGATATAGCCTAGATGGATTTCAGAGAGTCAATCTTTTAACAAGACTTGAGTATGTGTCAAACCAGAAAAGTGTAAATGTAACATGATTCCATTATGCATTATAAACTTTGTGTATCAGGCTGCCACCCAACCTGTGAAAATACTAAATTAACCACAGACTCTGAAAAAAATGTACTCCAAAAAATGTCTCTGATAAAGGATTTATTCATAACATGAGTTATGGCTAGAAATGTGTAAAATTAAGTGAATGTCCATTGTAATGAGTCATCTATGGCTCATTGATATTTCTTACTTACTCTCTAGACCTACCCTTTCCCAACTTTTCCATGCCAAATTTAGCAGGCTCAATAAATTAACATGGAAAAATATTTATATTCAGCGCAACTACCAATCCTGGGGCCTGATTCATTAAGGATCTCAAATGAAGAGGATACTCATTTCAGTCTCCTGGACAAAACCATGTTACACTGGAAGGGGTACAAATAAGTGTTCTGTTTTACACATAAGTTAAATACTGACTGTTTTTTCATGTAACACACAAATATTTGATAGCTTATTTGTACACTGAAATTTAAAGTTGATATTTGTGTGTTACATGAAAAAACAGTCAGTAGTTAACTTATGTGTAAAACAGAACACTTATTTGCACCCCTTCCATTGTAACATGGTTTTGTCCAGGAGACTGAAATGAGAATCCTCTTCATTTAAGAACCTTAATGAATCAGGCCCCTAGTCCTCAAAATGCTCAAATGCAGCCACTGTATATAACAAAACAGAAGTAGATATTATCACTTGGTCTATCTGTAGACCAATACCTCAATGAGAAGATAATGCAATAGAAATACTAACTAAGAGGAAAGTTCATAGTCCATGTTTTAATTTCCTGTACTACTGAGTGGTCATACACTATGGGTGAAATTCAAATCCCCAACATGAGCCATTGCAGTGATTGCCTGGTAGTATAGTACCTGAACATCATTTATTTTCCTGCAAACTATGCATTCTGGGTGATTTCTGCAGCACATCACTGGGAATTTAATTCCTTCCTAAATGTCCCATTGCTCAGCAGCAATGATACCATGTCCTTATAGAAAATTATAGTATTCAGTTCACCTGTGTTTATTTCTTTAATGCTGCTGAATTCTCTGTCTCCAAACTGATGTGAATCCCAATCTCCCTCAAATCTGGAGCACAATCACTTATGGGATTTTCACTACCATGAAATTAATTCATTTTAATTATTAATATCCAAAATAATTTACAGTAAGAAACAGTAATAAGTACAGTTGTTATAATGCAGAAGCTGTGTTATTTTGAAACCGAAAGTAACATACACTTATACATTAAGACTTCCCTATTTCTTCTGAGCTCCTCACAGAATACGAGATACGATAATTACTCAAATATTATTTACAGATGCTTCAATAGTGTCCATTGCAACGTATCATAAATAATTTAAATTGTATAATAAAACTTTTTGCAATCTGAGGATCAACTGTTACTTTCAACACTTATAAAAATACGGCCCGTACATTGTCCTTCCAGTGGCCACAATCACATAGTCTTGTTCTTCAACCTGCATTAAATAATTATTCATGCATGCAATATATACCGAAAATGTGCTATTGTGTCATAAAAAATACTTATGATATTGTAATAAAATTTTCTCTGATGTAAATTGTCACATTAAAAAAGTAAAAAAAAGAATTTGTATGTTGAAGTCTTGCATCTTAAAGACATAATATGAATTATCTAACTGCATAGAAAAAAATATAGATTAGAAAGGAAGCAACCAATAAAAGGTAAATCACAATTATTACTAATCAATGGTCTGTTGAGAATAAACGGCATTCTGAACAGTAGTCATGCCAAGAGTTAGACTTATCTTAAACCATCTTAATCAAATTAACACCTGGTAGTATAAGATTATTAAATGGTACAGAGATCCCTCTTTATGGGATAGTCAGATAAACCAGCTTGGTACATTTGTTAAGCTGGGTACACACTACAGAATTTTCCACCAACTTTTTATGTCGATCGATTTTACATGCGATCGATGTTCCGATCGCTCGGTCCATGGACTGCATACACACTAGCCTTGTTTAGGACGATAGAGGGAAGAGCGGACGTCACTTTAGCGACTTTTTACAGCCATGTTGTCGTGAGCAATGACTGTAATTTCGTACTCACTGTTGTGGATCGGTCGGAAGTTTATACACACTACACAAGAGAAAGGGGATTGATATTAAACGGTACGACCAACCAAATGAGGCGACAATCGTCCATTTGGGCAGACTTTCGACCACCGTGTCACTGCACACACTGACCCGACTTTTGAACGAACGGTCGTATGTCGGTTGATTGAGCCGATTATTGGACGAAAACCGTGTAGTGTGTACCCAGCTTTACTTTAATGTTTGTTGCACCAGAGATTTAATTGTTTAATGTCAAATAACAAACAGCACCTAGGGATATATTTCACAAAATACCTTAAATCTCCCATCTATAGAGTCATGTGGAAATAGATCAGTAACACGCAGAAAGAGTATTGAGGAAAGTGAACATGTTTATAGAGAATAATAACATAGATTACAGGAAGAGGAGAAAAGAAAATTGTACTTAGTATCAATCTTTTCAAGAGTAAAATTATATCGGAAAGATTTTTGTAACCTTGCTAATTAATGTAACAAATTAAGCATCAAAGTATTTTAGTTATATTCACAATATACATATTGCAATATATTTACTAGAGATGTTGGTGGTATTGTATAATCATGTACAAATTACAGCAAACTTACGACTGTATATTTATCTTTCCTCTTTCAGGAAGTGGCAAATGTGGTTAGGGTGATGTGGATGAGAGAACCAACAGCTTGTTAAATTACAGCTGTCTCATGTAAAGGATAAATTTACCTTTTATGGACTTTTTGGACACGGGGCCAGTTTTAGACATAATGGGGTCAGGGGTAAATCCATGGTGTGGAGCTCTACCCAATAATGCTGGAGACGTGCCTCATATTATACAACCCAATCGCCAGCCACACCACACATACCAGCAACATTATACAGACCCTACTGGTACAAAACACCCATTGCACAGACCCCATTGTTATTTTGTTTTTATTTTAACCATAATTTTGGTTTGAATTGTGCACTTTTTCCAGTTCAGTTGGTGAATATTTGCATTCCTGCATTAAAAAAGTAAGCAGTAGCTCCTGCAGTAGTTCATACCTACAAGTCTCCCTCAGTGCCTTGTGAAAGCTGCACACTAATGCCTGATTCAAATCGGAACTCAACATGCACTCAAGATGCGGTTTACAAAATAGCACGCAACATGAACGTAGTTTTGACCATATTCGTATGCAAGCGGACCTCAATAAGCATTTCGATTTAATTCTGGGTGTAAGTTAGCTCTGCCTAAATGTTACGTGACATATGTTAACAGATAGAACAGACTGCAGGATACACACATGCAAATATGCCTGACATAGGTCGGGAGCAAATGCTACTATTTAACAGCTGGGCATATGGACATATACTTGTAAACATGCTTTTTCATGTTTGCGTCATATCCAGCATACGTTTAGGGCAAATGAATCCAACTCTACATAAGCCCCGATGACACCAACTGATGTAGGTGAAAATTAAGTGAAATCTGTGAAACATGAGGGTTGAGTGGGAGGAGAGCTATAAATTATTGAGTCATTAAAAAGATCCATTGCCCTGGTCATTAAGGTAGCATCATTACATGAATCACCAGAGTTTTCCCTCTCGTATAAAGATTCCACCAATAATGTGTCATCCATGTGGTCAGAACTGGAAGTACCAATTGTTTAAAATCATTTTACGTGCATCCAAATATTGGGGGATGTCAGGTTCCTTCAAGTGTTTTATGAATTGCACAAAATGTTAATAAATTCCTATTTTGTCATTCACTCACTTTCCTTATTCACACTGTGGGACAACTTTCACAGTGTGTTTATCATAGCTCTTTATTTCATTTTCACTATTTCTATTGGTTAATTATTCCTTTTTCATTATTATATTCAGGGGCAGATCTTGCCCTGGCCCCATAGCAAAACTTGGGGAAGGCTATGCTGGTACCCCCCATCACTGAGGCCCACCCTGCTCTTCTCAAAAGACAGATGCCCCTCCTCAACTCTGTGCCCCTGTGTGGCCACGACCCCTGGGGTGGTGGTAGATTATACTCGTATACAGTAAACATTCAACAGTAAACAGTATACATTCAACTCCCAAACAACATATTGGAACTTAAAAATACTCGTTATCAAGAGTATAACCCATCATTCTCATTTATTAATATTATTAATAAAATTCATCAATATTTTGCATTGTTATATATTTGTTAATCTAATTCACTTTTCATTTTATTTCTTTTCACCATTAGTATATTCCTAAATTCTCCCCTTTTCTCTTCCTATCTACATCCCATAATTAACTTTTAATGTATCATTTAATTTGTAAAATGATCATTTGTATTTCTAAGAAACAATATTTTAATTGTCAATTCCTTCATTCACCCACCACCTCTGACTCCCTGTAAACCTTCCGTGAGATGTTTTTGCTGCACTTCTCTGGAAATTTAAATCAGATGATGTAGATGAGTCAAAACTATTCTCTGTTATCAGCTACTTCATTTTCAGAAAGGTTAAAAGGTTGGCTGTAGGCGAGAATACTTAGAAAAAGAGAATAATATAATATCTAATCTTTTTCGCATTATCTTCAGTTTTGAAAAAAATATGAAATGTACATATACAAATTTATAGAATACCCCCCCCCCCCCCCCATACCTTTGGGAGATTTCTTCTGACTCCACCTGGGTTGGAGATAATTAATGGCCCATAGTCTACTGCTGGGTATATTTATGTCAAAATTGTATTAAATGTATATATGTTTATCTTAAAGAGGCCAAGAGGCATATGGGTAAGGTCCAGGGGTTGTCTGGCTCCAGGATACATTTAAGGTTGATGTAGCTGCTTTTCTTCCCCCCTCCTTTCTCTACAGGAAGCGCTGATCAGCTAGAAGCTAGTTCTGTCTAAAAAAGCATGTAATGGGTTAATACTGGATATGTCACATAATCATCTTGGCCTTGCCACTATATTAAGCTGATTATGTCCCCATTGTCTCATGTTGTAGCCAGCTAGACCGATTGAAGTCAAGACCATCAGGAGGCCAATGGTTTATTGGTATGAGAAGGTACAACCCTATAACAGCCCCTTGAGGGGTGGTATATCTAAGCCCACCCTGTGGGTTAGCAACAGAAGTGTGGGAAATCTAACTGAGTTAAAAAGGAGGGACCCAGCCCAGGGGCAGTTGGATCACAGTGGAGAGAAAAGAACACAGTGAAGAGGTTGCTATTTTGGAGGGTCCATGTATTGGAGCTTTTGGCTTCTGCTGAATGTGTTGCTTTTTCAGCACATCATCCTGTGAGTGTGATAGGTTGGTGGGCCTGCTGGAATTGTGGCTCAGTTTCCTACCACATTGGTAGAAGGAAAAAACATTGGGCCAAGCATCCTGGACTCCAGGAACCAGGAGAAAAGGTGACTGCAGTCCTTTGTCTACAGAACGGTATGGGACAGACTGCGTGTTAAACCTGCCTGCCATTTCTTTAAAGTATATTTTTATTCGGTGTATTGTACATTTGCACTTTATAACTGTTTTGAATGTGTGAATGGTGAACCCTTAGAAGGTACTGGATATACTTCTCTGCTATAGTAAGTCATTCCATGGGTGGCCAGCCAGCACAAAGTGGGTATAGTTGGACCAGATGATCCTGGTATCTTCACAATGGTATTCAACATGAACACCTCAGCCTGCTGGTACCCATCCACCAATGGATTAATGTATAGGGAGAACCCTGGAGGTAACACTCAATGTCACCTCAGAGGTCTATAGTTCAACCCAACACATAGGTTTGATACACATTTGCATTTTGGTAAGTGGAGCTAGGACACTAAGATGAGCTGTAAAGACTGAACATTATAAATATTTAAAAGTGTTCCTGATTCCACAAATTCTTTTAGAAGGACACAATGTTTTCACTATTTAGGAGGTGGCATACCCCATTAGTTTTCCCTTTCCAGGAGGTCTACAACAATGCCGCTTTAAATTAAAAGGCAGAAGGGCGCACTGACATCACACAATGCTGCCTTAGACCTGGACAGTTGGAAGGAGGTGCTGTAATCCTTCTGCTGCCATCGGAAATCTGCAGTGTAATTTTTCAGGTAAGTCTGTCATTGTACCTGTCGTTTTTTCCTTAAATCGTTCTTTTATTGTAGGTGTCCTCTGTGTCTGTGTTATCGTAATCGTTGAAGCGATTACCACCGGTATTAACCTTGTGTTTTGGTTTTGACAAAACCGCCCTCACGTTTTGGTTTTTGATGTGTATTTTTTTTTAAATAATTGCTAAAATCACATAATTTGGCTCTTTATTTTGTTCCTACATTACTATTAACCTCAATAACATTAATTTCCAGTCATTTCCAATCAATTCTTGTCATTTCTACCCCTGTTTCTGTGTGAGCAATGGCACTGAGCAATGTCACTGGAGACTGGAGAGTGACAAGAACACTGCTACCCCTGTTTCTGTGTGAGAAATGGCACTGAGCAATGTCACTGGAGACTGGAGAGTGACAAGAACACTGCTACTCCTGTTTCTGTGTGAGCAATGGCACTGAGCAATGTCACTGGAGGCTGGAGAGTGACAAGAACACTGCTACCCCTGTTTCTGTGTGAGCAATGGCACTGAGCAATGTCACTGGAGATTGGAGAGTGACAAGAACACTGCTACCCCTGTTTCTGTGTGAGCAATGGCACTGAGCAATGTCACTGGAGACTGGAGAGTGACAAGAACACTGCTACCCCTGTTTCTGTGTGAGCAGCAGCGCTGGATCTGCTGGGGAGGGAGGTTCTTATGGAATCCAAAGCCTGCAAGATCTGACGATGCAACAATGACATTTTACCTCGATTCAGATCCGAGGAACCTAGAAAGCACCGAGCCGCCTCGGCTTGGTACTCGGATTGGCAATGTTCGAGGGAGGTTGGGTTTTTGGAAAACTGAGCCTGAGCATCTCTAATTGAAATGTATCCTTTCTCCACATCTTCTCGCTTATTTTAAGACTTAAATTCATTTATAATCATTTATTTTTTCAGATTTTGCCACGCAGACCGCCCAGTCTTTCCATTATCATTAAAGCAATACATTTCCTTAAATGCAAAATATTTTAATTTGACACACAAATCTATATACACTGGCCTAAACCCCACATAGCTGGAATATAATCAGTCATATGCTTAATCAAAGGCTTTCATTCAGCCATTCTGTGCAGCATTATTTTTGCCAATTACGTCAGTTCTATACATTTGCAATAAAATTGGGTATTTTTTATTACCATTTTATTATGGGTGGGAATTTCTGAATTGAAACAAATAATTAATTCATGTTAACCACTTCAAATAAATTAAAATACATTTGGGGATTTCAATGTCATCACATGAAACCTTTAAAAATACTTGTTCATATATCTTCATAAAGAAAAACAAGTAGAAAGACTGAGCTATACTCCTGCAGTAAGTTGTTATGCTACTTTTATTAACCACATTGATAGGAAACATTGTCATAAACTCCTACTTAAAGTTAAGTTCATCTACATAGTAATTATAACTAGGAAACACTGATGACTCAACGACCACGTTCCTCACACAAATATTATTCTAATCATAACAGTGTAGATTTTATTTTGCTGTTCAGAAAAAAATAGCTAACCATAGCAAAAACATAAATCAAAGTTTTATTAGAAATGGTAGGGAACAAGCAATATCAAATTATACATAAGAACAAATAGAGTAAAATATATATTGGGGGTTTATATAGAGCACCAAATGATCACCATAAAATTCTTTGGTTTTGCGCCAATGTATCTTATTGTCCACCCAGCAAACTAAAAGGACCTGATTCATTAAGGAAAGTAATGCAAGAAAATTAGTAACTTTGAACCATGGCAAAACCATGTTGTAATGCAAGGGGTGCAAATAAGTTTATTATTTTGCACATAAGGAAAATAATGGCTGTTTTTTCATGTAGGACGCAAATACTTCATAGCTTTATTTTTACACTGACATTAAAAATTGGTCTAGGACATACCCCACCCCAACTATAAATCTGGCATCACATTTTAAATTTACCTTTTCCTCCGTTGCAACATGGTTTTCCCAAGATTCAAAGTTACTCATTTTTTTGCATTACTTTCCTTAATGAATCAGGCCCGAAATGTGCAGAAAGGTTGACAGATCTCTAGACGTTTACTGTGCAAAACTCGAATCACCACGTCAAAGTAAAACCTCCAATACCATTACTTCCACCATTTGCAAAAAAAACAACCTTTTTTTAGTTTTCTTCTAGTATATTTTTTGTATTTAGCCTCATTACAGATTAAATTAATCATGAGACTGAGGGGATCTGGAGACCGCATTAATTAAATGGGGTAATTTGTCTGTGTGAAGAATTTTATTACATTCCTTGGAAAATGCCTGGAAATCTCAAAGTGCAAAATGGAAGTGGCAACTGTGAGCTGAGGTATAACTCAGAGTCTTCTGTCAAAGTGCAGGTTTGGTCTGAAGCTGGTTTTGCAGTGCACAGCCTCACACATGACCTTCAGTATGTACAGTACTAAGATTTTCTGAATTTGTCAGAAAATGTTATTGTGGCTTTAAAATTTATAAAGAAATGTTTTTGTTTTGCTTTTTTATATGTGTGCATTGTGGCTGATACACTGGCAATTTTTTTTATAGTTTTTCTCTTTATTATTATTATTATTATTACTATTATTATTTATACTATTATTAGTGCCAAAATATTACATCTAACTCTGCAATTAGAGAATTTTATTCAGGAACATCATTCCCTACCTCACTGGAGCTTGCAATCTAATATCGCACAAACACCCAGGGGGAAATGTATGAATATATGATTTGTGAAAACCGCAGGTGGATGAAAAGGCGATCTGATAGAAGACCACTTGGAAATCGACACTTTACCAACTGCTGTTCCTGCATTTAGCAATGATAAGAATACAAAGTGGGAGTTTTGCATAGATAAGTATTAAACTGTTGTAAATACCATTGAAAAAAAAAAGTTGCTTTTGATAGGTGAGATTGCGCAATGTGCATGCTGTATGAGCTATCTTGCAATTAATAACATAAGAGGCGGCACCACTGACTTATGAATTATGGTGGCAATTATTATTTATTGATTAAGAGGGCAACATTCATTTTAAATTAACTTATGGGGAAAAGTTTTTAGAGAACTAAATTAAAGGGGCAATATCATTGTAAAACTAGATTGAGGGGGCAATATTACTTGACAGGGGCATTAATTATTTGGACCGGGGCAAAATAATAATAATAATAATAATTATTATTATTATTTGATGATAGGACCATAATTTATACTGCACGCTTGTGGCACTACAAGTGCCAGCATAGACATGAGCATGAGTGCAAACTGTCACTTGTATTGCTTCAAGTGTGCAGTATAAATTATGCCCCATCATGAAATAATAAGGGTCACCCCTGTCATAATTACTTAATGCCCCCATTAGCAGTCAAATATTATTGCCTCCTTAACTTACCATTTATTTTGCCCCTTAAGCGGTAACTAATGCGTGTCCCTTAATTCATAAATTAATGGTGCCTCCTCTTATATTATGAATGGCAAAATAGCTCAAACAACATGCTATTAGAGCTATCTAGCCTATCAGAAGCAAGTCTCAAAACACATTTTTTTCTGGCGATTTTGACTAAACCATCGGCGGGTGAGGAGTTTTGAAACTGATACACAAACGCGTGTGGAAAGAAAGCATTAGGAATATACAGACCCCTATTTACTACTGTCTGCATTTTGTGAAAGATACTTTTCAATCCTCATCGCATAGATAAGGATTGAACTATTTATCATATGTATTAAAAAACCTACACAGGAACGGCAGTTCCGAAAAATTGCTGTTCCTCCAAAGAAAAAAAATCACCTTTCACTTGCCTCTTCTCAATGCGATCCTCATTGCAATCTTCTTTCCTCATTTCAATCCCTGTGCGCATGAGCTGACCGAAAATCTCGGACATGCGCACAGAGAACCCTACTGTACAGCACTGGACGAACTTTAATCATGTGACAGGGAGGGATCACATGATCCCTCCACACATGCGCTGTCCAGCTCAGCTCTTCGGAGCAGAGCTGACAGATAAGAAAAGTTTAAAGTACGGAAATATATACCAGCTTGAGCTGGCGCACATTAACATGAAAATAATCCGAAAAATTTGCATTTTTGGCTGGTGATAAATAGCGTTAGTGAGCCGTCCCCATACACTTTTATGGGTACTGCTCTGTAAAACGTATGAAAAATGCAAAGCAGCAGCGAAACAATGTTCATAAATCTCAGCTACACTTACTTTTGCGGTGAATCCCCGAAAACGTCAGTTTCACAATGAAATATTGTTTAATAATTAACTTAATGAATAGACAGAGATAATTTTTTAAAGATGAAAATAGCAATGTTTAGTTTTTTTTAACATACAGTGTACAGTATCATCAAACAAAAGGAAAGTTTCTCTGTTGCAGAAGGCGACCTCTTATGGGCAAAGCATTTTTTAAAACTTTTTAGCTTGTAGCAGCACCTGGTGGAGGAAAGTGATTTTCAAATATTTCAGCTATTTTCACACTGTAGTATAATCCTTAACGTGTTGCAGCATTGAATCAGCAACAAAATCCAATGCTTTGCAGGATTCTAAAATAAATGTGCTATTATTATTATTATTATTATTATCCTTTATTTGTTAGGCGCCACAAGAGTTCCGCAGCGCCGTACACAGTACAAACAGTAGACTATACAGGGTGAGACATAACTGAACAGTAAACAATAAATACCAAACTTCAGAGGCTCCAGGCAGGCTGATGCAGTACAGACGGAGCAGAAGAACAGGTATGGAGACAGGAGGGAAGAGGGCCCTGCTCAAATGAGCTTACATCCTAAGGGAGGGTGAACAAAACTCAAGCACAAAGGGAGCCAGTTGACGTGTAAGGGAGAGAATTGGGGCAGGTAGGACGGGTTAGGTGGAAGATAGGTAGGCTTTAAGGAACAGGTGGGTTTTGAGTGCCCGTTTGAAGGAGCTTAGATTGGGAGAGAGACGGATGGAGCGGGGGAGGTTGTTCCAGTGAAGGGGGCTGCACGGGAGAAGTCCTGGATTCTGGAGTGGGATGAGGTGACCAGGGTGGAGGAGAGGCGACGGTCATTTGCCGAGCGCAGGGAGCGGGCAGGACTACAGACTAAAGTTAGGATGGCTACATCTGTATGCTGTTGTTAGTTAAGATTTAAAAGTGGATAATACTTTGATTGCTTGTTAATTATGTGGACACCATTATACCAAATATATTAAATGGTATTTAAATCTCATGCTGCCTGGTTCAATTCAGTGAATAGTAACGGGTGATTTAAAAACAGATTTTTTATTTCTGAATCTTATTACAAGAATCTATAGGCCACTGTAACTAATTATCTTTTATTTTGTGTATCACATTAACATTTAATACCATGAATCATTGTAACTTTTAGTACCATGAATAACATTAAATTTTATGGGTGTTATTTCCACTTTCTAGAATCTAATGAGTGTCACTTTCTTCGTGGGATAGGGGAAAAAATTAAGCAAAATCTGTAAGTATGACATCAAAGGCACCTTGGTCATCCATCATCATCATCACCGTTTATTTATATAGCACCACTGATTCCGCAGCGCTGTACAGAGAACTCATTCACATCAGTCCCTGCCCCATTGGAGCTTACAGTCTAAATTCCCTAATATACACACACAGACAGACTAGGGTCAATTTTGATAGTAGCCAATTAACCTACTAGTATGTTTTTGGAGTGTGGGAGGAAACCGGAGCACCCGGAGGAAACCCACGCAAACACGGGGAGAACATACAAACTCCACACAGATAAGGCCATGGTCGGGAATTGAACTCATGACCCCAGCGCTGTGAGGCAGAAGTGCTAATCACTTAGCCACCGTGCTGCCCATCCATGCTTGTTCTCCACATGAATTCAGCAATGTAAGACTATAGACAGTTTCCGTTAATTGCTGGGGTAAAAGTATTATGTTTCGAGTCCTGCAACTCGCCAATATTTGGCGAGTTTGACAGCTAAATTTAAAATGGCAATGTCATTAAGGGCAATTGCCGTTTTGAATTTATCTGTCAAACTCGCTGAATATCGTAGAGCTGCAGAAATCGGAGTATAATACATTTACCCCATGGTCTTTTTTTAGTCCTCCATTTAACAGGCGCCAATATAGGGTCTACTTGCTGAGTAGTAGAATGAGTCTCAGGATCTCTCCGGATCCCCGGAATCAAGGATCCAGTGAGCCATTGGTGCCAGGGCATTGCCGGTTCCCCTAGTGTTACAAGTGCCTACCTGCTCAACAATTTAATGGCGGTTTGAGTATGGTGGGATCTGTAATGCACCCCCAAGAAAATGCCAATTTAAACCTTTATTCAACATTATTAATTCACAACCATCACACCAGGGGCGTTATTAATTATATTATTGAATTAAAGTGGTTGGGAGGCAGACATAATATGACATTGGACTTCTACTGAGCTAGTTAGTCTTTGTATAAGCAGTTAAATAGTTCCCATAGCCATTTTATTTAATAATATATTTGTTTTCAGCAAGTTTTAAAATCACTGAGTATTAAGATTTACACCTATTGTAAATGCTAATAATTGAAAGTATTGTATCCTATCATAAGCATACATAACCCACAACTGGCGGAATGAGATGTTAATATGTGTTGTGTGATGATATGAAGATGTGAATTTGTGTTTGGCATGGTTTAGGGAAAATACATTTGTATCTGATTTGTAAGGGAGTTGCAGAGATTGACTATACTTTGTCCAGTGATGTCAGCAAGTTTATGTTATATTAGTATGTTATACTTAGGGATGTTCACTGACCTCTGTGTTTGGTTTTGGTTTTGACAAAACCGCCCTCACATGCTTTGGTTTTGGTTTGGATCTGTATTTAAAGAAAAAAAATGCTAAAAAAAGCTAAAATCACATAATTTGCCTCTTTTTTGTTCCTACATTATTACTAACCTCAATTATATTATTTTCCAATCATTTCCAGTCAATTTTTGTCAAGTGTCAAGAACACTGCTACCCCTGTTTCTGTATGAGCAATGGCACTGAGCAATGTCACTGGCGACTGGACAGTGACAAGAACACTGCTATCCCTGCTTCTGTGTGAGCAATGGAACTGAGCAATGTCACTGGAGACTGGAGAATGACAAGAACATTGCTACCCCTGTTTCTGTGTGAGCAATGGTACTGAGCAATGTCACTGGAGACTGGAGAGTGACAAGAACACTGCTACCCCTGTTTCTGTGTGAGCAATGGCACTGAGCAATGTCACTGGAGACTGGAGAGTGACAAGAACACTGCTACCCCTGTTTCTGTGTGAGCAATGTCAATTGAGAATGGAAAGTGACAAGAACACTGCTACCTCTGTTTCTGTGTGAGCAATGGCGCTGGAACTCCTTGGGAGGGAGGTACTTACGGAATCCAAAACCTTTGAGATCTGACGATGCAACAAAAACGTTTTGACTCGATTCAGATCTGAGTAAGCGGAAAAGTACAGAGCCGGCCCGGCACTCTGATTGGCGATGATCGCGGGCTTGGTTTTCGGAAAACCGAACCTGAGCATCTCTAGTTACACTCAATTAAAATTAAACAATGAAATTCATTTATTATAATTTTATATCAATATTACCACACCTATAGCTGTTTTACAATCATGGCCACTATAAATATGTAGATGGCAAACATAAAAAGGGTGGGTGGTTTGATTAGTCATATTAACTCTTATTACATATTATTCATTACTTTTCATAGATAGATAGATAGATAATTAGAATGCAAATAATAATATCATTTTATCAGTATTTTCTTTTTCTTTGTTCTGCACTGTTCTCTATCTAAAGAATTAAAAAAAGAATTGTGCACAGAGTCACGATGTATACAACTATGACTTCTTTTGCCGTCTTTGCAGTTGCTGAAGATTTTACAGTAGTAGGGTTAGCAGATGATTTGGTGACTTCAG
The DNA here is from genome assembly GCA_036250195.1 of Mixophyes australis. NCBI lineage: Eukaryota > Metazoa > Chordata > Amphibia > Anura > Limnodynastidae > Mixophyes > Mixophyes australis. The sequence continues at coordinate 96,112,471 of JAVHZZ010000011.1, read as the reverse complement.
TGATCGTCGACCCCTCTTTTTTTGTGCTAAATTGGGAGGTTGTTGGTGACTGGGGGACTGACTTTTTAACAGAAAGATCTACAAAATAAACACACAAATGTAAGTTCTTCAGGTTGTAATTTGTGTAACTTTTATACAAAAACTAATTGTACACACAAGATTTACGGCCTAACGAAGTGGCCTAGTGACTAGAAATGCATAGAGATTCCTATCACTGTAGATATTTATTTTAATACATTTCTTGATTATTGTGTTAATATTACTCATATTAAATGTGATTTGCTTTTTCATTACATTATTTAGAGAAATCGCCTGGACCAAAGTTTGAACACAATTTAAAATCTGGTATTGTGGGTATACAACCCTAACAGCACTGTTTGAAAAGATGAGAACAAGATAGGAAGGAATCTGACTCTGTCATATTTCCTATACAATTGGTTGGGCCTCTTGTTTGGGAAAACTGTAGGATTGGCAGATGTTTGCGTAGTCTGGTTTTTGTAATGCTGTTTGAAAAAACTAACTCGTTTTTTTTATAACTGGATCGGTGAGTGCCATGAAAATGTTCTTTACCTTCTTTCATCTCATTGACTTCACAAAGGCTGTGTTAATTGGATATATGTGTACTGAGTCACTGGTGTTAATTTAAAACTACTACATGACTACATTATTTTGACCTTATCTACCAGTATATATTTACACTTTTACCCTACATATCTGCATATAGTTTTGCGAATTGTTATGTACAGGTAAGTATATAACTCTGCTTTATATTTGGTGCATTCTTTTGTTCTTTTTATTTGTATTTGTATAGATGCCAATATATCTGGTGATGTAAATAAGTCACTGATTCCATTTTAGGTTTATGGGCAATTTTAGGTTTCTTCTATGGGGCTGAAAAATTCTCTGCTGTGAGCTGTGTGTTACACTGTTGCACCTGTCCAGTGTCATCTACTGCCATTCTGAGACAACGCACCCCTTTTTTGTCTAGTTGATACCTTAAAATTAAAATGAGAAATTTAAATGTAATTTAGCAGGTCACAGGAAGCTAATGAAGCGACTGGCAAAGAGGGACAGCAGAGATAGAGCAGCGGAAGAGAAAAATTAAGCAGGCAGCAGCATTGAGTATAGACAAGTTGGGAGTTGGGTAGACCAGAGAGAAGGAAATTATGAGGGAATGAATAAGAGTTTCAGTGGCTTCCATGGTTTGAAAGGGCCAGAACTTGGATATATTCCAAAGAGGTGGCAGGATTTAGAGAGGGACTGAATGTGAGGTTTGAAGGAGAGGGAGGAGTCAAAGATGATCCCTAAGCTGTGAGGGAGAGAGTAGAGGGCTAGTGTTAGCAAAAGACAGATAGAGAGGGGAGGATAGAAGGGTGTGAACTTCACATGCAGAGTGAAGGAAGAAAAGGTGGGTGGACTATCAAGTGGGTATTCCAATGGGGAACAGGGGGTGGAGATTGTATCCATAGAGGAGGATATTAAAGGGGACAAGGTGGGTAAGGAGAGGGGAGAGTGTGGGTTGAGAAGTGGGTAGCAAAGAGAGAGGAGAGGAGAGGGTTAGTTGAGAAGTGGGTAGCAAAGAGAGAGAAGAGGGTGGGTTGAGAAGTGGGTAGCAAAGAGAGAGGAGAGGGTGGGTTGAGAAGTGGGTAGCAAAGAGAGAGGAGAGGGTGGGGAGAGGCTTGAAGGTGACAATTAGGGGATGGGGTTTGGTAGCAAATGAGTGTCTTGAAGTGGGACCGTTTAGAAATTAATATGGCAGAACTGTAAGAGGACAGATTGAACTTGAAGTAAAGGAAATCAGCATGATTGTGTGATTTCCTCCAGAGCCATTCTGCAATAAGAAATAGTTTTGAAGATAGCGGGTAAGTTTGGAATGCCAAAGTTGAGGCAGGGAACAATGAGTCCTGCTCTAACTACTTAGAGGTTAAAAAATGTGGCACTCAAGTACAGAGATACTTTATTCAAGTCCACTCAGAATGGGATTAATAAATGTAAGTAAACAGTCACAGTCTGGAACGAGAAGATGAACTAAGATAGAATGGTTGTTAGCTGCTACAGGGTCTGAAGGTGAGGGGGGGGGCTCTCTGAAGTCCCTGCACTCCTCAAGGCCTCTTCTATGTTTTAATAGAACAGAGAGGAGGTCTCTTCTAAGCCGGGCTCAGGACATATTAATGTTTTTTTGGAACAGACAAGGCAAAGGAAGTGAAATCTCTAATGGAACATGGATACGTTAAGAACAAGAAAGGGTAGCCATCGATATTGAAAGGCCATTTAAAAACTATTATTCTTATTCTATAATAGTAGGACAAGACATTAATGCCACAGTGGGAATACAGAAAATTAGAGTACTTTCACTATACAGACAATTTGCAACTCTATCCCAATAGGACTAGAATACAATTCAGTGTGTCATAAAATATCTATAGTAGACTATCAGGTCAATATCAGCAAGTTCAGCATTCTTCATCAATTAAGCTCATGCCAAATATTCCCCAACAATTATTCTTATCTAAATGCCAAGGAGATGTCTTCATCTTGTCATGGTAAACGGAATATTGGGCAACTGGGCTTGTTCCTATATTTATAAATAATCCTAAGCATGGCGAGATGTTTGTTCCTTAATTAACAAAGGAGCCATACCCGTGAGGAAACCCTATACTTTCATTGCATTTGAATCCCACATTTATTAATGTTTTTTCTTTATTTCTTTGTTGTGGCCTATAATTATGAGACTCTGCAAGCTACTGTATCACAGTATATATATTTTTATGGGGAACATAGCACATATATAATATAATTAATAATAACAAATCACTGTTATTTATTGGATTCTATCTACTTACCTATGTTTCCATTGACATCTTCAGGACTTGGTTTGTCAACTCTGAAAGCCCAGCGTCCAAGAAAATTGACATTGCTTGTTTTGGACAAATTGGCAATGTCACTTGACAGGGAGCCTGGTAGTTTGTAGTAGCCAGTGTTATATCCACTGTTTAGGCCAGCCTGGAGAAAATAGAATACATATTTAGTTACTGTAATTGATCACTAGCCATAAAAGGCCATTTCTGCACCTTGAAAATTTAGGGCACAAATGTGTCAGTCAAAAACAATGCTTTTTGACACAGTACAACTGAATTGTAAATTATGTAATTCTCTCTATGTACTATTTAGCTAATCAATCATGTTGTAATTTTTATACAAATGATTAAGTTTTTTTAAGTTCACTTCATGGCCCAGAAAGTCACTATCAAGAGAGAGAGAGACTAGTGTCAATTTGAAAGCAGCAAATTAACCTACCAGTATGTTTTTGTAGTGTGGGAGGAAACTGGAGCACCTGGATCAAACCCGGGGAGAACACACAAACTCCACACAGATAAGGCCATGGTTGGGAATCAAACTCTTGACCCCAGTACTGTGAGGCAGATGTGCTAACCACTAGGCCATTGTGCTGCTCTGCAGGGCTTACATTTTTGGGTTAAACACTCCAGTGAGGGATTTGGGAGCTAGACGTTTGTAATGGACTGCGTACACCTGGTTCCCCACAGATGGAAACTCTGCATGAGAGGTAAATGTTAGTTGCCATCTACTAGTGAGTGTATCCAACTTTTAACACAAGATAATGTAGCACCGATACTCCACTCAATCCAAAGACATGATGCATCATTCACTGCAATAAGAGATATCAACTGTAGTACTAATATGCATTTATTCCAACAATAAAACAGAAAAACTATACTTTTTTGCAACATGTAAAATTATTTTTTATAATAAAGCTAAAAACAATCCTACCAATGATGGTGCTATCCGCTGTACAATATGGTCTTCATTAATGGCTGCATTCGCTGTCCACTGTATGTCCTTATAGTTGAAGATAATATAAGTGAAACTTCCATTTGTACTCAGGACAGCTTGGAATGTGTTCACCTTAAAAGATATAGAACCGTATGTTTCATTAATATTTTTAGTTTATACATTTTAATAATTTGCCTTTATACTATGCTTCAACATTTTCAATCATTAGGCTCCTGAAGAAAAAAAAATTAAATTATATTTTTATAGCACACTATAATTAGTTATTTTATGTGAAAGATTTTTAATGATCTATTAGAAATTGTGGCTGGTAGGATGGCAAGATTTAAACAATGTCACTTGTGATGTAGAATTGTTTGATTATTCAGTCTGGCTTACAAAATGGAGTCTGGATTACAAAATGGAGTCTGATTTACAAGATTGAGTCTAGCAGAGATGATTGTATTTATATGCTGAAAATAAGTTTTGTAAGAAATGAAAATGTTTATGACTTTCATGCTTCATGGAATGTACGCTTTGCAAGGCCGTACTGTTCTGTCTTTGTACTCATTTACAAAAACAGTGGTAAGAGAATTAGTGTCTCCAAACCTTCAATCATGTTTTATCACATTGTGGTTAAGGAGGCACATTCTTTGAATAGAGGTGCACGTATTTAATAGTTATCCAATCAGTGTAAATGCCAAGCTAAAAGCCACTCTGTCTAAGGGTGCCAAGATTATTTCCTAAAACATATGGACAAATGTATTATTGTTACCATTCTGATCTGCTTAGTCAGATGGTTCATGTTCACGTAACTTAATAAACTTGACTCTATTAGAAAATATCAGATCATCTGACTACTTCATTTAAACCGCTACGGCACTTGTTATGTGAACAAGTTTTTGAAAATCTAATATATAAATGTCTAGTGGCGTGTGTTAGTCTGTCTGTCTGTCTGTGTGTGTGGAAAAAATAAAACCGAGCTGCAGCGCCACCTGCTGGGCAGAGCTATACACTGACCTACTAAATTCTTAGTGTGTGTGGAAAAAAAAATTCAGAAAGGGCTGAAATTTGGTATACTAAGATGTTTTTAATTTGTTAATTTAATTTGTTAATTGTTAAAAGTGTGTATAAAGATTTAAAAATATATATATATATATTTCTTGAAGGAGAAGTGACAGTTGGGAGTGGTTGGTGGTTGTCGGGGGTGACAGTGGGAAGTGGGTGGTGGTTGAGGCCTGGGCTATGACCCAAATGCATGACAAGAACCTTTTTAACACCTTAAGTAGCTTGATTTGACTAGAATGCATGAGTATCATGCACCGGTTAACTTGTAAATGATATAATACAAATGCTTTGTTCTCACAATGTGACCGCAAGAATTATACAGTTAGTTTAGAGTTTGGTGATATAAAAGAAGTCAGTAAATGCTCAGTTGCAAAATATAAGAAGGCAAAATATTTTTTTTCTTAATAACTTATTTTTGTGTTGAACTCTCATATTTTGTCCATGGAGACAGAGAGAGAGAGAGAGAGAGAGGAGTCGCTGAAATATGATGTTGTCAGGAAGATATGTCCCCCATAGCTATAACCTGAGATTCTTATAGAGGAGCCGGAAAAGAGAGAAAAACATGCAGAGAGAGAGACACTGAGAAAAAAGAAAGAAAGACATCCACAGAGAAAAGAAATAGCGTACAGGTTTGAGGGAAAGACAGAGAATATGGGTAGTAAAAATGAGGCGAGATAGGTAGAGGAATTAGAAATAATATTATGAGCTGAGGAATTAATAAAATCGTAAGAAAATATAGCTTAACAAGAGCAGGGGAGGGCTGGCAAACTTTAGCCCAAGAGGCAAGACTCGATTCAGCAGCCTATTAGGAATATTTTAAAATGCAGGTGGCCCAGTGACCCAGCCCAAGGTAGCCCACTATGGGACCAGCCAGGGGTGCAGATGCCTCCCTGCCCCCCAGCCCAGCCTGCCCCTGAACAAGAGGGAGAATAGTGTAAAATAAAAAGAGCAAAATAAGCAAATATTTTCACGGAGGTGTCAGGCATTTGTTGGAGGTGTCAAGAGGCCCCTGGCACACTGCTTCATATTTGGTGGAATTGTTCGGTTCTTCAGCCATTTTGGACACAGGCTATATATATATATCTACATATATTTTAGGTGATAAGGTTCCTGATGTTCCTGCTTTTTGGTTAATAAATAAAACTAATTTACCGATTGCTAGTTTTAAAAAAATCTATTTTGAAATATCTTATTTCTGCCGCTAAAGCAGTGATACCAGTTCATTGGAAATCCTCCACACCCCCATCCATTAGGGAATGGTAGCAAAGAATAGAATTCTACCGGTTAATGGATGAATAAAATTTCTCTTCAGGTGACAAATTTGCAGAATATTTTGTCATTTGGTGTCCCTGGTTTACGTTTCAGGATACAGGGAAACTAGCTCAACTGACAAATTGAACCCTCTCTCTTTTAGCCGAAAATGCTCCTTGATAACTATTATTTTAATGAGGTTGCTCCCTCTGCCCCCTTTTCCCCCTTGTTTCTTCTCTTTTTCTTTACCTTTCTTTTTCTTACATTATATTTTTCTTATTTTTCTTAATTAAAATTATATAATGAGATTCTTAATATTTATCTTATTTTTTTATTTTTTTGTAGAAAATTATAGATTTTCTAATGCTTTATTCAATTTCTATATGATGTTTCAATCCATTGTTAACTATTTATACACTTAATAAAGAAATAATAGAAAAAAAAAAAGAGCAAAATAGTTCAAAGGCTGAGAGAGAGACAGAAGAAACAGTAAGAGATAGAATAGTTACTGAATCCCTGCTAGAAAGCCAGCTAGCTAATGGATGCCAGGCATCAAAACACTATTGATGTGACAGTTTGCAGGTCAGAACAATAATAATAACTGTGTTTTTAGCTAAATAATGTTGAGTCCAATAACCCAGCAATTAATAGCTTCTGTCAAATAATTGTTAAATTGCTAATTCCATGTCAGAAAGTCAGCAAATATTATGCAAGTAAATTGGTTAGACAAAATATTTACAGTGAGACAGTAAAGCTGGGTACACAATACAGGTTTTTCAACCATTTATCATGCCAATCACACGACAAACCATTGTAATGTCCGATATTTCAGTGTGTACGCTCCAACGATCATGTTTTATCACACCAAAGCACATCATATCTTTTGATTTGATTTTATTAATTAACCAAAAATCACTATAACGATGAAACAATGTTGGGCACATGTGGTAGTGTGTATGCACTCACCACCAGCAGTGTAGGCATGTAATAAGTGGGGTTTAGTAGAATGTGCAGGGGTATTATTGGATATGTATTATTGGTATTATCCTTCTCCTGCTGAATCCCTGGCTTAACTGCATCAACTGCATATAAAACATTATTTTATATGCCATTATTTTGTTTTTCCTGATTGTACATTTACAAGTTTCTACTTTTTACCTGTTATTATTCTACTATTTATATGCCTTTATCTTGTTTTTCCTGATTTTATATTTACCAGCAACTAGTTTTACCTGTTATTATTCTTGCCTATTTCCATTGTCCTTATTACCTCTCCTTCTATTATTCTTTGCCTTCCACGCCCTAATTGGTTATTGTCCTCCATCTTGCTATTGTCTCCCTGCTTATTCTTACCTGTTATCCGCTGTCCTTATTATCTTACTGTTCTGCTATCATTCTTACCTGTCTTCATTGTCCTTATTATCTCACTGTACTGTTGTTCCATGCCCTCCACGCCCTAATTCGTTATTATCTTCCACCTTTTCATTGTCTTCCTGCCTTTGTTCTTACCTGTTTTTCACTGTCCCCACTATCTCACTGTTCTGTTACTCTCTCTCCCTACTATGCCTCCCCGCTCTCACTCCATACCCATACTCTCCCCCCGCCCTACCTCTCCCGTTCCTCCCCGCCATCCCCCGCGCGCTGCTCATCTTGCTAACCTCATCCCCATTTCCCCCCTCTCCTCTCCCCCTTTCTTCTGTGCCCTCTGGAATGCCAGATCCGTCCGCAACAAGCTGACTGCTATCCACGACCTCTTTCTATCCAACTCCTTTAACCTTCTTGCCGTTACTGAAACCTGGCTCTCCGATTCTGATACTACTTCCCCCGCTGCCCTCTCCTATGGTGGCCTCTCCTTCACCCACTCCGCTAGGCCTGGTGCCCGCCCTGGCGGTGGAGTTGGCCTCCTCCTCTCCTCCACCTGTACTTTTCGTGTCATTCCCCCTGAACCCTCCCTCTCCTTCTCCTCTTTTGAAGCTCACTCCATCCGCCTCTTCTACCCCATCCATCTCCGCGTCACTGTCATCTACCGCCCCCCTGGCCCCACCTCCCTCTTCCTTGACAACTTTGCTAGCTGGCTTCCTCACTACCTCTCCTCCGATCTCCCCTCGATCATTCTCGGTGACTTTAATATCCCCATCGACAACCCCACCTACCCTGCTTCCAGCAAACTGCTCACCCTCTCTTCCTCCCTTGGTCTCACCCAATGGACCTCCTCCTCTACCCACTGCCTTGGTCACTCCCTTGATCTTGTCTTCTCCTACCTATGTAATCTCTCCGACTTCTCCATCTCTCCCTTTCCTCTATCCGACCACCATCTCCTCTCCTTCTCTCTCTCCTCTTCTCCTGCTCCCCTCCCCCTGCCCAAACCTACTCTGTCCATACGCAACCTCGATGCTTTTGACCCTGCCTCTCTGTCCTCCTCTCTCGATACCCTCCTTTCTCCCCTTTCCTCCCAGGCCTGCTCCAACCAGGCGGTCTCCCTCTACAATCACACCCTCACCTCCGCTCTGGACGCGGTTGCCCCTGCCCACTCCGTCCACCCCCGCTGCTCCAAACCCCAACCCTGGCACTCCAAATTTACCCGCTTCCTCCAAAAATGCTCCCGTTCTGCCGAACGTCACTGGAGAAAATCCCGCTCCCTGGCTGACTTCCTCCACTTTAAATTCATCCTTTCATCCTACAGCTCTGCCCTCTCACTCGCTAAACAATCTTTCTTTAAATCCCTCATCTCTTCCCAGTCCTCTAACCCCCGCCGCCTCTTTGCCACCTTTAGCACTCTCCTGGCCCCCTCCCCTCCCCCCACCCCCTCCTCCCTGACTGCCTCTGATTTCGCCTCCTTCTTCTCCTCTAAAATCGAGGCCATCCGACTTGAAATCTCCTCCTCCACTCTCTCTTCCACCCCTCCCACTCTTCTGTCCTCCCCCCCCAACCACCTTCCCCTCCACTCCTTCCGTCCCACCACCGGCGAGGAAGTCCACTCTCTCATTTTATCATCCCCCCCCACTACCTGCCCCCTGGATCCCATCCCCTCCCACCTTCTTCGCTCCCTTTCCCCCACCACCTGCTCCCACCTCGCTCACCTCTTTAATCTCTCCCTCTCCACTGGCATCTTCCCCTCCTCCTTCAAACATGCTCTCGTATCCCCCATTCTTAAGAAACCTAATCTCGACTCCACTTCTCTCTCGAACTATCGCCCCATATCTCTTCTCCCATTTGCCTCCAAAATTCTTGAGAGGCTCGTCTGCAGCCGTCTCACCTCCTACCTTTCTGAATACTCCCTCCTTGATCCTCTCCAGTCTGGTTTCCGCCCCCTCCACTCCACTGAAACTGCCCTGGCTAAAGTCACCAATGACCTAATCTCTGCAAAAGCCAGGGGCCACTTCTCCCTTCTCATCCTCCTTGACCTCTCTGCAGCCTTTGACACCGTTGACCACCCCCTCCTCCTTCACACCCTCCAGTCTTTCGGCCTCTCCGGCCCAGTCCTGTCCTGGTTCACCTCTTACCTTACTCACCGTTCCTTCTCTGTCACCACCTCTGGGTCTCTCTCCCCCCCATCCACCCTTCCAGTCGGGGTCCCTCAGGGCTCTGTTCTGGGACCCTTACTCTTCTCTCTATACACCTCCTCCCTGGGTGAACTCATCAGCTCCTTCGGCTTCAGCTACCACCTTTACGCTGACGACACTCAACTATACCTCTCCTCTCCTGATCTCTCTCCCTCCCTCCTCTCTAGGGTGTCCGCCTGCCTCTCTGCCATCTCCTCCTGGATGTCCTCTCGATTCCTCAAACTTAACCTTGCCAAAACTGAGCTCATAGTTTTTCCTCCCTCTCATACCCCATCCCCTTCTGACCTCTCCATCACTGTCGACAACACCTCTATCTCCCCTGTCCCCCAACTTCGCTGCCTTGGTGTCATCCTCGACTCCTCTCTCTCCTTTGGCCCCCACATCCTCTCTCTTGCTAAATCCTGCCGCTTCCAGCTGCGCAACATCGCTCGCATCCGGCCCTTCCTCTCCCAAGATGCCACCAAATGCCTTATCCACTCTCTGATCATCTCCCGCCTGGACTACTGCAACCTCCTCCTCACTGGCCTCCCCCACTCTCATCTCGATCCCCTTCGATCCGTCCTTAACGCTGCAGCTAGGCTTATTTTCCTCTCTCGCCGCTCCTCTTTTGTCTCCCCCCTCTACCTAGCCCTTCACTGGCTCCCATTCCCCTTCAGAATCCTCTTTAAGCTCCTCACACTCACCTACAAGGCCCTCGCCAACTCCACTGCGCCCTACATCTCCACCCTCCTCTCTATTCATGCTCCATCCCGCCCTCTCCGTTCTGCCTCTGACCGTCGCCTCTCTTCCCCCCTTATAACCTCCTCCCACGCGCGTATCCAAGACTTCGCCCGCGCTGCCCCCCTCCACTGGAACAAGCTCCCTCCCTCCATCAGAACTTCCCCTAATCTATCCAGCTTCAAACGGGCCCTAAAAACCCACCTTTTTCTTAAAGCCTTTCTGTCTCCCACTTAACTTCCTACCTTATCTTCTGCCTCTGTCCCCCTACTCTCCCTCTCTCCCCTGCGTCTCTCTGTCTGTCCACCCCTCCCCTTAGATTGTACGCTCCTCTGAGCAGGGCCATCTCTCCTCCTGTTTCCACCACTTCTAACTCTGCTCTCCAGCTACTTAGCCCTCCTCCTCAAAGGTCCTCCACCCCACATCCACTTTCGCTCCCTCCTCCCCCCTGGGGGTCTCCCTGTCTTCCACGCCCCCCTTCTTGGGCCCCGTCATTTTCGGATCCTCCCTCCCCCTTCCCCGCCCTCTCTAGCTGTGCATTGAGCGTACTGAGTTGCTGTGTTTACTGTACTGTGCTGTCTCCCATTGTATTGTGATTTTGTTTGTCTCTGTACGGCGCTGCGGATGCCTTGTAGCGCCTTATAAATAAATATTAATAATAATAATAATAATATGTATTGTACTGTGTAGTATCACTATTGCCAGTCTTGGACATTCTTTAATGTGTGATGCTTATTCTTTGTGTGTGGGTAATAATGTTTATAAAAGGTTATATGTTGTCTACATTGTGTGTTGCACCTTTCAGCTGACAGGATTAGCATTCTGTATAAGGTCGAAGCGTACAAGCATACAATGAGTTCCCAGTTTCAGAGAAGAAGTCTGTAGTCTATGTGCTTTGATGTGACCTGTCTTTGCATAAATTAATTCTGCTAAAAGGAGTACCTTCATGATGTCCAGTGATTTAATTGGATGTGATAGAAACAGAACAAGATTCTAACAAATGGTACTCATGTTAGGTGAGATTCTTGGTTGGAGTTTTGGGAGTAGTGGCTTATAAAGTGAATAAACAAGAATATCACAAAGGAAGGTTTAAACTAGAGAACTTTCCACTTTCCATACATTTCTATTAAATCCCCTTACTTCACCATAATATAACATCCTCTGCCGATCACCGTCAGTGTAGCAGGCGAAATCCAACACAGAGCTATTAGTTAAAGCGGACTGCTGATTGGAAGAGCACTCCTCTGTCCATAGTTACATTGTGCTGTCTGTTTACTGGAAATATGCAAGTTCGATATGTCTTGTTATTTCCAATTAAATTTAGAGGTCTATAGTAGTAGAAAATTGTTTTCCTATTAAAGTAATCTGATACAGAATACTAATACACTGAGGCATAATTGTGGGCCAGACAATTAGATTATGTTTTCACTTGATTCCTAATGGAACCATCTAATTTTGTCTGCTGAAACAGATTTAGCGTAGGAGCCCTGTCAGCAGTAATTATACAGAATTTTACTTATCTATAATTTAATTTAAAACCAGATTTCTGAAAGCTTAGAACTTTGCACTATTTGCACCACTTTTTTTTATTTTAATTTGCTATATACATACCAAACAGTTGCCTGTTATGGTCCAGTGGTTTCTATTGGTTCTAGCTAGCAAATGGCAGGGTGTGCTTGGACTTACATATACTGATAGCCCAAGTTTGCCAAGAGCAATCGTAAAGTAAGAAACACCGGGGGGCACTTTTCTATGCAAATCCAAGTTATGTAGATAAATTTACACATAGATAAAAAAGATATTGTAAAAAACTTAAAGTGTAATATATATTACCTGATAATTTAAAAGTCCATAAGATGCAACACTGTCCCATGTTGCTACAAACACCCACTGGGCATTGTAGTCTGGATGATGAAAGTAGCTTCTAATGTTGGATGACACCCAGGAGAGAAGTTCCGGATTTGTGCTATGACGGTAGAATATTTCACCACATACTGTATTATCTATATCAGCCCAGAATGGAGCTAGAAATGGATTTCCAAAAGCCACAGGGAGATCTTGGGGTATATACTGGTTCACTGAAGTACTGAATGACAGCAAACCATTATTATTTACCTGTTGAATTTGTAAAAAAAAGTTTAGAACATGTTATAGTTATTCTGTAATATAATTTATTTACATCATCATCATCATCATTTATTTATATAGCGCCAACATATTCCGTAGCGCTTTACAATTGGGGACAAACATAATAAACTAATAAACAAACTGGGAAAAACAGACAAAGAGGTGAGAGGGCCCTGCTCGCAAGCTTACAATCTATTGGACAATGGGAGATTGACACATGAGGTTAAGTCTACATTTTGCATTTTGGCCCAGCCAGACCGCAATACATCAATTGTATTAGTAGTTCAAATCAGTTTGTGGGATCAGTATGTCTGTATGGAAGAGCTGGTACTTGTTAGGCTTGCAATGCTGAGAATGTTGCAGAAAGATCAGGAAAATGTAGTTGTGTTACACATAAATACATGGTTTCCACAACAATGCCATTAATATACTGTTGTAGTTGGAAGTACAAATCAATCAGCAAGCACTTAGTGACTACTATTTTTGATATTAGCAAATATAACTTTTCCTATGTCATCTTTAGTAGGAACCTACCATTACAGAATGCATATGGACCACTAGTTATTCCACATTCAGACTAGTTACAATTCTATTGTTAAAATATTCTACACCCAGTGATGACTCTGATACTTATACTATGGCTGAATCTGTACTGGTCACTCAAGAAAATGTTAATAGTTTTGCAATTAAAATACTCACATAAAGTGAAGAGAACTTTTTCCCAAAGAGAGGAAACTCTTTAGAGAGTTGAATTACTGGTGATCCGCCATCATCTGACCTGGGGGTGATGGTGTCATAATCATAATCATAACCATATGGGTAGAGAAGTTCTAAGAGACAGAAACAATTTTCACATACATTTATAACACAAATCACAAACTAATTCACCATCGCACTACAGATATTACTTTATACCTGTAATATTATATTGTGAGATATTAAACAAAATGCACAAATTAAAGGACCATTAAGAATGTACATGAAAAAAATATTGTTCTGGAAGTCACTTTGGGCTAAGTACTGCTTTAGTAATTGTTTGCCAAATCAATGCAAAAAAATAAATAAATACAAATCTCACATGTTTTAGTCCAGCCATGTTGGTAACAAATATGTAATAAAATAGATGAGACGATAAAATAAAAATAAAATTAAATGATATATTACATGGTAACACTTATTTTCTCTTAACAATTTTCCCATTGACATCTTCAGGATGAAGTTTGTCCACTCTGAACACCCAGCGCCCTCTGACATTGACATTACTTGATGATTGTATATTGACAATTTCTGGTGACAAGGAACCTGGGATTTTGTAGTAGCCAATGTTATTTCCACTGTTTAATCCAGCCTGAAACATAATGGCCACAAGATGGTTGTGTCCAGTTTGTAAGATTTATAGTAAAAGTGATACCTCAACTTGTGTTTAAGCTTCATCATATTCTATCAATTGCAATTATTTGAAATTAAATAAACCACAAGCAGATGCCCACATGCAATTGTCTGCAAATCACATGACATTAAAAATAAAGCATTTTGTGCTTTGCAAAAGCAGAGATTCACCTAATCTCCACCCCATGTTATTCATATTAATATCTCGTGTGCACTAGTTTGTGTGCCTAGGTTCTGCGCGTATCCGTCCATCATGCAGAAAAGCCTTGTGTACATCAACAAAAGGCAGCATGAGGCTTAGTGGTTAGCACTTCTGCCTCACAGCACTGGGGTCACGAGTCCGATATCCGACCATGGCCTTATATGTGTGGAGTCTGTAGGTTCTCCCCGTGTTTGCGTGGGTTTCCTCCGGGTGCTCCGGTTTCCTCCCACACTCCAAAAACATACTAGTAGGTTAATTGGCTGCTATTAAATTGCCCCTAGTCTCTCTCAGTCTGTGTGTGTGTGTGTGTGTGTGTGTGTGTGTGTGTGTGTGTGTGTGTGTGTGTGTGTGTGTATAAGGGAATTTAGACTGTAAGCCCTAATGGGGCAGGGACTGATGTGAGTTCTCTGTACATCACTGCACAATTAGTGGTGCTATATAAATAAATTGATGCTGATGATGATGGGCAAAATAAAAAGAGAAACATGATGTCCCAGAGAGAGAAATGTAACATGTAAGTAAATAGTTCACATTCAAAATTATTTCATTCAAGACTTACAATAGTTCACAAACTATTTAAATATAATATCAGTGGCATTCTATGCAAATGAAGAAGATTAGAGAGTAACTGAAGGTTAACTGCAGCTATAAAAAATATTATATTATATGCTTCCATAATTTAAAGAGGAGAGTGAGAGTTTTGCTGTGTTCTGTGTTAAAACAGTCAGCTTGAAAATATGTTTGATTTAATAAAAAAAAAAAATTGGCTTCTTACAGAATTGAAAAAAATAAATAAGTGCATACCAGTGCCCTGTAATACCCAATATTATTAAACCATTGAATATCCTCATAATTAAAAATAACGAAAGTAAGATTTCCATCTGTGGTCAGGACAGCCTGGAATGTGTTCACCTGAATAGACAAAACATGGAATTCATTAATTGCGCATTTTGATTTTACAAGTGTCTCAGATTGGGCTTTACTGTTTAACAATCAATGGTATTATGTATCCTTCACCTGCACATATAACAGATCAAATGTGTTGAATGTTAGATACAAACAAAATGATGAAATAAAAATATCAAACTTTTTTTTTATAATTGCTGCAAATTACTACAGTGCACACACAAAGTTATATAACATGCATATTAATGTGTTACATTGTTGTAAAATGTGTATGGACATATGATGAAGTTGTCATTGAATTGTTTTGAAAGTAATGTTTCAAATACAACACAATACACTAACAGTCATTTATGAAGTGCAAGACTTACACGGTGCAGTGTATGTAATATGGTCAATTGAATCTACTTGTATGGGTCACCACATACATTTAGGTCCATATATATTTGGACATTGACACAATTTTCAGAATTTTTGATGCAATTGAGTGTAGATTTTCAGCTTTAATCCAAGGGGTTGAACAAAAATATCATATGAAACGTTTAGGAATTGCAAACATTTTATATACAGTCCACTATTTTCATGGGCTCAAATGTAATCGGACAAATCAACATATTCATAAATAAAATGTTCATTTTTAATACTTTGTCACAAATCATTGACTGCCTGAAGTCTGGAACACATGGACATCACCAAATGCTGGGTTTCTTCCTTTGTTATGCTCTGCCAGGCCTTTACTGCAACTGTCTTCAGTTGTTTGTTCGTGAGTCTTTCTGCTTTAGAAAAGGAAAAAAATGTATCGGCGCTTCTCTTGTACAAAAAGCCTGCTGCTGAAGAATAGACTGTATACAAAATAATAAAAAATAATTCAGCGCATAGTTAGGTAAGCAATATGATTGGTGATTTAATTAGAATACACGTGAAAATGTAATAGCTCTTCTGTGGATAAAAGTAGTTGTTTTAAAATCTTACCCTGCTCTTTCCATGTTGCAACTAATGGAGTCCTCCTCACGATGCGATGAAAATAGTTTCCTGGAAGTGTTTTCTAAGAGTGATATTCCAAACAGTTCCAAACAGTGTGCGGCTATGATGTCGGCTTTCTCCACCCGCAGTGGAATGCACATGGAATGCACAAATCCTCCTGGCGCTTCCTGTGTGGACGGATGCACATAAGGTTCAAAGGTAAAGATGTAGATAGATTTGTGTGATGTTACTGACGCGTTTCATCCGAAAATGACTTTCTCAAGGGTAATTGAAGTTGTAGCTGACATCCTTTTATATTAGAATTTTCAGTCAACTTTATTTAAAAATAGTACAAGGACAAAAAATGATAAATTTAAAATGAATGGAATTCGTGTGAGTAGTGGAATGAATTCAAACTTTGTTCCACACATTTTCCATAAGTAAAATATAAAAATATAAAAACAAATATTAAAAACAAATAGTTAAAAAGAGTTATTTTCAACTTTAAGCCAAGAAAGGCCATAAGTCAAATTCTAAATTTAACCGTGAAGGCGTTAAGGTTTTGAATTTATAGATGTATTCAGTTTCCATTTTAGACAAAACTGCGATATAATTTTCTCCTCTGCAATTCCTTGGCACATATTTAATGCCTATAAATTTTAATCCTGCGGGATCTTTATTGTGGTGTGTTGAAAAATGTTGGGATATGGTATGAGTAGTGATACATTTTTTAATGTTTCTTATGTGTTCCATGATACGAATTTTCAATTTTCTTTTCGTCCTGCCCAAATATTGGAGACTACATGTGCACTCCAATAAATAGATGATAACTTCTGAATCACAACAATTTTTTTCTTTAATTGGATATATCTCTTTAGAGGTCATGGACATGTACGATGATATTGAAACAGTTGAATTAATACTGGAGTTTTTGCAGCATGAACAATTATTGCAATAGAAAAATCCTGCTGTAGTCTTTGTAACCTTCTCTTTCTGTATGGGCAGATGACTTTTCGCGAGCATGTTTCTCAAATTGTCTGCTTTTGTGTATATGACAGTAGGTTTCATTGGGATAATTTGTCTAAGAGTTTTGTCATGTAGAAGAATGTGCCAATATTTTTCTATGATCTTTTTTATAATATAGAAATGGCTACTAAATTTAGTGATGAACACAGTATCAAATTTATTTAGATCTTCTTTGTTTTCTTCTGTTTTATACGGCATTAATGTATCCCTATTTATTTCTTTCATGTTTTAAAAAGTCTCTTGTACAAGATTCTTGTTATAATTTCTTTCTATGAACTTCTCCATCATGTTTTCTCCTTGTTTGGTGTATTCAGTCAAATTCAAGCAGTTTCTATGGATTCGTCTAAATTGCCCTTTAGGTATATTGTTGATCCATGTTGGGTGGTGGTTGCTGTTAGCAGGAAGAAAATTGTTACAATCTATTTTTTTTATGTAGTTTTGTGACATGATTTGTTCATCTTTTATGTAGATTTCCAAATGTAGGAACTGAATAACATGAGTACTGGTATTCGCCGTAAATTTTAGATTTACATCTTTCCAGTTGATCCCTTGTAGGAAGTTGTCCAGTATTGATTGTTCCCCATTCCATATGAAAAATATGTCATCAATATATCTATACCAACAAATTAGATGGTCTTTATAGATATTGTTGGACCATATGTTATCTTCTTCCCACTGCGATATAAATAAATTTGCATAGCTTGGTGCGAAGCGACTGCCCATGGCAGTTCCTTTCTGCCTTTAGTTTTGTCTTCAGCAAGTGAATTACATGCTCAATCGCGTTGAGATCAGGTGACTGACTCGGCCATTGCAGAACCTTCCACTTCTTTGCCTTAAAAAACTGCTGGGTTGCTTTCACAGTATGTTTTAGGTCATTATCTATCTGTACTGTGAAGCGGCGTCAAATCAACTTTTCTGACTTTGACTGAATCTGAGCAGACAGTATATCCCTATATACTTCAGAATTCATTCAGCTGCTTCTGTCAAATCATCAATAAACACTAGTGACCCAGTGCCACTGGAAAGCATGCACACCCATGACATGATACTGCCTCCACTGTGTTCTACAGATGATGTGGTACACTTCGAATCATGAGCCATCTAAGCCTTTTCCATACGTTTTTCTTCCCATCATTCTGGTACAGATTGATCTTAGTTTCATCTGTCTATAGAATACTGTTCCAGAACTAGGCTGGCTTTTTTAATGTTTTTTGGAAAAGCTAAATCTGGCCTTTCTATTCTTGAGGCTTATGAATGGTTTGCACCTTGTGGTGAATACTCTGTATTTGCTCTTGTGAAGTCTCATCTTTATGATAGACTTGGATAATGATATGCCTAACTCCTGGAGAGTGTTCTTCACTTGGCTGGATGTTGTGACTTTGTTTTTTACCATGCAAAGGATCCTGTAATCATCCACCACTGTCGTCTTCTGTGGACATCCAGGCCTTTTAGTGTTGCTGAACTCCCCAGTTCGTTATTTTTTTATCAGAATGTACCAATTTGTTGATTTGGCCACTCCTAAGGGTGCCGTTATCTCTCTGATTGATCTTGTTTTTTCAGCCTTAGGATGCTTGTTTCACTTGCATTTAGGACTGCATGTTGTGGGTTCACAGTAACAGCTTCCAAATGCAAATGCCACACATGGAATCAACTCCAGACATTTAGCCTGCTTAATTGATAAAGAAATAATAAAGGAATAGCCCACACCCATCCATGAAACAGCTTTTGAGTCAATTGTCCAATTATTTTTGGCCCCTTGAAAAAACAGGGGTCTACATATTAAACAGCTGTAAATGCTGTATCATTCCTCCAATTTGGATGTGGGTACCCTCAAATTAAAGCTGATAGTCTGAACTTTAGGCCAATATTCATTATATAAATGTATCTTGAATATGTTTTGTTAAACAGCTAAAATAAGAAAAATGGTGTCATTGTTTATTCCAAAAAACTGTTTGACATATATTCATATTTCATATAATTCCAAATAGTAAGGGTACATTATGGCTACCTTTACTTCTAGTGAAAAATACTTTCATTTTGGCTTTTTTAAAACATGGTTTTGGGCCCTGATATCTTTTTGCATTGAGATTTACATGCCGTCTGCTTTTCCCTCTATGACATAAAGAACATAACATGAGAAATGTTACTTTCTACCATCCCTGATTTGCTGTAAATGTGTGCTCATTATCGTTTACAATCCCTGCGGTATCATATAAAATTAGGAATCCCTTTTCTCCATACAACAAAATCTCACTTTCACATATCGTTCATACACTGAGGAATATCATTGTGCATAATTAATGATCATGTTTATGATAAAGCCAGCCTTTGTTCTGTACAAGTTTTACTCATTCCATAATTTTTTTAGCTCATTCCTGGGTAAGTAGTAGATGTAGATGCTCTGGGTCGCACACAGTCTTTCATAACTTCACAATACGGGTATTTATACTGCACCACTGTTCATAAATGACATTTTCTGAATGAACATTCGCGATGATTCACAAATATTACATTTCTAATTTTTATTAGATGTGTGAAAGTCATTGTATTTTTTATTTATTATTTTTATAATCATCTCTTCATTTCATACTTTTTGCATAACTGATCACAAAATTAGTATTCACAAAATAAGAATTATGTTAATACCCAAAAGAATTTAACAGGATCTAATACGAGATATGTTCGCAGCTGATTTATTGTTAACAAGATTAGCTATCAGGAAACCAAAAACCAATAATAATAATTATACTTATATTTGAATTGCTAATGACAATACTAAGGTACCTTGTTTATTGATTGATAGGCAACTCTGTCCCATGTTGCCACTAACACCCACTGAGCTGTGAAGTTCAGGCCATGAAAGTAAGTTCTGATATCAGATGTTGTCCGGTTCAGAAGTTTAGGATCTGTGCTCTGACGATAATGTATGTAGCCTCCACTTGTATAGCTGGTACCAACCCAAAATGGTGCCAAGAATGGCCCAAACCAAGGAATAGGGAGTTCTCGCGGACTATAATAAGTAATATCTCTGCTTACAGACAGCACACCATTATTAGTTACCTGTTGGTGTATAAAAATAATAATAACTTGTGAAATCCCGACATGTTATAATTATTATTGTTATTATTGTTATATAACACAAACATATCGTGCAGTGTTTTAGAATCAGGTAAATATATTTAAAAAAGAACACAGTGACGCAGAAGGTTATATCACTAGAACTAGCGTTAACAAGCTTTATTTTGGTTTTTTCCTTGATGTTACAAATTATCTGTGTTAAAGTTTGCCCATCAATTGTTCTCAAACCAGTTAATTGAATCAGTTCTAAAGTTTGAAAAACTGGGATAAACAAAACAAATTGCAGCTAAATTCCAGCAAGGTGAACAGATTCATATTAGTTTGAGTTTACCTTAAATGGAAATGTCTACATTGTATAATATTTTTAAAGTTTTTCCATGTGAGCGACAAATTTGAACTTTTCAAGGTCATCGAACTGCACCAGTTTGATTGAATTTCTAACTGGCTCAAACAGTTTGAGCATCGATAGTCACCAGCTCCAGATTTAATTCTAAGCTTGGTAAAGTCACTGTTAGATGTAACTGACTAAAGCAACATTTCAGAAATGCACTGAGCAAGATTTCCAAATGTGGACATATAAAGCGCTATTCTCCTTAGTAGCAAAACATTCCAAAGTTCTTGTCATTATCATCATCAATATTTTCATCTAATGTTAAGACTTTATTTATAACATCATCTAGCCTAATTGCTGTATTCCCAATTATATTCATAAAATGGTCAGTAATCCCAGTAATTAGGCTTAGAGACGTTTTATCCCTATGCACAGAACGGGCTATGTGATGTTAGCTGTCTTGGCTCTTTACATCGAGTGATGTCTGGAGATCTTATCCAAAAGCAACTAAATTGCTCAACTGAAATGCTTAGTGCTTGGCCAGCATGCACATTTTTTTATAGGTTTTAAGGTCTTAAACATTTCTAACTGCAATCCATCCATCTGAAAAATGGGGCCGTTTATACGTTACAGTTGCTCTTGGCATTACTATATTGTTACATTCAACAAATCATGAAATTATCTTGTAATGGACATTGCAGTATTACATTACTTAGATTGATTACGGTAATTTTATTACTTTGCAGTGGTCAGCACCAGTGAGCTGGGGGGTCATTTCTATGGGTATTTTTAGTATTTTTTATTCCTGTTTGAGCAGCAATGAAAGAAGATTTTATTTTATATTAAACTGGTAAATGAGTGGTTTGGGGAGTATTTTATTAAATTAAACTTAATGTGTGTGCTTTTCATGCAAGGACTCGTAGTCTGTGGTAGGGTGACTCATTTTTTTGGCCCTTCTTCCACCGATAGAGGCACAAGCTTTGCATTGACTAGCTTGGGGGGGCGCTTTTCAAAACCTTGGTAACGTGATGCAATGAATTTCCTTATAGAGCCAATGTGTATTGCACAAATGAGGTTCTGCTATGTGAAATTTTTGTTTAACACTTGCTATTTCTGTACATACCATTTACTGATCAGAAGTCAATGCAGAAATTAGCAAAACTTTTGAGGTTAATGGACAAAACTTCCCCTGTTAAATCTTGTTGCGTGTAATGTATTCTAGTTGGTAAAAAGGTGCAGCAGCTTTATGACACCGAAAGGAAAAAAATAAATAAAAAAACCATAACAGAACTGTATGGTAAAACTTTTTAAGGTTAATCATTGACCTGCAAAGGTCTTCCATGATCAATAACTTCAGGTGTATAACTACACCTTCAGTGTAATGCCATACACTCCACAATGTATGATTTTTTTTCTGGGCACCTATTTCATATATTATTTTTATATTATTTTTAATTTTGTATATATTATTTTTTAAATTTGACAATACAATGTTAATAAGTGACTTAAAAAAATTAATATTAGGAAGAGGTTTCATCCATCTCAGACAATAGCTTTCCCTACAAAAAAAAAGAAAAGAAAAAGAAGGGTATCCTCAAAAAGATTGTATCATGTTGCTGCCATGCTTCATTTCCTATAATTCACAGTAAGAAAATAATGGTGCCTAATACTATATGATAGTAGAGAAAGGAAACTAGACAAAAAAAAGTACTTCATATTGCAAGAACTTTGACGCAGTGGAGTCAGATCAAAGATAATGCCTGAAGTCAGTGTGTGATTACCAGGGTGAGGTATTCATGGGGGATAATATATTCCTGAATAAGAAAAATAGTTGCAGCTGATGATATTAAAGCATGGGACAGCTACATATCCTGACAGTCCTTATCCAGCAACAAGGTTTTTTGTCTTCTGACATCTCAGCCCTCATATTAGTTGGAACAGAAATTACATACTTACATAAAGTGAAGTGTAAACTTTCCCAAAGAGAGAAATATTGGTGGAGAGTGGTATTGGTGATGGATAATAATAATATGATTTTGAACTGTCAGCGTCAATGGGCCGTCCATATGGATAAAGCAGATCTAAACGATACAGAGACAAAATCACTTTATGTTATAACAACCTAGACTGTTGTATTACCTCAACCTTATCTATAGTCCAGCTACAATTTGGCAGGTAGTCTTATACTGCTGAGAACAAACATAGAGCTACTGAAATATATTTAGGAAGCTGGGCCTGATTCGTCGAGACACATATACAGTGCGCAACCAGCGTTTGTTTTAAAACATCCGTAAATTGGCTCTGCGTACTCCCGAATTCAACAAAGGACGGGTCTGAAGATACGTGCAGTGATGAATACGGGTGTAGTTCTGTTCTGCTCTGCTATACAAGTCTCTGAGAGATATGTCCAAAACCTATAAGGGATAAAAATGATCAAAAATACACACAGGAAAAGAAAAATTCTCTTAATGTCACCAGGTGACAGTATATGCATTAATGATAAAACATAAAAAAATAGTTTTTTTACATTTTTAAAAAATTATTATTATTATCGTAGAGTGATACAATAGAGAAAACAGGACACACATAAAGCAAGGACAACCGAGGTAGAAAAAATAAATGCAGACATGAAAACAAAGGGTATAAAGGACCCTGCCCATTAGAGAGCTTACATTCTAAATGGAAGAGAGCACAGTTGAAACAAAAGGAGCAAATGTGGCTCAGAATGAAGATTGGGACAGTTGTTAGTGTGCATTAGTATTGTTGGGGATAAGGTAAGTTCTAAAAAAGAGATGGGTTTTCAAAAAGCATTTAAACATTTAAAGGCTGTTGGAAACTCTGATTGGGCATGATACGAAATTCCATAAGTGGGGAGCATCACAGGAGAAGTCTTGTAGGTGGGAGTGAAAGTTATTTGACAAAGATTAGACAAGGTGCAGGTCAGCAGTAGATCTAAGAGGGCAAAAGGGAGAGTATTTTGAAATGAGATTTCAGATGTATGCAGGGGTAGTATTGTTGAGAGCTTTGTAGGTAAGGGTGAGTAATTTGAATTGGATTCTGGAGGACACAGGGAGCCAGTGTAGGGATTTGCAATGTGGTGCAGCAGATGTGGAGCTGTGAGAGAAGAAGATTAGTCTTGCAGCATTTAGGATGGGTTGAAGTGTGGATATATGAGTGTCAGTAATGCCAGATTGCAGGCGGTTGCAATAGTCAAGACTGGAGATGATGAGAGAATGAATATGAATTTCGGTAGCATGTTGAGTAAGGAAAGGGTGTATCCTAACAATTTTTTAAAGGTGGGGTAGCCAGGATTTGGAGAGAGTCTGGAAGTGAGGAATATAGCAGAGGATGGAGTCAATTGTGACGCCAAGGCAACATGCTTGGGAAATTGTGGTGTGTATTGACAGGGAGATTTGAGAGCGGGTGGTGCTCTGGAAGAAGGCAAGATATTAAGCTCTGTTTTGGACATGTTGAGCTTTAGGTAGTGTTGGGACATCCATGTGGAGATAGCTGAAAGTCAGTTGGTTACACAAGATAGTAGAGAAGGAAAGAGGTCAGGGGAAGAGATATATATTTGGGTGTCATCATAGTAGAGGTGGTATTGGAGGCTGAATGAGCGAATTAGTACCCCAAGAGAAGAAGTATACATGAAAAAAGTGGAGGGCCAAAAACAGAGCCTTGTGGGACCCCAACAGATAGTGGGAGTGGAGGGGAGGATGTGCCAGAGGTAGAAACAGCAAAGGAGCAGTTCAATAGGTAGGAAGTACACCAGGAAACAACTGTGTCATGAACTCCAATGGAGTGAAGGATGTGTAGGAGAAAAGGGTATTCAACAATGTCAAAAGCAGCAGAGAGGTCCATATGCAGGAGAATGAGTATGGATAAATGACCATTAAACTTTGCAGTAAGTAGATCATTGATCACTTTTGTGAGATCAAAATGTTGGGGACAGAAGCCTGATTTCAGAAATACGAGAATGGAGTGAGAGGAGAGAAAGTGAGACAGGCGTTTGTACACTAATTGCTCAAGTAGTTTGGAGGCAAAGGTGAGGAGAGAAATAAGGCTGTTGTTAGAGAAAGAGGCTGGATTAATCAACCAATCAAAATACATCTATTAAGATGTTCTTAATGTCTAATGTACATAAAATAAAATTTTATAGTTGCTGCTGAGTACAAACACTTGTTCTAGCATGTATACAAGACTGTCATCACTAGTAATCAGGACTTAGACTAGCCCTGTAGCTGGAGCAATAAATACGGTTGAAAAACAGTACCTTTGAGATGCCCAAAGTTTGAATCAGACGTGTCTGCGTGCACTCAAGATTGGCATGTCATTACTGTACATTGACTATGATCAAACGTCTCTTTACCACCCCGTTCCCTCCCTCAAAACCGTAGACTGTAGTAAGTGTTCTTTGTGTTAGAAGATGAATCAGACGTTGCTGCGTTTTGTGGCGTTTAGACCAGTTTTGGGCATGCGCTGACTGATTTCCATACTGTACGGAAAACAATGGCAGATATGTGCCTTGATGAATCAGGCCCGCTACGTTTAAAATGAGTTTGCATTATTATACCTGTATGAAAAATGTCCCAGGGTCTTAGGCAATTCTCGGGATTTTACTCCTTCTCTGCTGCCTCAAAACTCAGACTACCTATCTGCTTCACCAACTCCTTATTATTTTAGCTTTTCTGTTATATCCTGTGATATCAAAAGACAATGAAAATAAACGGGAAGATAAAATTATTTGTAGGTGTCATGGTGTCCCCTTTTTGACCTAAATTTTATTATTAAACAATTAAGTTAAGAAACTAGACAAAGGGATTAAAAGAGTCATGTAAAATGCATCCCATCAGTGTATACAAATTTGCATATATACCCTCATTTGACTGCCTTGAACATTCTTAAGTGCCACCCACTTTCTGATTTTGGAAGTGACCAGTGTCTGACTGGCCCACTGGTGTACCGGGAAAATACCAGATGGGCCCACTATCGGATCATCCCACCCCCTACCCAAAGGGAAGGCGCCCAGTCTGTGAGCTGTTTCCTGTCCCCGTAAGAAGTGTCAGCATCATGTCCTCATTAGGTCACACGGCTGTAAATGAAGAGGAGCCACCGAAGAAGAAGCATAGATGAATCTGAAGATAAGCTTACTAATTGAGGACCTGGAGAGAACTGGGAGGTGGAGGCTTGGTGGAGAGAACCTACAGGGGAAATTGATGGATTTAGTGCGGAGAAGACTGTAAGTATGGTTTAGAAGGAGCATTCTTTATGTAAAGTGCATAAGGTGAGTGAGAGTACAGACTTGTCATTTAAAGGTTGGTGGGAGTTATTAATCTATCAGTGG
The DNA here is from genome assembly GCA_036250195.1 of Mixophyes australis. NCBI lineage: Eukaryota > Metazoa > Chordata > Amphibia > Anura > Limnodynastidae > Mixophyes > Mixophyes australis. The sequence goes on along the minus strand of JAVHZZ010000011.1, from coordinate 96,086,720 downwards.
GCCAATGTGTAGAAACTTTATTTCATGGTGGTGGCTACTTAATTTAATAAGGGGTTCATGACAGTGCCTACTAATTTAAAGTTGGGAGATGGGACTATTTGGGTGGTTTTGGGGTCAATAATTGAATGTGGGGCTGAGTTTGGGAAGAAGGAGGACTATATATTAAATAGTTATTTGGATAATTGGGTTTTTTATTAATAGTGAATACTACTAATTTAATGTTAGGACAGGTTGTAAGGAAATAGCTCTATTTATTAAATATAAATAAAAAGCAGATGATATGGCTCCTGTACACATGGGAGTTGTGTGCTGCTATATGTGTGTAGTGCAGTTATATGTAGTGTAGACTTTTGATCAATATAGTAAAATTGTTTTCTATTGACAATTGCATAAAAACACAAAGCTGTAGTAAAGATGGATAATATTTCTGGCCAGAACATGAATCAAAGGATGATCTTAAGCATGCAAATATAAAACCAAACTGTGGTTCTGTAAAATATCTTATAAATACGCAGATTACAATCAGATAGCAATCAATGCAGACATAGTTCTTGATTAAGAATAAACCAAAATTTCATAAATGTATATTTCAATAATTGTAATTCCAGCAAAAAGTAAAATATGTGCATCTAAACATTGAGGAGATCGCGCTGATTCCATAATTGCTCAGCATTCCATAATGCTTGAAATCTTGTACAATCCATGCCTGAACTTCAGTGCCAATGAGAGTATTTTGAATTTACCAGTTTTATCATCATAGCCAGTTACCAGCCTCACAGCGTCTACTACATGTCGAAAGTTTGATGGAACGGTAAAGCCTTCCATCTTATCCAAAGGTGTAACTCTTCTGGCATGTAACAGTAGCCTTCCTATTTCTCAAAACCTCTGATGGATGTACTCGTGTTTGCTGACATCTGATCCGTCCCATAGTAGTGATGATGCCCCATTTGCATCAGTAAAATTGAGCAAAATTTCATCTTGGGTTATGGGGCAAATTGCATGCGCCTTTGCTTCTAGTGCTTGGGAAATTTAACAGCCTAGACAACTTTACTTTCATTACGGTGAACATTTTCTCACAGCACAGGCAGTAATGCTTCTTGCTATATGGAGCCATCACTTTTTTGGAAAGTGTTTGGATAGACTCCGCATAAACTTTTCCTCCTTCTGTGTTTAAAACAGTGCTGCTGTCAGGTCGTGAATCGCTGTGTGTAGATCGAGTCTCTGTGTTCTTTATGTTTGTTTCGCTACATAACTGCTGAAATGGTAAATCACTGCTGCTATTGTTTGTGTCTGAACCAATCTCCTCTGAAGGCTCAAAGGCAAACTCATCTCCACTGCTCTCCAAGATTTAATCTGAGCCGTCACCACTGGGCTGTGTCATGCTCCACTATCAATACCTTCATTTTGGCAGGAGAAGGCTGTGATAGTCTCTTGGATTCCCGTTATTTCTTAAGGGGCAGGAAAGCTCGAATCCTTTTCTCTTTTGCGCACATGATTAAATGTGTGGATAAGCCTGCAGTTCCACTGACAGCCAGTGGTGGGTACATACACTTTCCTCTCCATTGCATAAACACACACAGACTTTTTGTTTGACAAAAGTGATTAGTTGGGACAAGTCAGATTTTGATCCTAGGTATATTATCATGGCCTCCTGCATTAACTGGCATAGTCAGTTTCATGTGGAAACAGGACAATGCCCCCACAAGTATAAGTCTACATGTACACACACGGACACACACACAAACACACACACACACATGAGTGTATGTGTGTGTGTGCAGATGCATCATGTGGGTGGGGCAGCATCTCTACAATGGGACAGATTAGACACACCTACAATCAGAGAGGTGTATGTTTGATGTGTTGCCTTCAGTTTTGCTGTTATTCTCCACTGAGCACGCAGTATCTGGTCATGTGGTTGGACAGGTCTTGTTGTTTATTTAGTTTATTTAGCTTCAGTTGTTGTCTTTTTATTTTGGTCTCCTGCTAATGGTTTGGTCTTCACTTGTATGAGTACGTGTGTGTTGGGGGGGGGGGGTGATTCGAAGTTGGTGTTTTGAACCCTAACACCAAATTCGCACAGCTTATGTTGTTGTATAATAATCCTAACTGATGCATTAAACAGGGTTTTTTGTCCTGTCTTTATGAGGATAATACAGATATGTTTTAATACTATGCAGTCACCAGTCCAGCAAACTCCAATACATAGCACATTGTAGTCCTATCAATCTTGAGTGCGCAACAATCTTTGTCACCACTTCTGTGTGTCAGACCTTTAATGTAACTACAGTGACCCATAGGAGGTGAGTTGGATTAAGACCACCTATGTCCCTAGTCAGGGTAACTATTACAGCCCCCCTCAGCTGATATTCAATCCCAATGCTACCCTTCTTTTCATCAGTACATTCTAACTATAATAAAGTACTTTTACTTGGACAGGGGCAAATGCAGGATTTATGCTTAGCGTAAGTCTGGCGTATGTGCTACTGATTCAGAGCATTTTCAGATGCATAATACTCTGAATGTGGCCGACCAAACGCTCTTTCTGTGTGCAACATTTTAGAGCAATGTCGCTGAACTGTGTAGAGACGCCAGCCTGGTGGTTGACTCAGGAGGCCCCATCCCACCCTATACATAGAGATTTGGGGCCCAAGGAAAATGAGGACCTCATTGTAATGGGGGAAAAAAGGAGAATGATCTGGGTCCTAAGAGGGTGCTCAAGTTGCATGATGCCTGATCGGGCCCTATATAGCAGGAGTGGCAGGCAGTAATGGAGTACTGTACAATAAATATATATATATATATATATATATATATATATAGATATATATATATAGATATATATATATGTGTATGATGTTTAATAATGGTCATGTGCCCACTCCCATAATCCTTAACCTTCAGGAGTGCTAGATAGCATGGCCTTGTTTCCACTACAATTGACATATATTAAAAATCAATCCCAGTCTGGAAAGTGCAGGGTTCCCCAAAGGGGGGGGGGAGGCCACAAAATACAGGGTGCATATTCTCACATATTTGACAAAATATTCTTGAATATTACACTAAATTATCAGTAAAACATGCTAATGCTTACTTCGTACACTTCTTACAGTGTCATATTATAGGAACACTCCAATATGTATATTTTGAGTGAGCATAATCAACAACACTTAGAGGTATATTTATCAAAACTTCAAAAAACGAAAAAGGGGAGATGTTGCCCTTAGCAACCAATCAGATTCTAGTTATCATTTTGTAGAATGTACTAGATAAATATTAGCTAGAATCTGATTGGCTGTTTCGGGCAACCACCCAATCAATGCCTCCACTTTACATTTTTAAAAGTTTTGATAAATCTAACCCCTTAAACTGGTCATGATATTGCCATGCTTACCAATGCCATGGGTCCTCTGTACTCTGAATCAGTAATCCCCCACTGGATGTCTCCATAGTTAAACAGAGCAAAAGTGAGATTTCCATCTGTGGTCAAAACCACCTGAAATGTGTTTACCTAGATGGCATAAAAATGTTAGATAGTGTTACCACTCACACACAGTTATGTCTGTTTCTCTAGTAAGTCTATCACTTTCATAGGACATCCATATAGGTGGTATCACTTATTTTCTCAAATTGAGCAGTACCAATTTTGAAGCCACAGAGCAGGAAATATTATGTAAATGTAAATATTTAATGACTTATACTGCATGTCATAATTTTTTTTTAAAAAACCCCATTATGCCCAGAATTCATAATGGTTTTGTTAGGGCCGTCAGAAAGTGGTAAATGGGTGCAAAGCAGGCGGGGGTGGGGGGGGGAGCCAAGATTGAAGGGCGCTCCCGTCGGTCTGCCATCCCCACTTTTTCGCCAGCACAAAACAGAGCAGAAAAAACCCTGTATGTGGCGCGGCGCCTTCCTCTCTGCATGTCCCAACACTCACTGAGGAGCAGCGCAGATACGAGCCAGCACACCGACAGAAAAGGAAGAGAAGAAGAAAAGACTGAATAGAAGAAGACAGAGGAAGAGAAGAGAAGGAAAGAAGTTCATAGAAAGGTAAGTAAATAATGGAGGTGACAGCAATGTTGAAGAAGGAGGGGGGACAGCAATGTTGAAGTAGGAGGACAGCAATGTTGAAAAAGGAGGGAAACAGCAATGTTGAAGAAGAAGGGTGACTGCAATGTTGAAAAAGGAGGGGAACAGCAATGTTAATGAAGGAGGTGACCACAATGTTGATGAAGGAGGGGGGCAGCAATGTTGAAGGAAGGGCACAGCAATGTTGAAGAAGGAGGGGGCAGCAATGTTGAAGAAGGAGGGGGGCAGCAATGTTAAAGAAGGAGGAGGACAGCAATGTTGAAGAAGGAGGGGGACAGCAATATTGAAGAAGGAGGGGGACAGCGATGTTGAAGAAGGAGGAGGACAGCAATGTTGAAGAAGGAGGACAGCATTGTTGAAGAAGGAGGGTCACAGCAATGTTGAAAAAGAAGGGGAACAATGATGTTGAAAAAGGAGGGGAACAGCAATGTTGAAGGAGGGGAAAAGCAATTTTGAAGAATCAGGAGAACAGCAATGTTAAAGAGGAAGGGGGACAGCAGAGTTGAAGATGGAGGGAGCAGCAACGTTGAAGAAGGAGATGGACAGCATTGTTGAAGGAAGGGCACAGCAATGTTGAAGAAGGAGGGGGCAGCAATGTTGAAGAAGGAGGAGGACAGCAATGTTGAATAAGGAGGGGGACAGCAATATTGAAGAAGGAGGAGGACAGCAATGTTGAAGAAGGAGGGGGACAGCGATGTTGAAGAAGGAGGAGGACAGCAATGTTGAAGAAGGAGGACAGCATTGTTGAAGAAGGAGGGTGACAGCAATGTTGAAAAAGAAGGGGAACAATGATGTTGAAAAAGGAGGGGAACAACAATGTTGAAGGAAGGGCACAGCAATGTTGAAAAAGGTGGGGGATAGCAAAGTTGAAGATGGAGGGAGCAGCAATGTTGAAGAAGGAGAAGGACAGCAATGTAGATGAAGGAGGGGGGCAGTACTGTTGAAGAAAGAGGGGGTAGCAGTGTGGATGAGAAGGAGGACAGCAGTGTGGAGGAAGTAGGGGGACGGCAATGTTGGTGAAGGAGGGGGCAGCAATGTTGATGAAGGAGGGGGGCAGCAGTGTGGATGAGAAGGGGTCAGCAATGTTGATGAAAGAGGGCAGCAATGTTGATAAGGAAGGGGGCAGCAGTGTGGATGAGAAGGGGCAGCAGTGTGGATGAGGAGAGGGCACAGTATGATGGAGAAGAGGGCACAGTATGATGGAGAAGAGGGCACAGTATGATGGAGGAGAGGGCACAGTATGATGAGAGTGCACAGTATGATAAGGGTGCACAGTGTGATGATGAAGGGGTACAGTGGAATTAAAAGGGGGTACAGTGTGATGAAGAGCATGCACAGCATGATGATGGAGGGGGCACAACCAAACTAATTTGCCCAAAATTTTAAATCTTATTACAAAGAATACATATTCTTCATTGATATTATTCATAATGAAATTTATGTTTGCTGTTTAATGTATTTATTTGTATTACTCTCTTTTTTAAAGTGTATTATATGATTTGTATTAAAAGAAAAACCATCATTGAATGAACATATAATTTATAAATGAGGAGTTTGCAAATTTATTTTTTGCAGGGGGGCGCTCGACATGCTAGCACTGGCCCTGGTTAGGGAGATATAATTTGCACATTCTGCTTTCATGATTGCCATGTTTTATTCACTGATGTGGCCTGACTGTACACATAAATTGGTTCTCTTACCTAGGTATTATGAGTTGCAAAAATGTAAAATTCATTCAACTCAAAATAGTGTGTTAGAAAGTGGGGGCATCAATGTACGCTTAAAATGCAAGCACAATAACTTGATGATGACAGGCATTTTAAATGTATATGAATAAATGGAAAATAGAAGGCCCAGCAAAGCCCTCCCTCCAAAAGTAGGGCAAATTTAAGATTGTTACTTATTTGCAGGAACTAATTATATAAATAAAATTAGGATGTGTGATAATATTTTTTACTATTTGATTTTAGCAATTAAATAGTAGCATTTGCAGCATAAAACATTACAACGCTCCAGTAAAAATTAATTCTGAGGAGAAGTAAAACCATAAATCTAATCAGCTCTGGCATTATTTTCAAATGAAATCATTTTACTAATATTTATTTTATACACCCACCCTTTTTAAAATCATATTTTGACAATAGGATGCATTTAAGAAGGAGAAACAGAAATAAAAAAAAGAATGTTACCTTGTTAGATACAGATCCATAATAAGCAACTTTGTGCCACGTGGCCACAAACACCCATTGAGCTGTGAAATTCAGACCACGGAAGTAGCTTTTTATATCAGATGTTGTCCGGTTGAGAAGTGTAGTATCATAGCTCCAGCGATAATATATTGTGCCTGTTATACTGGTATCCACATCAGCCCAGAAAGGAGCTAAGAAAGGTATTTCATTGGTCACAGGCAATTCTTGTGGTAAAAATTGTTCGATAAAGTTACCGAATGAAAGCAATCCATTTGTATTTACCTGTTAACCCAGAGGGAGAAAAGAAGAAAACAAATAAAAATTCAGTATAGTTTCTTAAAGAGTTTTCTCCAGTTTTCATTATGGTTTCCAGTCCATGGAAAATAAGTATGGAGTTTCGGGAGAGTGTGTATATATATATAAATAAATACCACCCATGCAGGGGTCTTCCATCTGATCCGTGGCCTGGACTACACATGCTTAGTTCTCAGTATTAGAAGCAGTCAGCTTATAGGAGCTACATCAGCTGTTTGAAAATGTTTTTTGGGGACTAAGAGTAGAGGTAATATAGTACAAGCAACAATATTTAATTTAATCTAATTTGAGGCCCATATCAATAGATATTACAATCATAGAAAATCAACAGACATGGGAAAGATGTTCTAAATTATTGAGCTCAATGTTTTCATTTAAGCCTGTTGGGAATATGGAGCCAAGACATAAAATCCAATGGGCCTCTCTTTTACAAAGTCTCTTGAATTGATCTCCACCCTAAATGGTCTGCTCAATAGTTTCAATTCCACTAATCCTAATACCCTAAACATCAACAATGTATTTCATTAAACAATGCCTCATGAGGCTATGTGACTAAACCTGGTTGATGACATTCCATCTATGTTCAAGAAAATTAATATTCAGCGTAGTACACCCTACTTATTGCATCCCATAGCTACATTCAATTAAATAAACAAAGATGGATTGACAATTAATAAAGTTTTTAATATCAAATCTCTCTTGTACTGTTAATGAGATAAAATGTTTACTTTTGTTTACTATAAAATTACATGTACTTCACATAGCTCTATTGTATCTGAATGGAGGGAGGGGGAAGGGACAGTCCAAGTTGGGTATGTGTATCTGTCTGAGAACCCAATATATCAGTATGATAATATACAAAGGGGAAAGGCGAACAGAGGGAACACAGAGAGAATAGGAGAAATGGAGTCACAGATATTGGAAAAAGAAGGGGAGGGGAAAGCATCTAAAGCTTATAAGAGGCCTGGCATAGAGCTGTTGTTAAAGCTATACCAAGGATCCCACACTTTGTGGAACGTGGGAACTTTGTCGTGGAGGAGACTAGTCACATATTCCATGGATGCCATGTGCCAAGTTCTTTTCATAACACCCTCTCTAGAAGGTTGTGAGGCCTTCTTCCACTCACTAGCTATTTGTAGCTTAGCTGTATTATATATGTGCCGGACAAGCTTATCCGATGCCTTAGTGATGCCTTTCATAGGTTGGTATAGAAGCACCAATCAATTTGTAGTTATCTTACACATTTTTTTATATAAAAGTTGCTTATAAGGGTAGTTATAAGGGTAGTTTTAGCAGGTTCCTTAATTTACAACACAGAGCTGCAGATTGAGTTATTTTATAAATGTCTCAGTATTCTGTAATAACTTATATTTTACAATAGGGATGCATTATTTCTTATATGATTAGCATTAGGATTTTCTTTAGAAAGATATTCAACATTGTAGTATTTTTTACAGTTTTTTATTATTTTTATATCTGTTTGCTTAATTATGTGTTTTCTATTCTTAAAGTGAGAAAGAAATGCAACACAGGTTGGTTTTGAGAGAGCCTTGTCTATCTGTGACAGGCTGCTGAATGGGGAGTGGCCAGTATGGCGAGAGGTGCGGGGTTGGTGATTATACTATATGTGTTGCGTGCAGTGTCTTTCTCTGGCTGAGAAAACTAAGATGGATGCAGATAAAAATGAATCCCCTTATTAAAAAGTTACAGCATTATCATGGTAATTGGACAATTTACCATGGCATCTAATTGTAATCTGGTGTTTCACCAAATCAATTTGCGTTTTAGGCATAGAACCCTAAATTCACATAAATATGCAAATTAAAGAGTAGCGCTTGACTGTCTCGTGTTGACGCTGCCGTTAGATATTCTCATAGAGACATAGACTAAGTCCCTCTCCCAGAGAGTATCCATGGGGATTAGCATACAAATTATAAACATACATGAATTCCCTGGCGACACAAATATGGTAGTTAACACAATATTTTAATTTCTTAAATTGTTAAATGGACATGGTAGTGAAAGATGATGACTAGTGATGGCAAAGGGACAAAGATAAGGATATATTTTACAGTTATTTATACATTCCTCATCACAGTGAAGTAATTTGTCAAAGAGTCATTAGGTCTGCCTTAAAAATATTTCCACCAAAAACTGAAAATTCAGTTTTAGATAACATCCCAAGTAAAACCTAATCCCAAAAATTTACAAACCTGGGGCCTGATTCATTAAGGATCTTAACTTTGGAAACTTCTTATTTAAGACTCCTGGAAAAAACCATGTTACAATGCAAGGGGTGCAATTTAGTATTCTGTTTTGCACATAAGTTAAATACTGACTGTTTTTTCATGTAGCACACAAATATCAACTTTAAATTTCAGTTTACAAATAAGCTATCAAGTATTTGCGTGCTACATGAAAAAACAGTCAGTATTTAACTTATGCAAAACAGAATACTAATTTGCACCCCTTGCACTGTAACATGGTTTTGTCAAGGAGTCTTAAATAATAAGTTTCTCAAGTTAAGATCCTTAATGAATCAGGCCCCTGGAGTCTGATATTGCTCATGCTTTCTCCAACTGGCATTGTGTTGGTGGGTAACATTCTGCATGTGTGAATAAAGACTGTGTTGGCAGAAATGAGTACAGTGTGGCAGACACTGCAGGACTCTCCTGGTCCAATTTCCAGTGGTAGTATGCAAGATTAAGTTGAGCAGAAGTGGTCACAGCAAAAATGTTGAAGGAAATTTCAGATTTTTTTTTTCTTTTTTCCTTTTGGGAACAGTGCTTTCGTGCCCTAGTGCTCGAAAAAAAAGTGTAAAAACTTAAAAACGTGAACTAGGATACAGTACGTGGCCCCCCTCAAGAGAGGAAGGGCCCTAATCCCCGGCCCCTGGATAAAAAAAGACCCTTAGGGGGCAAGGGCCTTCAGAACCCCTTCGCCACAAGGCTAGGGTGGCCCCCTTAGCCCCTGGAGCTTCACCCAGAGCTCAGGAACTATCCCAACCCCGGAAGGGTGGCCGACGATGGGATTCAGGGGGGGGGGGCGGAACCTAAGGCCCACAAGCCCGCCTAGATCATTGGGGATACACAGCCCATAAGAGTCTAACCACATCTCGAAAATCCGTGAAAAAAATACACAAGTGAATGTGTCATACAAAAAACGTGAATACATAGAAAAATAAAAAAGTGCAGAGTGCTTACAGCCCCAGCCTCATGGCCGGGCTAAAAAAAATTTTTGGCCAGCCAAAAGGCCTCAGCAAAGAATAGAGGCGTGCATAAAAGAAAATGATCATAATGTGCAAAATGCCAACATAAATCACATTTATTACTGCTTTAAGGTGCGCCTGACCTATGATTTTTTGGCATCCACCGGGACACCACCCCAGGGGCACATTAGTCCCGAGCCTTCAATGTCACTTACCCGGCCCTTGGCCAGAGGACCAAGTACAACTCTGCCACAACTGCAATTGATCTTAAATAAAAGGCTGAGAAGCGAAGGAAATGCCAGATGGTGTGAATGCCAGGCCCTAGGTAAGTCAGCTTTTGAGGCTGGGGAAATATCATAAGTAAAATCCATAGTTGAATTTTCAGTTTTGGGTTGGATCATTTTTAAGCTAATTTACACCGCTAAACATCATATTTGATTGTGGTTTTTAGCATCAACAGATGAAATGACCTTGCATCGTGAATTTGGCCACTATTTGATTGTATAGCCCAATTGTATATTATTTAGCACTATACATGAAAGAAATAAAATACCATGATTAATGCAAAAGTAACATTCACATACTCACACAAAAAGAACTATGATAGTAAGCTCTTCCAAATAGGGCAATATTGATATTGTTATATACAAACTCTCCATAATCATCATCATTGCTGTAGGTGTTATCACCAATTCCAGGTCCATATGGATAAAGAATATCTAAAATAAATAAACAGTATCAGTCAGGACAACTGCTGGTAACACAGACTCTACATTAAAATGCAGAATGTTTAAAATCTGAAATTTAGGAATCATATCTAACTTAAAATTGCTATCATCAGTATATTCTTGCAGACACATAACTTATCTCATTCAATTTCACATAGGGATTTAATAATGTTTTTTTTAACTGTATTATAGCACCAGAAGTTCCAGGTATCATTTTATTTTTGGCTCTTTTCACAAAATACCAAAGTGAACCTTTAATGCTTAAGCTACCCATACAAAAAGCAATGCTGACCAAACACTACTAAATGTTTTGTCCTAAAATAAGTCAATCTGAATCAATGCCTAATATGGATCGGTCAGGAGAATCCAGTTGCTGATGACTAAATAATGTCAATGTCTGTAGTCATCAGACCAGTACACTACTAGTCCAGCATATACTGCAGTTGATATTTCTGATCCCGGAGTGTGTGTATCTCTTTAATGTGGTCATCCACATGACTGAGAAATTAGAATCAATATGTATGGCTAGATTTGGTGAAATATATGCACCAATATAATTTTTTTGTGTACATTTTAAAAAATTGTCATGTGATTTTCTGGGATACTAATTTGATAAATACATTAAAAACTTGTACTGAACAGTGTTTAGTTCCCCAGTTTTATATAAGTTATGTAAACTGGCAATATTGTCAAGACATTTAGTGGTATGAAATATTTTGTTTATATCAATTTCGTCCATATATATATATATATTTATATAATTGAGAGATAGGATTACGGCACTTAAGAATTTATAAATAGTATTATAAACATACATTTATTTGTGTGTTACAAATTTGCTTTTCTAATGCTGTGCCTATCTCTTTTATTGGTATGGTATCATAATATATAAACAGCTGTAAAGGGCACACTTAGAGCAAGCTTACTGCCCAGGTGCTGGTACAACAGGATCATCCATTCATGCAGAAATCATAGAATGGAAATAGCATTTCTAGGACTTCGTCTTGATAGTAATAAAAAACTCTATCCAAGATTCAGATACATTAGAATACGTTATCAAAGATACTTACATAGTGTAAAATATTTATATACCCCACCAACTATGAAAATATGGTTCCAAAGGGTCTCTTGATGCAGTTCACATTGTAGACATGTCAACTCAAACAACATGAATACAATGGATTGCCCAAAATATATCTAAAAAATTACTTTAAAAGACAGTAGTAGGTCATGTGAAAATCAATAATTGTAAGTAAAAATTAAACCTTAAAAAAAGTCTAATACAACTCACCTAAAGTAAAATTTCACACAATTATAGTTTGACAGAGATATCCAGAGAATTAAAATGTAAATTAAACATAAATCCCAGAACTAATAACAAATGAGAACTAATAAATAGTATCTAAATGTATAGAAATACAGGCATAAATTGCAAGTAAATTGCATAGGTCCACAACCTGCTATGCATGTATGACTGGTCCATCAGATTAACCCTCATGTGGTCGACATGTGTGAGACCAAAAAATATAGAATTAGGAGCACCTAATTACCATCCAATTAAAGTAGATTTGACCAGGATTAAGCATTAAGTATAATAGAAGCAAATGATCCATTGACAGAGTACTCCCCATTGATAAAATATCAATAAAATGTAATGGGAATGTAAGTGAATGGAATTGGATAGTTTTACAATCAAGGCAGTAGAAATAAAAGTATGGCATACCACCGTATATACACCTCCACTTTGACCACTGAAATAGATGTCATAATAACCTCAGATTTAGCAAAAAAAAGAATAATAAAAATTAAAAGAACACACAGAAGGAAATAGATAAACCCTGTCTGGAAATATTGTGTAAACATAGCATTATAGAAGTAAATCGTAAATTCCGTAATTATTGCAACTATTGGCAGCAAGTTTTAAAAACCCCCTCCGAACCTGGAAACCTCATATGTAATGAAAACAAAATATATGTCTACCACAGTAGTGTACAATTGAAATGTTAGTATATATTTTATCTTCACTATGTGCAAGTCCGCATAGTATGCAAATTGCATATATTTCATTAAGATACATTTAAAACGTAACATACGTGTAATAACTAAAGGGGAAAAAGAAGCACCACCATCCAAAGTAAAACCAGCTCTTGTGATGGCAGCCTAGTCTGGTATCTGTAAAATGGATAGAGCTGCAAAAAGCATGGGGTCCCCCTAAAAATGCCAATAACAGCACTAGACTATGTCAGCCTAGACTGGTGGCACTATAGCTGAAAAACCCACAGTGCGGGGTCCCTCTTTCATAGCACTAACTAGCCATAGGGTGGTCAGCATGGGACTGAATTCCCTAGGGGCATCAGATCAACAAAAACAAGTACCCCTCCTTTCAGGAAATACCAGTCACATGCTGATAGCATTAGGGCTATTCTCACATCCCTGGGTGTAAGTTAATAATTAAAATTAATGTGAGAGTAAATAACAATTACAATTCCATAAGTTAGGGACCTTGAAAAGGTGAAATTATTATTAAAACCATAAGCTGAGTATAGTATGTTCCATTTTTTTGTTTTAGCTGATATAATTGTAATCATTATTTTGTTATATTTAAAAATAATTATCTTGTTATTTTATTTCTAAAGTAAAAATAAGACACACATAGAAAAATTCAAGATTAACTAATGGCACCATAAGTCACTTATATATCGATGATGTGCCACTTAGGTATTCCAATATAGGGCATACAAGATGCATTTGTGAAGATTGTTTCTTTTATTTTAATCATACTACAATGATATTGAAATATATAATATAACATTAAATACCATTTCCAAAAACTAGAGGAACATATGGAGTTGTGGCTGGAGTCGTGGTGGTGTAGTCTGGGCTCTTTGAGATATTTGTGACGCCTACATTATCAACTGAAAAAAGAGATCAAACATTTAATAACATCTGTTCTGGAAATAATAGAAACAAGCATATGCAGAAATAACTATTCTGGAATAATTATGCAAAAAGATAGATAAGATGCTACGATGAATATGTACTTTAGTTTACATCCAGCAGAGACGCAATACACAGAACTCACTTCTAAATTTTAAAGAAAGGACCTACAATTTGTATTTTATTACAATTACGCAACCTTACAGTAATATAGATAATGGAAACACTTGTACGACATACTTATTTCTGAGTGTTGCAAAACACATTTTGAGGTCAGTTTGACTGTGTAGTTTAGTGGAACAGGCCTGGTTAATTATCCAGGTGTTGTGAAACTACAAGCCCCAGCATTATTTTCAGTACATAACCACCCAATAGCTGGCAAAGCATTCTGGGACTTGTAGTTTTACAACAGCTGGAGAACCACATGGTGACCAGGCCTGAACTAGTTAAACACAATCCATTAACAACATTAATAAGCCACAAAAAATATTCAGGTTTCCTTTTATAATAAAGTAATTAATAAGATCCACATATATATATATATATTTATATATATATATATATATATATATATATATATATATATATATATATATGTATATACGTAAATGTTCCTGAACTTTTACATACTTGATATGTTTGACATTTTGTTTTGATTGGCTGTGTGGGAGAGCACAAACTAGTGGTTAGAGATGAGCCAATCTTTTACCCCACTTGTATTTTATATTTGGTGAACATTAAATATACATTTATTTGTGTAAATATAACTAATAATAACATTAACAAATATATATACAAAACATTTAATTAATTTATCAGTGCTAAAATTAGTAGCCTCAACTGGAGCATGGAAGCTGTCTGCACAAGAAGAGAGGTTTCATCCAGAAATGTAATAATATAAAAACTTGAATAGATACATTTTACTTACGTAAATGCCCATTGACATCTTCAGGATGTAATGTGTCCACTTTGAAAACCCAACGCCCAGGGACATTGACATTACTTGTGTGTGATATGTTGATAATTGCTGGTGACAGGGATCCTGGGATCTTGTAATAACCAGCATCGTAACCACTGTTTAATCCAGCCTGTTGGTATAAGATTAATATTAAATCACATGTTGATGCAGCATCTTAAATGAGGTGCCCACTCTTGGACAATCCAAGCTGCAAAATGTCAAATTGGAAGTTTGCACCCATTACCTGAAGCCTGGAGCAGCTCACAAGAGGTTATGTGTAGGGCTTATTGGAGTTCTCTACAATAGAGATCTATTAATGGATTAAGTTATCCAGCAGACAGAGCTACATCATATATTAGGGGTATATTATAAAAATAGAAATAAAAAGTCAATTCAAGTAAGAAGTATTGAATGTTAGTATACTAGCCCTACTAATCCCAGACTTTTTTTGAAGTCTTAGTTTCCTTACTAGTGCTGGGGTCACTCCTGAAGAATTGCCTCCCACACTGGCTAGTCCTGCTGTCCACTGGATGTCCTTATAGTTGAATAGAATGAAAGTTTGATTCCCGCCTGTGGTCAGCACAGCCTGGAATGTGTTCACCTGAAAATAAATAGAACGTTTCAGAAAGGTTTTCACCAATTCTGCTAATTTCACTAAAAGAACAAATTCTCAAACACGTGTAATGATAGCACAGTATGAACAGCAGTAATGTAGTAGAAAATATAAATGTATCTGTCTGACAAAAAGACATATCACATTAACTTAAGTGAAATCCCCAAGTTACACTTTTGACAGAAATTTCCTGTAAGGCAATGCACAATTGTATCTTACATGTATAACATAGACCACTTGTATGTAATGATATGAACTTGTACAGCAGCCTATATTAGTGTTGTTTTGTTGAAATTGTCTTAAAGAGTTAAGTTGGGCACACACTACAGAAAATTACCGCAGACGCGATTTCTGTAACAATTTTATCAATGACTAAAAGTCCCGATGAGCATGCCGATTCATGTGTACCCACATACACCATTTACCTTCAGATCTTTGTATTTCATAACCATCTGCTGAAAACATTGTGACTTTTTACACACTCTACAGATATCTGCTTATGCTGCTGGTTGTGAGTGTGTACACACTTCCACATTTACCCAACATCGCTCCATCATTGATCATGACTTTAAGGAAGTTTATAAGACCAAACCAAAAGATGTGATGAGCTTTGGTATGCTAAAACTTGATCGTCGATATCTTACAAAATGGTAGTTTATTGTGTGATCAGCACAATAATTGGATTAAAAACCTGTAGTGTGTATCCAACTTAACTCCAACTATCTCCAGGACATTCAGATTTTGGTCAAAGGTTAAAAAGAAAATAAGTTGCCATGGCGTGATACTAGACGTGGTTTATGTATAAAGATAGATCATTTAACACTCATTTTCTACAAATAGGACATTCTAAATAGCATTATGGTGCAAGTCTGAAGAGTAGATCACCATAATCATGTCATAAGATATGAGATGCCTTTGACTTATTTGTAACATTCTATTTTATTGTTCATACACTGAGAATAGTTCTGCACTTTTCCATGTTGGACTCACACATGGAAATAAGATATGACCAATGTAAAGAAACTTCACAAGCATTATGTGCTGAGCTAGGGACAACTGAAAGTCAAGTATGAGCCAACATGTGTCTGGGCTGAAAATATAACAAATGATTAGAGTGCAGAAGCTTGGATAAATAGAAAAAATGACAGAGAGCTCCTATTGTTTAAGCTAGGTTTCACATAGACATTTTTGGAATGCAGGTATAAATTATAGTGGGTAAGAGTGTGAATAAAGATTTGTGAACCATTTGAACGCTCACCTTCACACACCACTGGTACCTACGTACCTGGTTCAGTGTCTACGTATCCATACTGCAAGTATGGTAAAAACAATTGAAAAAGATTTAAAATTTTGTTTAAAGCCAATTGTGGCTATTTAACAGGTATACACCTGGGAATGAAAATCATTACATATTTGAGCGATTATATTATAACTAAAATAGCAAGACAAGCTCTGAAATATTTTAACTCTATATTAAAGATTTTGACTTAATATTATTAATACATTTCAATAGTTGACCATTCTGTAGATAGCTTAATATCTTTTTATAAGTTAATTCTTTAAATGTGTGTAACAGTTACTGGTTCATTGCATTAAAGAAATGATACATTAATGTTTCCCGCTCAGTGTCCTAATAAAACACACAACATACTTAAATAAATTGTTGACAGCTGAAAATGGGGAATTAAGAGCTGGAATTTTAGTCACATATTATATATAAAGTTTTAATAGATTGTAGTAAGAAGACAACTTAAACATCATCTTATATCTAATGTTAGTTCTTACCAACCCTGAATCAACTAAAATCACTTTATTATTTTTGTTGGTAATATTCTAACAATGTATAATTTGGATAGATAGAATAAGATACATATATGACAGAGATATGGATAGATGCACATATAGGTATGAAAGGTATTTTCTTGGAAAATATAGTGTTTGATTACATTTCTGGTTAAAGAAAAATAAAAGAATTAGAAATTAATACAAATACCTTGTTAGCTCCAGACGCAGCTCCATAATATGTAACTTTGTCCCATGTTGCCACAAACACCCACTGAGCTGAAAAGTTTACGGCTTGGAAATAACTTCTGATATCAAGTGTTATTTGGTTTAGTAGTACTTGATCTGTGCTTTTTCGATAATAAACATCGCCCGCTACTGTATTATCTATGTCAGCCCAAAAAGGGATTAAAAGAGGATTCCCAAAGGCAATAGGGAGATCTTGGGGCGTGTATTGTCCAACCGGGAATAAGAATGACAAAAATCCATTATTATTCACCTAGAAAAAAAAATTGTAAACTTTTTTATATTTTTTAGACCATATCTTGAATATGGGCTACAGTTTTAAGCACTTCCTGGAAGAAGAACTTAGGAAAATTTGAGTTGGGCAACCTAATTAATAATGGAAATTGATGGGTTAAATTATAAATAGGGGTTAGACTTAATATAAATATGATTTATAAAGCATTTGTCTAGTGACATTTTCTAATCAAGGACCATACAGATGACAACAGGCCATCAATAGTGAAAGGACGAAAAGTAGTTTCACCATGAGTATGAGAAAAGGTTCTGTACTGTGAGGGCGGTTAAGCTGTGGGATTCCTTACCAAATGAGATGGTAATGGCGCATTAACCAACATAATATAAATATGAAATGGTATCTGTAATTATAACATCCTGTTTTAGGCACAATTGTTGCCCAGCTAAAGGAGGGATGTTTGACCAGTGAACTCTTCAATCAGGCTATTCGGCCTTTGTAAATACTGCCAAACAAAATGGCGAAGGGTTCCACAACAAATTCTACAGTACTGCAGCAATTATGTTGGCATGTCTATGCATGTAAATCTGTAGCTTGTGCAAAGATAGGCTAATCATCATCATCAACTTGATAATGATGACTATCTCTCTATCTATCTATCTTGTGAGCTCACAAGATATATCAAGGACTTTCTGGGACATGTAGCTCCACAATATCTGGGATCACTGGGGTGGAATATTTGCTAATCTATTGGTACCTATTGTTACAGATACCATTATCCTTGCATCCAACACCTCAGAAATGCAGATAAGACCCCTAATGCTATTTAGAACAAGACTGGCTCTAGATGGGGCTCTCTAGCTCACCAAATACCATGCAGTTTCTAGACTTGTGCTGAACAGGTAGGATCTGGTTCCTATTATGATAGGTGTACCACACACTGCCGGATTCCCTGTTATAGTGTGATCCAGCCAAGTCTGTAATGTCTGGTGCTGGCTACCAATGTAGTAATGTTGAACCTATGCTTGTTGTCCTCCTACTGTAATGGGAATGAGCCCTAGGCTATAGCGCTGGTGCAAGCTATTGAATTTAGGAAACCACACACTTTTTATTCATCATTTATTGATGTTTTCTTTAATGAGAGGTGCAGGTGAAAGTTGTCATTGTAAAAATCCTTAAAATCTGTATACACTGCCTTAAAGGGTGTATGTATATAATTGGAAGACTGTATCTGGGACAAATTTAGAGAGATTTAAATTGAAATAGTATCTTCTAAATCCAGGCAAGAATTTTTGGGACCCCTATATAAAGATACATATATATGTTACCCTAAAGTGTATACACATGCCACCTCACATTCCTTTGGTTTACAAATAATGTTATCCATTGTATAAAAGTGACCATAAAAGCCCAAGTTTCTCCGCAGAGATGTATTTCGGTTTGGTCTCACAATAGTGAGTCCATCTGATATTATTTGATACCTCTGGTTTAGATGTAAAAACAAATTGGAATGAAGATATTCAATATAATAACCGTGTGTCAATAGAGCTATGGGAGTATGTCTGAATATGTGACTAAATGTTCAAAATGTGTGAGACAAAACATGCTAGGTTGGTAATTTTAGCAACCTTATTTGTGCATGCAATGACATATAACTCAATAAAGAGTATTAGCTGTAATAGTTCAACTCTGCTAATTCGAAAAGAGAGTGTATGTATCCAAAATAGTCTTTTGAAGGCGTATACATTTATAAACAATAAACACAAAGGCAAAAGGATGCAGAAAGGGAAAGTTTATTGTATTCAACATATAATCTCAATATAGCGATAACAGTCAAAAGGCATATGATTATAGCAACCTCATAAACAAGTTAATGAGTCTGCCAACTGTTCAGACTTTAAGGTATAGTCCCGCTTAAGGGTGTCAGGGGCGCACGCAGGATTTTTAGTGGGGGGTTTCTCCCAACCCCCAAAAAACCCAATAAACACGCGAGCGTGCTGCTGCGCATGCGCAGCAGCTCAGTTTCGGCAGCACTGTACTATACAGCAGCCGCGGCGCTGTCAAAAAAGCGTCCGCGGGCGCTTCTTTGACAGCGCCGCGGCTGCTATATAGTACAGTGCCGCTTTGTGGGGCACTTCGTTAGCGGAGGGGAGGGGTTTCTGGAAACCCAGAAACCCCCCTGCGTGCGCCCCTGGGTTTGTTTAATTTTTAATAGCACATTTAACTCTTTCTATTTTCCCTTTCTAAATCTATATTTTTTTATATTTTGCCGTAATGGATCTGGTGAATGCAAAACAGAGAATTAAGCTTTTTAGTTTATTTATTAATAAAAGTGTTGTTATGATTGTTTAAATAAAATAGGGATTTTTTGGGGACTGGAGTGCCTCCTATTTCTTTCAAACTCTGGTCTTCAAGTTTAAAACTGTTTTCTAGATCTGTAAGTTAAAATATGGTTGTACAAGTACAAGGGCGAACACGGTGCTACTGTGGTTGGCACTTCTACCTTAAAGCACTGGAGCCATCATTTAGATTCTGACCATGGCACAATCTGTGCAGAATTTGTATGTTTTCCCCATGGTGAAATTATGGTTTATTGGCTGACCAAAATTAACCCGAGTGCAGTTGTGTGTGTGTGAGAGAATTTTGTCTATAAGATCTAATGGGGAAGGGACTGTTATAAATAATCATTATCTGTAAAGAGCTGAATAATATATATATATATATATATATATATATATATAAAGGTTAATAAATAAATTTAGCTTATTAGGAAAAAAGTGTATGCATAAAAAGTATTTTATAAATGTTTACACAACTGTACATGAGGAAGAAGTTTCAATTTGCAATATAGTACTTACATAGAGTGAAGAGTAGACATTCCCAAATAGAGGAATAACAGTAGAGAGTGGTATTAATGGTGATCCTCCATCATCTGATTTGGGGTTGCGGGTATCAAGAGAAGGCCCATATGGGTAGAGTATAGCTTTTGGACACATGAAGGATCAAGTAAAGGATTGAAAATGGGGAGGGTATGAGTGTGTTACATGCCCTATAAT
The DNA here is from genome assembly GCA_036250195.1 of Mixophyes australis. Lineage (NCBI taxonomy): Eukaryota > Metazoa > Chordata > Amphibia > Anura > Limnodynastidae > Mixophyes > Mixophyes australis. Next base: position 96,066,367 of record JAVHZZ010000011.1, on the reverse strand, counting down.
CTATTATGAGCAACAAATATTACATATAATTAAAATTCACAATACATAGGTTAATATAATAATATATTTGATGCAAAATTCCTATATCTTCTAATTATGTTTACTTAAAAAAACTTTTTATTTGCAATTTGTTTGTGTAATAACAACACTAATCAAAAATGTAGCCTTAATGTTCCATCTTCCTTAGTCCCAAAACCTTTTCTGTATGCCAACCACAGCCAAAAAAAACAAGGGTATGTTGATTCAAAAGATGCGATTAATAAAAAGTTTGTATTTAGTAATGCCATGTAGGCATTCTATATTTCTATTCTGGACAACTAGTTGATAACAGTACGTTTTTGCTCCTTCATGATCAGACTCATTTTTATGTTTTGGGTATGTGTTTGGTACACTGGAAATATTGCTTAACCCATCCAAGGTATTTTTAGATTTTTTTTGGGTGGCGGAGGGGGTTCCGGTACATGTAGTGCTGTCATTTGGTATTGATGTATAGGGATAATGGATGCAAATAAGAAAATGAAACACTGATCCATGAATTTTACAAACTGTTACACAATTCGTGCAACCCCAAAACATATACCCCAATATATGTAACTGTTTATTTTCTTTTTAAATTGGGAAACCAATATGTGTACTTCACACACAGAAGGAGTTATATAGTCCAGAGACAAAGGTTACATTTTAGTTTTATTTTGTTTCCTTTTAAGGTTTTATTACAACAGCACTTGGATTCAAACTAAAAATTGCAAAGCATCATGTACATCAGGGGTGTCCAACCTTTTAGCTTCCCTGGGCCACATTGGAAGACGACGAGTTGGTTTGGGCTGCACATAAAATACACTAACACTAACGATAGCTGATCATCCAAAAAAACATAGAAAACATAGTTAACATATTAAACTTACTTGGAAATGAAGTTAGTAAGAGTTAGTAAGAAAGCTGTTGCAGAATCATGATTAAAGCAGTAGTCCCATTACCAGCTGCAATTTAACTTACCTGCATCTGCCCCTTAGGAGTTTGGGGAATTAAATGCCAAAAAACTTTTTTTTCCTCTCTTTCTGCACCCATGAATCATTCTTTTTATTGACCAGTTTGAAATGGTCACCGATATAGGTAGCATCAGGAGGACTAATAGTGATCTACAGAGATTTAAAGATAGGGTGGCGGGAAAAATGGCTCATGGAGCCGCCTCCGATGAGGGTAACAGTGGGTGATAATTTCACCCTACTCAGCACTGCACATTTAAAATGGTTTAAAATATTAAAAATACAATTATCTCTTAATATTTATATTAGATACATACAGAGAACACAGCTAGTTCATAATTGCATGGTGCAGAAAGTCCAAATTCAGAGTAACAACAATAAGATACTGGATAATCTTTCACTGCTGCTGATAATTTGCGCGGGTGACTCCTCTGTGCTGCGCTACGCAATGGATGTCGGGTGTGATGACGTCACCCCCGACATTCACTGAGAGCGCCGCAAGGAGGAGGAGACCAGGGAGGGAGCCGGAGCGCCAGCTGACGTGACCGCAAGGTAAGTATTTTCTTTTTTTTTTGCAGGATATTTTTTTCATTAACAGCGCTGCCCCCTTGCCACAACCGCTGGGCCACATGTACAGGCGGGCTGGACAACCCTGATGTACATAAACCCTTATGGTGGAGGTAATTGAGGAGAAGGCTGGAGAGAAATTGGTACATAGATGTCATTTTTTGTAGGCTTGGATCACATGTTTTTTGCATGAATTTATTACCTGAGTGTGTGACACTTAAGTAAAATACATAAGTATCATAAAGAATAGGTAACATCAATTTATGGGGCTGGAAAGGTACATAGGAGGCAGATGAATACACTTTTTTATCCTATTTTTTATTTTTCAACTATTTAATTACTTTTTTCTTTTTTAACTTTTTAAACTTTTATTTGTTGGAAGGTCATGTCACACAATGGGGATCAGATCCACATCCTCCTCTGCAGCATGAGATCACTAATGTAATTCTATCTGATATGGCAACTAGCAAGTTAACTATTGTCAGTAATATTTTGTTTACTGAGCAGAGAAGAGAGGAGAGCTTGATCAGATCACCATTTTATGGCATGGCCACCTGTAGCTTGGAGGAAGTCAGTGGCATCTGCAATGTGGAATACTATATAACAATATACTCTGGTCTGAAGTCTGAGCTGTCTTTTTAAGTATTTTGGCAGTTGGGAAGCAGAACATTTGACTACTGGCTTCTTTTACCGTGTTTAAATGTTACACAAACTTATCCTAATAGAGCAACAACATAACAGCTCCAACTAAAAAATAAGTGCTCATATGCAGCATTCTTGATGGACCTTGAATATGTCTTCTCTATTTTTGGGCCATTAGACATTTGTGAATAACTTAATTAATCACAAATTTTGAGATCACATAAATCAATTTGCTAATGGCATACAGCAACTAGTCTCACTCCTAACCTATGCAACAATCAAAAAGAAAAAGTATTGAAGGAAACTATAGCCTGTGCTATTGTTCTTTATGCAAATGTTGAAACAATTCATCATAGACTATCACTATCCAAAAGCCAAACAATTTAGACTATGTTTCTGTCTTGAAAAGTTTTTTCCAGTAACGCTTAGCATGGAAATTACTTAATTAAAATACATTATATCGCATTCAGTTTAGAAACTCATTGTGAACTACAAAGGCAATTTGTGAAATAATTATATAGTTATATTTTTATAACTTCATAAATTATCTTCCTAAAGTTGTACCTTGTTCACTTGAGCTCCAGGGGATCCAAGACATTGCTAAAAAAAAATAAGAAATAAAAAACATTCAATTCTTTCATCATCATCATCTTTTATTTAAACAGAGCAATTAAATTCAATAACACTTTATAATTGGGGATAAGTACATTATAAATCAATACAATATAAGACAGACAGAGAGGTAAGAGGGCCCTGCTCGAACGTTTATAATCTAAATTCTTTATTTTATATTTGTAAAAATAATTCTAATGGTAAGTAAAACATTATTAGTTATAATTAAAATATTGCTGATATTGTGATTAGCATTCTTATATAAACTTTATTTATGTGTTCTACAGCAAAGTATACAGTACACTTACTCATTAAACATGCAATTATAGTGGTGGTTTGGGGTTTACACATAACACCTAGTGTATACCATCTGTCCATATGGAATAAAAGGCTAAAGGAGTAAAGTATAGTATAGTAAGTTAGTATTATTTTATCTTACAATACCTGCCCATATCTACACATTTGTTCACAGTATTTATGTTAACTAGTAGACTGCAAGCTGGCTACACTAATCATAGCTCCACACATTCCACCCAATTCTAGAGTGATGCAAGATAGGGAGCATTTTAAAAGATCAGTTTTCAGAAAATATATAGGAGAAGAAGAACGATGAGTTGAACTAGTTGAGTACAAGTTTTTAAAATTAATAAGATCAGCGATTCCCTTTAGGATGTAAGCTCTTATGAGCATGGCCCTCTTTACTGGTGTTGTCCTTTTGTTAGGTACTATTGTTTCACAACTGTACCTCTAGGCTATATTTCCTAGCTCTGTATTCTTGAGCCCATGCATACGTCACATTGGACATTGCCATCACTCTCACTCACTTATCTGCTTGCAATTTGTTAATTTGTTCATGTCTTGTCTTTGTACTATTTTGTTTTTTTATGTATTATGTAATGTGTCTTGGATTATTGCTGTCTGTGTATTTTATACTACAGTAAATTTCATGTTCATGCTGCAGATTTCTTGTGGTGCCTTATAAATAAAGGTAATAGTAATACTAAATAATAATAATTTTCAACAGTTTCTCTGTAGTTGGAAATCAATTTTTAATATCTGCATCTTAATAAATTACCTAATAAAAGAATCATGTATGCAGATATGGTATGGTGGTCCATATTATTCAGGGTCCACTCACTTAAACGAATCCTTTACACCCTGTAAAAGAAGACATTTGAAATAGTTATATGCACGAGTGCCTTTTTTTCCCTTGACTTTTCATTATTGACAATGAATGGAGGAGGTGATTGCTACTATAAAACTACTGTTACTACAGTAAATTCTCCACTGATCTTTACTCACACCTCTATGACTCCCACAGCTATGATGATCCTCAGAACATTGCGGCTACTGGAATCTCCCCCTATATTTATTTTAATGCTTTTGGTTTGGAATAGAATACAAGGGTGTTTTTTTAGATCCTAAGTACACTTATTAAATATCAATTACATTTTGTTTCTTTCTTGAGGAGTCATAGTACAAATGGAAAATAAGATCATATTTTGTGATTTTATCCAAATATCAACCCCATGAAAAACCCCCATAAAACATGACCCATTTGCTAAATGATCAAAGCCAGGGGTCTCTGGGACTCATCTTCACTGACAGCCAATCAGAAGAATTTTCTCACGCTGGCCATTTGTCTTTAAGTAATGGAGAAGGTGAGTCCCGACTTTGACAAATGAGTGGTGGACATTTGTAAAGCTCTCTCCAGTTTTTCCCATTTGGACTAAAAGTGGCCAAGAAAGAAGAAAAGAAGATAATATAATATTTTTAATTAGTAAATTAGAGTTTGGAGAAGTACATTACTCAATTGAAGCTTTTTGTAAGTTGTATGTGGGTTGTGCATAATGGGGAGGGGTCTTAGGTCTTATACTGGCTCCACAGGGGTGATATTTAACTATTTAACACAACACACTATACATGGGAACTGTTTTATTAAAAGTAACAAATGTGACTGCAAATAGAGGATTCTGCTGAAGAGAATCCTTTATTAGAACAGGCCTTTTAATTTTTTTTTTCTGTTAACAACACCAGCATTGAACTCAGGTGGTGATTGTGCATTATTCACATTAATGTGACACTGAAGAGATTGCTTTTAACAAGCTATACCGTATAAAGCATTTACACATTAACCTCATAACAAGTAGAAATGCCTTTACAAACTTTAATAGGTGTGACCTTCACATTGTACATGGAGGACGTGCTTTTTACACTTCAATGTGTTAACTCAAAGCACTAAGCTTTAAAATATGTTTTATTACATTATCTTTTTCATACTGTTTAACCAACATATCATCTATGGTTCACTAAACTAAGTGATTTAGAAATGATACAATGTAGCCACTACATACATAAATGCATTGGGTAGTAAAAATATATTTAAAAAGAGCTAAGAAGTTGACAGAATACTCCTAATTTAAATATGAAATTTATGGAGGTAAATTCTCATATGTGATAACATATCTATCCTATGCCAATCTTGCATTTTTAATTTATGTTGTTTATCCCACCATTTATGTCAAAGTGACAATTTTGTCTTTGCCTTTCTTCTTATGCATAAAATGCTAAATATTAGTCTTACAGATTTTCAAACAGTATTTAAAGTAGACTATTCTTTGTTTTACCCATCACTCCCTTTAGGCTCAGGCTCTCAAATTATCTTGTCATTTCATAAATGAATTGTACTTCATTTAAGCTTCAGAGAAATGGTTCCAGAATTATCCCTCAGTTAAATATACATTTAGTCCACTAAGAAATCTTTGACAGCTATAACTGAAGCTGTATTGCAAATATTCAGCACGTCAGTCCTAGTTGGATTTTGATAATTCAGGATAATTGATAAGTATGATTTGTTAACTAAGGGTCAACATACAACAACAAAACATTCACCTTCTTTGAGACTATGTTGCCAACAAGCAAAATAGTTGATCAAATTCTGTAACTCGTCAGATATTTGATGAATTACGAAATTCTCCAGAATTTGACTGTCTTGGGAATCATTAATTAATTAACCAAAAAAAATTTAGGATGTTCAGTCATAGGATATTACTTGACAAGTAAGTTACTCTTTAAAAATGTCTAAGGCTTCTATTTAAAATGTAATTTTGAATGTCAAGATCACTACTAAATAGCAAAAGAAATAAAAAAAACAAAAGCCAAAGGAAAATTAAGAATGATTTAATAAAACCACCTTGAAATTCCAATGTTTCAAAAATGTCAGCAACATAAAATGTGAGAAGTTTGCTTATCTTTCCTGTTTATTCCATACATATTGTATAATATTACTTATCTTGGGGTATTGAGATTTATAAGGAAAGAGAAAGAAACAGTGTTATACTGTGGTGCACAAACACTAAACAATAGTATTCGTATTGCATATAGCTAGTAATAAATAATAAATCATAGCTTTATTAAACTTTATTAAAATATTTGATTGATATTTTAAATGAAATAATAGTAGTTCAGTGAAATAATACAACTTGCAAGTGTAGCATATCAAAAACTGTATGTTTTAAGTAGTCTTATAATGATATTTATTTTAAAAATAATAAAATAATATATATTGGTATGTCCTCACAATAAGGATCAGTGTAGGAGTGTGCTAGCGCTGATAAAATCCTTGGTACTCACCACTTTAGGAGCTAGTATAGATGTTTTCAAATCATGAAGTGGTTAAATAATTAATATTTCTATTGGTATTTGACAAATAGAAATTGTAGCGCTAGTGTGAGCCTTAGTATCCACCGAATGTCTCTTGTTTCATCCAAGCCTGCAGTATCTAGGAACATGCTTATTATGTTATAAATAAGATACCAATAGTCGTTAAACTTTTATTTCATATGCTGTTGTCTATTTCACGCAATTAATTCATTTTTTGAGCACATTATTAACTCCGAACTTTAATAATTAGCCTTCAACTTCCCACTTTAACGTTTCCAATTTGGCTGTAAGATATCTTCTTGAACAAATTCCCCTTTGCCTTTTAATTTCTGAATCAATTAATTTGTTTTAGATTGTGTAATTATCTTCATTTAGTGTACATGCTTGATAAATTCCTCTAAATTGTTCCTCATATTGTTATAAATCATACCTGTGTTATTTGTTCCCTGTCCAGCAGTTCTCTCTCTGCAGTCTCAACACTTATTTACAGAATACAATGCGGAAAAGGAATAGACAAACTGCTTTACATCTCTTTATAGAGCGTCATATGGGTGAACGACCCTATAAAAATATTATGCCCTGCATTCATTTTTTTTCTTTAAGTTTCCTTTTCTTTGGATTGCAAGCAACGCCAATGAAAACAGTGCAAGTATCCCTTATAATATCCCATGGTACAAAGTGGTAGTAAATAATTTAATGTCAGTTATACAGAGAAAAAGGGGACATACAAACGCCTTTCCAAAGCAAGAGTCTCTCGGGACAGAATAAGTCTTTAAATGACAGTGAAAATATACATGAAATACAAAATATAAATTTAGTGACACTTAGAGGTAAAAAACACAGTTGTAAATAAACTATCAATGGCTCAACATAGTTTATGAATTGCAGAAAGTGCAAAAGGCCCAAGTGAAAATGGTGGTGGTGTCCTCAAGAGGAATGATTTCTAAAGTATAGGGAATTAGCGCAAAGGGGTAGGAAGTGGGATAGGGTTGGAAATATTTAATATATGCAATAGTAGGTTAAAAGTCTCAGAAATCATTACTTTTTAAGGGGAAGTAAGACAAACCTCAAGGGTATCTGGCAGCATCCATAACTTCCATCCCCACTCGGGGAACACTGAACTAGCATACAGATATATAGTTTTATATATATATATATATATATATATATATATATATATACATATTTTGTCCTCAAAAGAGATACCTGTCATGTTGTGGTGCACCTGGCAAATTTGTATGGCAAAAGTAAGTATGTATAAGATTTGTTGCCTCAACAGTTTGCACTGTGCAATAACCCAGCATTTGCTTAAAAACTGAATTGTTTGCTTACAGCATATATGTCTTTTATCAAATCAGTGTGCATTCATAATAAAAAAACAAACATGTAATGGTATATCACTGTAAATAGTACATGCCATACTGGAAAAGCTGGTAATTCTGTCCTGCCTGCAATCTAGGCTTCTTATTCATCTACTTACAGTATTATCATGAAGCACGCAGGAACAGTTGGATTCTTACAATCTGTCTGGTTTAGCTCCACAGACCATGGAGATGAGAAGTCTAAACTGGTGAAGGTTTCTACTTAGAACCCCACAAGAAGGGTTTGGTTTTCACTTCTTACACCATGCACTTTGTGGTTCTCCAGATGTGTACCAGGCAATATTGAAAGGAGAATAAGATGATATCCGACAAGATGTAGCCAGGATAGCTCTGAAGTTACCAGGAACTGTTGATAGAAATGAATACAGGATTTGACGAAACCAGGATTAGCTTGGAAAACGTAAGGCTGGATACCAGGATCGGTAGAATGGAGACAGATACAGGATAGCAGAATACCAAGGTCAGCTTGGAAACATACAGCGCTGGATACCAGGATCTGCAGAATGGAGATGGATACAAGATACCAGTATACCAAGGTACGGATACCAGGAACTGAATACCAGGTTCCACAAGGAATACATAGGAATATAGGAGCCAAAACAACCCAGCAGCTTAGCAGGTCACAGGGCATTAAGATCTGGCACCATATTGACAGAACAGGTGCCGTAAACAGTCAGGAAGATTAGGAGAAGTGAGATGGAATCAGCCAATAGCCGAGAAGGGAAAAATGATAAAAGATGGAAGGGCGCTTGTGCCCTGCAAAATCCAAGATGACGACCGCCATCGGAAGGCCGTGGCGAGAAGGAGCCCGACAGAGGAATTCAGGCCTGCGCACCGGACCCCAGTAAGTCAGTCTCAACTGACTGAGTAGTTCAACAATGGCAATAGAACTCACTAAAATATGCACAAGTAATTTTAATTTTATTGGAAACTGGAATTTACTCATGTAGAGTAGGATGCATTTGCACCCCAAACATAAACAGGGAAAGATGCACGCATGAAAAAGCACATTTATATGCATATGTTCAGTCGGATACATCTCAAGCTGTGTCCAGTTCTAAAGAAGTGGCATATGCACCAGATTTGTGTCAGGGGTAACAAATGTTTATACGTATATCCACCGATAGCATAGAAATAGCATAAAGAAAGCGTAGGGATAACTTAAAGATGTGGCTAGACATAGTAAATGCCCTCTTCACATTACTTTATTTGTACACAATATAGTACTATAATGAAGTGTCATAAACATAAGAAAATGGTGTCTGGACAGATATATTAATAAATACGAAAGTCATTTCTATTTAAAATATAATTAAATACAGACACAAATTCAAAGCAAAAATACATATTTCATATTCAATTCACCTTAATACAAACATCTGTTGAAGAATAGAAATGAGAATCTTCTTTCTTGCCGCAATCGAAACGGAAATAGCAATCAGGTAATGCAAATAGATTCCAGCAACTTCATACATTATAGCAACCACACTAATGAATTAAGTACTATCAGTGGGATGTGTCATGCTGTATTCAAACCAATAAGAAGTATTTAACTAGAGCTGATGATCATTGCACCAATTTTCAAGCTCATATACAACAGGTGAATCTTAAGACAGTCCAGGAATACCACATTCGCAGTTACATGAGTATGCCCTTACTGTACTCAGCCTATGCTTGCCCACCTCTCGCCCACCCGTTCCATATCTCTAAGGGTAAGGAGTATGAGCAAAACAAATTTCACCAAATCAGGTTTATGATATATGCATTAAAATTTTTGGTGCACAGGTACAGTACGGAAATTTGTATTTTACTCAACAAAAATAGATGTTCTACCAGGTCCACATGAGCTCATGGGTCTTGAAACTTGACAAACAATATCCTGACATAAATAGGATTATTGGTAAATGAAATCTAGTGAGTAAGAACGACATACAATATAAATATTGAATATTTATTAGTCATCTGTACATACTGTGAATTCCCCTATTTATCACATTAACTAGTTTAGCAGCAAAATAAGCATACATCTTAGGATTTTACGGAGCAATTAAATAAAAACAAACTATATATTTGTATAGGAATATTATTAGTTGTAATTAATATTATATATTACATATGTGTTTACTGCCCCCTACTGGCAAGGTTCAGCTTATCCAGGAGTTGAGGGCAGCTATAACAAGTTAGGTAACAAGTTTATATTTTCACAGACATTAGAGTTGAGTTTAATTTATATTTTCAATATCTGAACATATTGTTTTAAAACTTATTTTCTAGCCTGGCAGGGCGATGTGCAGTAATTATTAGATCCCAGGCTCTATATGTGAATGGGCTTTTGTAATTACCCTGATTTCAGTGTGTAATAAAATGTAACTGCTTTTCATTACCACCTGGATTTAGTTTGCAGCATTAGCCCTTTGCAGAATCTTGCCTTGTATTTTCTTTCATTATTGTTGTTTGGACTCTGGTTCCCTCTCCCTTAATTGTGGGGTAATATTCGCCATAGCTAGTGCCTTACAACCTATTGGTATTTTCATTAGATAAAATAATAATGAATATTTATGCACACTGAACGGTGTCATAAGTTTTCTAGTAGGATAGTGTGAGATTAGAACCTAACCAGAAGTATGGGAGACTATGGCGAGGACAGTGAGCATTAATCTTTTTGCTGGTTAAAATATGGTACTAGTACTCCATGTTTTCAATGTACTATATATATATATATATATATATATATATATATATACACATACATATATATATATATATATATATATATATATATATATATATATATATATGTGTATGTATATTGTCCCCACATTTCAGTTAGAGGCTAGGATGCTGACAATACCTTTGTTTGGGGATTCATAATGTTTCTTTATATCTCTTGTCTTAGTTTGGCCACTTTATGGTCATTCAGAATAAACCTTTGTATTTACGGTGTTCTGGGTAGGTCAGTTGGGTGTGTTCTCTGTTATTCATTACAGAAAACCTGCAAATCATAGGATGGGCATACAAAAGGTTTGTTTGGCAATCAGCTAGAGGCATGCTGCAGATCTTATATATAAGATGTCTTAATATTTGTTATGACTGAATGGCACATTTCATCTTTAGTTTTTTTTACTTATTATTGCTTTACTGTGCCATTTTCTCTCGCTCTCTCTCTCTTCAAACTTTAATGTCGCTTATTATCTGTTTCTTTGTCAATTCTTAGGCTACCGGCTTATGGGTAGATCCTGATTTTGAACGGAGAGATGAGCTACAAGGTTGGCTTCTAAATTCACCACAAAGGTAACTTACAATGATATTATGAATTTGTGTGTGTACTGAGCACTCTCATTTGGATTCTACTATCAGTCCATATAGGTCCAGGCAAATTGGAGCTACACATCCTGTATATCATCATGGATATGGTTATTAAATTAAATTTGACTGGGCAGCACGGTGGCTCAGTGGTTAGCACTTCTGCCTCACATCACTGAGGTCCTGATTTCAATTCCCGACCATGACCTTATCTGTGTGGAGTTTGTATGTTCTCCCCGTGTTTGCGTGGGTTTCATCCAGGTGCTCCGGTTTCCTCCCACACTCCAAAAAAAATCATACTAGTAGGTTAATTGGCTGCTATCAAATTGACCCTAGTCTGTGTATGTGTGTATATGTTAGGGAATTTAGACTGTAAGCTCCAATGCAGCAGGGACTGATGTGAGTGAGTTCTCTGTACAGCGCTGCGGAATCAGTGGCGCTATATAAATAAATGATGATGATGATGATTAAATTAAGAAATACCTTTCATTTTCTTTCATCAATACCTTTCATCATCTGTGTGATATCACTGAGTTTTGTGACTACTCCACTTTAGTACATTGATTTCAAATCCTCTAAAAGAATGAAAACATAAGAGGAACTAAAGTCTTGAACTGTTACAATATAACATGCAGCCGGTAGTTTCATAATAAGTTTTATTGCATTGTTTATAGGGTAAATGTATAACCTATGGGATGTGAATGGTTTTTTTTTTCATATATGTGAAAATGAAGCAAACACTACAATGAAGGAGAAATTCCAGTGCAAATATTGGCACAACTTCCAAAAGATAAAATCTTAGAATACTGATGGATCTGCTGCAGCAGTTATCACTGGGATTAAATACAAGTGACATCAATATATGGATAAACTCTTGAAAGAAGTATCTGTATAAACAGTGAGTTCTGATATCATAATTTCAGTGTCCATTAGGAAAACTTGTGTATTGTTAGGAATGATGCTCAGCATGTGATAAATTACTCAAAATCATTGTAAGTCACCTCAGATTTCTGTGACTTGTATAAAAGCTCTTGACTTACAGCCTTGTGGTTTTATATGGTCACATAACTCCTTAGTAACCTCTAATACACCTATAATTTACAGTAGGGAGTGAATCATTCCATCTATAATACAATATATATTAGTGTTAAAGTGATATCCATACAGATGTGAATACAGTTATCTGATATTGGAATTTTTCACTTGACCATCTGTTTAAAGGGCAGTGAATGAGTTAATAACAATAATAGAGCAGGGAAATTCACATCCGTAGTAGTAGTAGTAGTAGTTAAAGTCATGACACAATGAACTGTAATCAGATAAATGGATCAGATTAAGGAGAAATTCAGCCAATAATACAAGAGATACCGAAGTACTTTGATCCACCATCATCTCTTAATAACAAAATATATTATATGCTGTAATGGCTAAATGTAGCCCAGGCCAAAGCTAAGCCAATATATTATATTTCTCCTCTAAAACATTTCATCAGTTGAACATCAACTCCAAAACAAACATTATTTGGTACAACAATAACCAATCAGTTGGTTTATTTTAAATTCTCCCAGCGACCGTACACATATATTTCATGTTATTTTTATTTTTCACTGATATAAGTGAATATTAACAAAAGTGCACATTTCCAAATAAAAATTAAATTCACAATACAAATCACTATGATATTTTGCTTAAGTGTACGGTAAGTACATTTGATTTCTAAGTGTAAACTCAATAGACAAAATTATTTTATTTCTTTATCAAGGCCGGCATAAGGGTACGTGATAAAGAGCAGTTATTCCCTCCCCCTCCCCCACCCCACCCTTCACCAAAAAGCCCTCCACCCGGAACATATACATATACAAAAGATATAAACACAATAATCAAAAATAAAAAATATTTAAAAATGAAAAAAATAGTCCAATTGATTTCAATAAAGAACCCAATGTGGTACTCGATAGTATTCCTTTAACCTACAGTGCACTAGTAGGAAACATAGTTATCTTATAAGTTGATAGGATCAAAATAGTGATCAAAAAGATTAGAGAAGTTTTCCAAACTATTGACGTTAACACTGGGATCCACTAAACAATTCCACTTGATACAGGAACTAAAAATGAATGAAGCCGAACTCAGCTGTTCCTTTCCTTGGAAAGGAGTATGGGCATAGAATTTGGCAAAGCTGTGTCAACGGTTTTGCTCCCCGTCGACTCAGACACCTCCGTTCACTCTTGATAGCTCGCACACAGTCTCCAAAGTACAACAGTATATTTACTCACAGCAAGTTTCTGTGCCTGAGTAGAAAAAAGATACATAGTATCGGATCCACTCCTTAAGATGTTGGCGTCTTCCTTCATATGATCCACAATCTAAGGTGCACACTGGTCCTAATGGCAGACATCTTACGCGTTTCTTCACAAACACTGTGATTTCATTAGATCGTGGATCATAGAGCCATTGCTGCCAAAATTCTTACTTAAGGGTTTCAGTAATTAAATAAAAGGTCTGTAAATAAGGTTTCCATCATCTGGCAACTTTATTTAGTTAGTGTGCGTGTGAGTTTTATTAGATAACAATGTTTTATCTATCTGTCTTTCTTCTGTGGCTTGTAGGCTTGTTCTTATATCATCAGACAGAGTTGTCCATTTTCATCGTCCTTAGATGTGACACCTCCAATGCCCCAATACATGGAAAACAAGTGGCATGAGGGCCAGGGTATAAAGAGAAAGGGTAAGACCTCCAGTAGTTCATGGCACACAGCAAAATACCAGTAGGAGGATCCCCACCTTTAGGGGTACCCCAGAAACAACACCACCAGTGCAGATGCAGGTTGGCGCTACAAGGAAAAGAGGCAGTGAGAGTCTGAGAGCTCCTACTATCAGGCACCCCATGGAGGAACCCCCTTGTAAATACCTCCATGCCATGAGGGCTGCCATGAGAGAAGGTCATTGCATGGGACAGCGTAGCTAATTGGAAAGTGGGACTGGTATGAAGTTTGGAGACTGAATGGCTGGAGAGTGGGATGGAGGACTTGAGGATCTGTGAATTGTTCGTCGACATGCCTGCGAACATGTGACTTGTATAATTTGCAAAGCCTGTGTGATGCGCCTGTGGTCTGTGCCTGTGGACCTACTGTTCCTAGTAGCAGCGGCAGTTTATAAGTACTGTACAGTAGGAGAGGAGATGAAGAAGAAAGTATTACAATCTACTTATGACATGTGCAGGAGGAGACTGGCATTTATATGTGAACATCTTGCAACCATTATGCTTTTTTTTGCTGGAGGAAAAAGAGTTAATAAAGTTTATGTTTCCTGTTTCTCATACACAGAAAATATGGTGTTACATAGATTTTTATTATGGAAAGTGTACTGTACATGTTTATAGATTGTAGATTGTTATATTTTGCAGTCTTGTGATTACTTTTTAGTCCTTTTTTAATATTGTTTTTTTTTTATGCCCTATGCATCTATGTATGCAGTAGCTTCCTTATAGCATTCCAATAAACTACATTTCTTTATTGACCCTGAAATGATAGCCTTGTTATAGAAGAAGGCATGTCGATGAAACATAAACAATGGGCAAAGTTCTGTAATTAAATGTGTTTTAAAGTTTACTATTTAAATCGCTTAGATGTAAAGCTTGTCCGCCAGTTGTGTGACAGTCACACTTATTTCATTTTGTAGGCACATATCATTCAGTGCAAAGTGCAAATGCTTTGCATTCAGTGTCACATTTCTGCTCATTTTATTTTCTTAGCTATCTGATAACTCCTCTTCAACCTGATTTGTTTGGCATGTGTATATTGATGGGCCTTTATTCTATATTAAACGTGCTAAATAATTCTTGGTGGCATTGACATTTTATTACAATTTTCTCAAATAATAATTGTTCAATTATGTGAAATATATTTCTCTGACTCCTTAAAGGACAACTCTATATTTGTGGAATTTAATATGCAAATATAAATCTATCCTATTTCTAATTATTTCTCAGTTACACTTTCTTCAAAGAAGTTAATCATCTAAATATTTTTGAAGTCTTAATTCCTCTTAGGGGAGTGAATGAAACATTTTAGGGGAACGTCAGGAAAATATAATGTTTTCCTACAATAGTTAATACACAGATTTCATTGATATAAATTGATTGCACGCATTGCTTTGCTTAATTGAGCCTAACACAGGGAAATGTATTTGCTAGACATAGTTTTGTTAACCTTCTGTGCAATGAGGAAACATACACTGAATTATGTCATATATAAAACAAATACTATCACCACAATTTCAATATATTTTATTGTGAGTGGGTTGTAAACCAATAAGACTGACAGGATGTATCCGTGAGGAGACAAAGATATTACGAGGAAGAGAGAAGAAAAAAGGTAAAGTTCTATCACAACAATATTTTTATATAGTCATTCATCCATATTCACATCAGACACATGCAATGGGAAAAGAAAAATCTAAAGTTCTATTCAGTTTTGCCTTTCATAATATATTATGTGAATCATAGTATGGAGGTAGATTTCTCTAGGCGCAGAAGTATTGGGCATACAGGTGGTGGCGTAGAGCTCAATATAAGTTCAGAATTGAGGTGAAAATTACAGCTCTGTATGTTTATATGCAATTCAACACTGTGGTCATGCTGTTTATTACATACAAATAATCGTGTATTGAAGTAGTAAATAAAACCAGAGTTGCAACTCTTGTGCATTATACATAAAGAGACAATTTAGCATGGCCAAACAGTCAAAGATTTTGAACTGTATGGTGACACATATATAAAGTCAAGATGCAAAAATACAACTGTCACTTCAAATTAGTATCAGGTTTTCAATATAGTAGACACCGTTATTTACAGAGGACCGGTTGTTATATAGTCTCAGTTCATGAACATAAAGTCTCGAAGGTCCAGAACCTGGTGGCCCCAAATTGAGTAAGGCTATTGTCCAGACTCTTTGGAATACAGCATTTGTATGGCTGGTTAACAGCGTTTGTGTCCAAAAGCCAGGGGGCTGGTATGTGGGCGCTGTAGATATCAAGTTAATGACGTGCCAACATAAAATAGTGTTCAACAACTACCACAGTGTCCACATGCCAAAGGGTAAGAAAACTTGGTGGATCAAAACCGGTGCAGCCGAACAGTAGCGGAATAAGGAGTGCCAGAGATTTACCCCCGTGTGGTTCTGGGGATTTGTTTGTGCTCTACAATCCCTTCAGTCCTTTCTGTAAGCAGCGTGTATGAAGATACCAGGGTGGTAGCCCCTGAGCCAGAATAGTCGTGGCCACGGCTGAATCCAGGCTGCACATGCGCATGTGGCGGTTGAGTGTAACAAATCTCCCGCTGAATCGCAGTGGTATGAGGCAGATAGACGAGGAGTTGTGGTATAGGTTAGCTCTATGTATAAACAACGCATTTCGCCTTTAGGCTTCCTCAGGGATATGTGTAATCCCCTATGCTTGAAAGGAGATTTAAATACGCGCCATTCCTAGTAGTCGTTCGTAATTTGTTAGTTCTTGCTCAGTCTGCCATAGGTCCAGGATATGATAGACAGATAGTATATCCAATGAGAGACTACATGGCATAAAGTATGTTAAACAAGATATCATATAAATTGATACAGATTAGATAATGTAAAGAAAATGATGTAATTAATTGCTAAGGTATAAATACACCTTGAAGTGTATCTATTGGATGCTGGAATGCAGTATATTTATGCATCCACGATTAAAGGATTTTCCCCCATTCAAATTCGATATTGAGACCCTCTGGTGTAAGGGTTTTCTGTTTAAAAATCCACTTGAATTCTTCCCTTGAGATCAGCTTCACATAGTCCCCTCCCCTCCAGGGTTTTACAACCTTACTGATGCCCATAAGCTTGAGCAACGATGGATCATGGGAGTGATGGGTCGCGAAATGTTCAGATACACTATGTTTCACAAAGCCCTTACGGAATGTTCTGTGGTGTTCAGACACCCTAACATGCAATTTCCTTATGGTTCTACCGAGGTATTGAAGATCACAGGGGCACTGTTGTAAGTAGATCACCCCTGTGGTATCACATGTAATTTTGTTGTCAAGGGTGAATTCTTCCGCGGTGGTATGAGATGTAAAGCTAGAGGATGGTTTTTTATGTCTAATGTGGCCCACTTTGCACGCTGTATACCTATTACAGGGATAGAAGCGTTTGTCCCCTTCTTTTAACCAAGTGCTGATAGGTTGGGTGATGTTGGGGGGGATAGTGCTTTTCACCAATTGGTTTTTTAGATTGTTTGCTTTAGTATATATGAATCTGGGTTTATCTGGTAGGATGTTTTTTAGCTTGCCATCTCCTAAAAGGACTTTCCAATGCTTTCTGATAATTTTTTCAATTATTTTGGAGGCATGAATAAACCTATTAATAAAAGGGATCTGTATAGGTTTGGTAGCTTTGTCCTTCTTTTAGAGAAGGGTATTCCTATCGGTGTCTCTAATGGTGGTATAAGCCTGCTCTATAATCTCTGGGTTGTCGTCTCTCTCAGAATCTTGAGAGAGCAAGGACTTGGACTGATTCAGAGTAACCGTATTCTCTCAGGGTCAGAAAAGAATGCTTGAAGCAGGAGCTTCTTGACACAGTTCAGACAGTGTACCTCTAGGACTGATTCTGTTATCACTCCATCGGGAGACACTCACAGATTCTGGGGAATTGGTGAGTCTACATCGGTAGGGAGACTAATACCCAGGGTCCCACCAAGCTGGTGGAGAGTTGGCCTAGCGGCTGGGATCAGCAAGATACACCGACCCACCTTACGGATCAGAAACCCTTGCTCACTTGGATTGTCAACAGTGGATTTTATTACCAGGAGTTTGGGCCTGCTAGGACTCTGTGCTTGGAGGTAACCTGCTGGGGACTTTGTTGGGGAGTTTTTAGTTGCATTGGTAATTTTATGACACTTGATATATTTGATGGGGGGGGAACAAGTTTTTCCTTGGGGACCACTGTTGTATTTTACTAAGTGTGTGCACTTTGTTTAATAAAAGGGATTATTATTTCTTTCCTGTCTCCTTACCTGTGTGACCTGTGAACCTGGAGGACCGGGTATCTAGTAAGATTTGGTTCCAATCCCGGTGTCCTCACACAAATCATGTCTTTTACAAACATGTTTGTTTTTTTTTTACAAAAATTATGTTTGCAATTTTTTTACTAGGTGTTCTGCCAGACATTTCATGTGTTAAATGAATAAAAATTCCAGATATTTATATATAATTAAGAGGTTTGTACTACTTGTAAAGACTTCGGCAGCTGTTGAAACTATAATTGTTTATTATACAAGAAATAAACAATAGTTTTTTGACCCGTTCATCATATATGGATATGTGTTCCTAGTTTATTTAGTTAATGTGTAGAATGTGTTCACACAGTAGGAAGAATTAATATAATATGATACCATAAATCACACTGTAAACAGATTTATACATAGTAGAATGTGATTATAGCTCATTTAGTGAATCTATAAAGTAGATACCTGCTCCATGTCATGTGAAAATAGTTTGTTTTATACTATATTCTCTCCCTGTGGGGTTTAGGACTGTAGAACCAGACTTCCTTGTTCCCTTCTTAGCTTGTACCAGAAGACCTTCTTCAAAGGTACTTTTAATGTCACGTCCTTCTAAGTGAAATGGAATCCACTTCCTGTGTAAGGTGGCTCTACTGTATCCATCAACGCGTTTCACCAACCGTGATAGCAGAGGAGATGAGATATGTGTCCTTTTCAAGATAGTGTGTTACAAAATCACCAGCGGGGCATAAGGGGGACAGCAATGGACAACAACTACCAAAAAAGAAAACAACAAACAAAATTTCTATGGTTTCACCAAATTGTGCCTATTGCAAACTTATCTGCAATGTTAAAAATAAAAATATGTTTTCCCACAAGAATTACTTTTGCAAATTTTTTTTATCCGGGCTTAGCTGGCCTGCCTCCCCTGTGTGTATTATCCCCATCACCTGATGATAATTAATATACATGCTGCCCCCATCAATATATAATAATTGTTATCCCTGTCATAAAAACTTTTCCCGATATGTGGAAGCCCCCAAAATATTTTTAACTAAACTTGTTTTACCTTTATTAAATAATGGATGATGCAATCATCATTAATCTGTTTAATGTAACTTATTTTATGTTCTTATGTTCTCAAATCACATGTGGTTAACTCGTTGTCAGAAGCAAGTCTAAGAAATCCATGGGGCACGTCATGCGGCCTGTTGTTCAGTTTTACAAACTGCACATTCATACATTGCTCTGTTTGTATACTTCCCATGATCAAGTGTCAGAATGGCGGTTTCAAACTATGCAGTTTGTTGAACATGCTGTTTTATGTCTGGTTTTGCATCTGATACATTGCACGGTTTATAAACTGCACATGAAAGCTCATAAAAATTTGCAATTTTGTGGAACCGACTTTTGAAAAATTTCCCCCTCTTAGGGGGAGATTCAATTCAACTCGATGTGACTCTGGAACAGTCTACACCAATAGAATCTCCCTTAATGTGATTGGTTATTATTAATAGTGTAGATAGTAATATAACGCAAAAACAAGAAAAGCTAAAAATATTGTGGGAGCACATTTATAGTGAATAAAGAAACATTTCAAATGGTGTATATATATAAAAAAAATAAGCATGGACTGACCTCTAGGACATATCATTTTTTTTCCCATATTCACAATAAGTTGGTTCTATGGTGTATATATGTTTATGCACCATAATCAGTGTAGTTTTTTTCATCTAGAACAAATACTTTCTATATATGACAATACATAGCTTATAGATTCAAAGTTTATAAATTAAATCTTTCTCAGTAAGCTGTTATATTTAATGACTTTACATATTTAACCCTTTAAAAATATTTCATTATATGCATATTATGTTGGTTATAATACATCCCAAATTAAAGTCTAGATTTAATCCTGATGGTACTAAAGCTGTAAGTAAATACACTTACCTTCTAATTTGGAGATGAACATTAAAAGATCACCTCCCCACCAATTTCTACACTTTGAATCCTCATAAATATTAATCTTTGTCGATCCTCGTTGTGCTGGTTAGTCAGTGTGTCCAATCATTTAGCTGCAGAAATAACATATCAAACAACAAACATAATTTATGGAGCAATGACTATAACAATTATAAGGCAATCATAGTACCATAGTAGCAATTAGCGTTACCTATATATGATTGGCAAGTAGAAGGTCCTTTAACTGAAATAGCTACAGTAATACAAATAGCTGTTGGATCCCCTGAAATAAATAAACATTATGTAAATAACACAACAGCGTTACTTAGAGCACACTCACTGTCTTTCCTCTGCTTCTCACTTACATTTAGATGATTTCTGTATACCCTGTACTTCCAGTTTACCATTTCCGAAGATAAAAAAAGAAACGCTTGTGTCCATTTGAAATGATCCAAACTCTTTCTAGATAGATCGTAGCGCATTTAGGGCCTGAGTAATTAAGGAAAGTAAGGCAAAAATATAAGCAATATTTTAGGTTAACCAATGCACTGTATCTATCTACCAAAAAAGGTATTTTAAGAGGTGCCACTTTTGCTGCTTTTCATTTTTGTGAAGAGGAATCTGCATACGTGTTTTGTTACTTACATAATTAAAAATGCACAGTACATTTTCATTACCTCACATTATTCAATAACTATATTACACCCAATAAGGAAACAGTGACATAAAAATGAAACTATAAAATGATTGTTCATTTATGACATTCATTCTTGAAGCAGTTGGTGTGAAAGGATTGTTTACAAGCAGTACAGCAATACGGGTAAGGTGTAAGTCTTATGTATTTTTCACTGCTTAAGCCACCTGCAAAACTTAAAGATATCTTATGTTAGATTAATAAGCTATTCTTTTAATCTATCAGCAAATTAAAAGAGGGAGAGGGATAAATCAAATGAACCACATTATAATATTAGTAACACACTACTTAAAGTGTGTTATAACAATAAGCAAATTAAAATACTTTGGCTTCCGGTATTCAAAGTTTCAAAATGTCGGTGCATCATCTTAAGCATCAATTCTGTAAACATGTTTCTCTCTATATAATGAAAATGTATTTATGGTTTGATTTACTTTATATTATTATTATCTTACCTGAACTTAATATCATATCTTGTCTTATGTTTTGAAGAAAAACAATAACAAATTTATGTTCTTAAATCTTATGTTCAATGCAGGCAATATATTATATAAAAAGCTCAAAAGTAATATCAATTTGAAAATAAACCATACAGTATACAGGTAGTCCCAGTAAAATGAATTACTTCTATTATGGTAGTGCCTAAAAATCAGATAAATAACCAATTTTGACAAAATAAAAAGAGAATACTTTTTTTTATATAATTGACATAAGGATGGTAGGATGAGTAAACATATGCATAGATATAGGATATTAAGTGAAATTTTTATAGCAATGTGTTGCACTGTATATAATACTGAAAGCCTAGAAAGGGTTAATGTATCATTAAAGATTGCAAATGAGCAGTGAGCTAATGAAATGGAGTTAGAGTGAGCTGGACAGGCAGAATGTGTCATTGATGGATGCACCTACCCCCCTCCTCGTGGCCAGTGAGGGCCTCCCACTCCATGACCAATGGGAACCAACAATTCAAACTACGGATGGCTCAAGATGAGTGATTAGATGCATTTTTGAGCAGTCGAGGGAAAGACAAAGAAGAGAGAGGAATGTATATATAACTGTGAAGAGGTGATGAGAGTAAGGCAGAAAGGAGAGAGGAAAGAATAGGTAGCAGAAGAGTGAGGAATGGGCAGACAGAGGAGAAGAGCTGTAACAGAAAAATGGGAGACATTTAACAGGAGGGAAGGATAGCAGAAGGAAAAGATACAAGGAGAAACAGTCATAGCGAAAGGGGAAGTGAAAAGCAGGGGGTGAGAATCCGACACAAGACGAGGTAACAGTGAAAAGTTGTTAAAATGGAGAATAAAGAGCCATTTTAGGATAAAAGAAAAATATATTTAGTTAACTGGTTACAAAGTCATTCATTCAGTTAGGAAGTCAATCTAGAAAAGAAACAGAGACTATACAAGAGAAATAAATTATATCTGTGGTTAAAAAAAGAAATTGGAAAATATATACTGACAGGTCGATTAAGAGAAAGGAAACTGTAAACAAAGAAGTTGTGCAGATAAATAATATATAATCTATAGGTTGAGGGATTAAAAGAGGGAGAGAGATACATTTTATAGATACAGAACATGGTGAAAAGAGACAACAACAGGAAAAAAGTGATATAACAATTTCCTGTAGGGAAGGCATTAAGCTAGAAGGTTAGTGACGGGACTTCTGGCTACATTAAAGACAGGTTTTACTCAGAACAGAGCCCTAGATAATGAAGTGACAGGCAGCAAAACAATAGAGAAGGAGAATCAGAAATATCAATATGAAAAGAGAGACATCAGCTTCAAGTCCAGAGTCTACTGAAGACATCACAATGAACAGCTACCCCACATTGCATAACTATACCAGAGCAACCAGGAGGACCACAACTAAGATATATCTTGAGAAGTCTGTGATAGCATCAACTAACATGAATACATCCTTCAAAATCTCAAAGTCCTGGCCAAGTGAATCATTTAAGACATTTGGCCTGAGTTTAACCATAAAAAGAGACTAAGCTAAACTTTTAACAAACAGAGAGCTTAAGTAGTTTTTGAGTAAGTACTTATCTCAGAGCTGTGTAACAAGTAGAGTGGCATTGAATTGAGCTTAACATATAAATGTATAGAGGTTTAGTAACTGAAATTAAAGGGGCAGATTTTGTAAACATATGAAATAGACATATATTATACTGATTGCATGTGAGTATATATGTTTATGCTAAATTGTTACTACTTGTTAGAAGATGCAGTGATTGAAATAAACCATTGTTTTTTAAGTATGATAGTACAGTAAAGAACATCCACATTTTAAGGTGTAATTTACTGAACAAGATTTTAATTATTTCACACCACTGTACCTTACGGAATCCCCTGTGACCACACACAACATTCACCCTTCCTGTTGGAAACTGGAATTGTATTTAACTCTGATAAGATCTTTCATGAAGCTTTATTGCTTTCCAAGGCATAGCACAACAGAATATATCAGGCAGTTTAAGCAGTATGAAACCATCATATAAGTAAACTGAAGTTTGAACTCATAACATTTTCTACAAAAGTCTTATGCTAAAAGAATTGTCTATCTAAGCAGTTATCCAGTTATGATTGCTAACTGTAAACTCTTATGTCTAAAAAATACATTTTATTTGGAAGATTATTGCATGTGCATCTTAGTGTTTTGCAGCAGAAAAGTAGGTAAAAGAGTACATGCATAAAACAGAGACATGCAAGGTAGACAATGTAAGTGCAGACATGAAAAACAAAGAGTAGGGAGGGTCCTTGATGGGAGAATGAGAGATGGTTATTAGAGAGAAGGTGAGGTGCAGATCTAAGAGGGTGTGTAGGACAATGTTTCAAGATGAGCTACATGAATGGGTGGGGTTGGTTAGGAATGAGGATAATGAATTTGACTCGGATTCCGGAAGATATGGGGAGTAGTGTGCAGTGGATGTGAAGCGGTGAGCTGCAGCTTTTACAATGGATTGGAGTTAGTATAGATTGGTGAGGAGAATGTCAGTAGTTGAGCAGGAGGTTGTAGCAGTTGAGCTGATGATGACGCAATAAATCAAAGTTGTGGTTGCTTCTTAGGTAACAGTGTATTGTACCAGTATTATGAAGATGGAGGTGGCAGGACTGAGAGTTAGACTGGATGTGAGGAGTAAATCAGAGGCCATAGTAAAGAATGATAACAAGGCAGAGGATTGAGTATAATGAGGAAATTGTGATGTTGCTAATGGTGAGGGAGATTTGAGGGGAGATGGTGACTCTGGTAGGAGGGAAGATGATAAACTTTGTTTTTGGACAAGTTGATGTAGATGAATTAGATGCTTAGAACAAATCTACTATATAAAAGCCTATTGGCGTGTGTCTGTGTGTGGGGAAAAAAACAAGCTGCAGCGCCACCTGCTGGGCGAAGTTATACACTGACCTACTAAATTCTTAGTGTGTGTGGGAAAAAAACTCAGAAAGGGCTGAAATTTGGTATACTAAGATGGTTTTAATTTGTTAATTTAATTTGTTAATTGTTAAAAGTATTTATAAAGATATTAAAAAAAAATATATATATATTTCTTGAAGGAGAAGTGACAGTTGGGAGTGGTTGGTGGTTGCCGGGGGTGAAAGAGCGAGAGGAGTGTGTTACTCAGGACCGCTGAGAGAGATCCCTGTGTCTGGATAGACATCTGGATAGATGTGGCGATAAAGATGAAGGATGAGGTGGTGACATGTGGACAAAACCACGTTAAAAAAGGGCACTTACGTCGGGAAGTAACGCTCTTCCCCTGAGGAGGCCTGGGCTATGGCCCAAATGCATGACAAGAACCTTTTTAACACCTTAAGTAGCTTGATTTGACTAGAATGCATGAGTATCATGCACGGGTTAACTTGTAGAATATAAACATGACCTGCCATAAAGAAATAAATAACAAAGATTAAGTATTGAATGTTTAGAAAATATTGCACAATAAATGCATTACATTAATGGATCCGTCAATAATAAATGTCAATGTAAAACCACCTAAAAATGTGTTGTCGCTTGCTCTAGTGGTAAGATGGAGGGAATATTACTAAGATACTAATACACACATATATCTCAAGCAATTATATATCTAAAGCAATTAAATATCTCAAGCAATTAAATATCTAACAGAAAATAAGAACTGTATAATACATATCCTTTAAAATTGGTGAATTAAGAGCCTGAAAATTACCAGTCCAAAAGTATCTCTCTGTTTTTTGTGCCTATCGTTCCCCCAGCTGCTCACTGGAATATCTATCCCTATTCACTTTATTCCTGTAGGATTGGAGTGAAGGTGACATTTAAAATGCCACTGTATTATGATGTAATAAGGATCTTACTTCTGCATTCACCAGTTTTCAGATTGAAAGGCTGAATAGTACAACCTGCATAAAAAGATGAACATATAAGGGTAAATAGAGATATGACTTAGGATGAACCACAATTAATAAAATGCCAAATCTTTTTATGAATTCCTTTCCTGGGATCAGCTAAATATTTTTGATGTTTGACATTGGTAAACTATGTACATTTTCCATGTCTGTAAAAGTCTAAAGGTTTATTATCTAACCAAGCAGATGTTTAGTTAGATTTGTAGGGTTAGATCTAATCTCTGAATAAAATAGAGAGTTTTTTTTAAATTGTTGCCTCTCTTATAGCAAAATCATGGAGAATCTGCCACCCCCTTAATATTTGTTTATTTTTTATTTTGTAATAGATGCCAATGTCAATTAACAATTGTTTTAATTAATTTGGATGTACCAGAAAACATAGATATACAATATTTTACGTACTATGAGTCTGTAGGCACCTGCGGCTCTGTAAACTAAGTAAAATGCATTATATTTGGAAACAATTTTCACCTATGTTTTTATATTAGCGGATGTATATTCGTGTTACCTAATTGTCATTACCATACGGGCTAGTTTAGGAAAGATGATTTCCATTTAATTTTTAAATGGATAAACAATGAATGTGGAGGCGTTTTATTTTTATTTTGTATATATAGCAAATGCGACCTTCGTTTTTATCAATAAAACCTTATTATCTTTTGTTTATGCTACTGCATTACCCTATTCGTACACAGCATAATAAAGTATTAGAAAATGTTTTTTATTAAATTATTAGGTTGTATACAGATAGGGTAATCCCATTACCAAAAAATAAGCCTAACATTTGCGTATCCTGCATTTCCATCATACATATATAAACAGATACACTTGAAGTACTGAAGTACTCTTGGCGCAAGTACTACCCTTCAGAGTTGTTAGCATTTTAATTTGTGTCTGACAAACAGACACAAGAACGAAAAGTCAACCCTCTTTTCAATGGAATAACACTTTTTTTTTCTTTCAAAAGGTCCTGTGGGTGACTTCTGATTATTATATATATATATATATATATATATATATATATATATATATATATATATATAGTGATTCAAAAGTCGCAGTGCACCCTTTTATTTCAAAAACTCTACAGGAATTGGGCCGATTGGCCGATTTCAAGATGGCGCCCATGTTTGGTACATACCGTAAAAGATAGACCAAGTCACTCATACCTTACTGGAGTATTCAGGTTTCCCAATTTCCTGTAGAGTTTTTGAAATAAAAGGGTGTACTGCGACTTTTGAAACACCCTGTATATATACATGTATATATATATATATATATATATATATATATATATATATATATATATATATATTCATTCAGTATATTCAATAATTTCTAGAGCATTAGAAAAAAAAAATATTATTTGTTTGATTTATCTATTTTAGTGCGTCACATATTTTTGAATATTTTATTATCTTTCTACACATACCTGACAATTATGTTCTGCCTTTTTTGTTTATCTTGCCTATAATTGTCTACTTACCAATTTCCATGCAGCAGAATATGCTGTTTGCCCCTGAAAATAACAGAAGGCTCAGCAAAACCTTAACCATACTGCTGGCCACCACCATCAGGATAAAATATATGACCATCCCTGCTTAGTATACTAAATCAGAGGTATAATTAGTTAAAATGAGATAACAGTTAGTACCACGTTTTAATGTTCATTGCATAAAATAATGAAAGCAATAATTAGGGGGTATACAAGTTTAAACGCAATACTAAAAGGGTCATTTGTGTTTGTGTGTACATAAATTTGTGTTGATTGATAATAGTTTTTGTTTTTCATTCAGTCATTTCAATTTACCAGATAAAGGATGGTGGGATTCAGATTGTGCACATTATTACATATTCTGCTGCTAATAAAGGTTTGTGGAATGAATATTTACCTTTGGTAAAAAGTTCATTTCAGTCACAACAATTTTTCTTCATTGTTGCCATGTGTTGATCTTATTTAATTTCTAATTCAAAAACTGCATCTCACAACACTTTATGTCTTAAGCAGTAGTTTAAATTAAACTAAATTAAATTAAATTAAATTATATATATATATATTCACAAATTGATTTAAGATCCTTGCATTGACTGAGATCTGCCAAGTTCCCAAAAGTCCTAAGTTGTTTGGATCATATGTAGTTGCTATTTACCTCACTTTATGTTTATGTGATAAGTAAACCTTTTCTGTGGACTACTGTCATATTTTACTAAAATTTGTGAAGTCCTTGACAGGGCAACTTAACACAATTGTTGTACCACTATGCATTCTGTTAAGCTTATACCAAAATTTAAATTATCATGTTTAATTTGCCATTTCTAAACACAATACTTGTTAAACGCATATAACACAATCAGTGACATAAGTTCATTGGAGACCATTATATAATGTGAGTTTAAAAGCACTTTAAATACATTTATATATTAATAGCATAAGTGCGACTTTTATGAGTGACTTATTTCTATGATGCCATTGTCTGGGCACATCATATGCCAAATTAAAGGTCTTGGTCTGTAGATTTGCAGAAAAATATTTGCGTTGTAATCAGTTACATTGGAGTTATTTTGCAAAAAATGTCCTCCCGCCATTTACAACTGCATTACCATTGTCCTCTGCAAAATGTGATAGATAGTGAAATCTCCCTGTGCACCTGCTGGGTCCTGGAACATGTGACCTACTGGGTGGTCTGGAAACTGTGACAGTTATTTGCAGCCCTGCTGGGTGATCTGAAACACATGACCTGCTGGGTGGTTTGGAAACTGTGATAGTTATTTACAGCCACATATATACAGCGCATCTTGCAAGGACCATGCCCAGCAATGTAACTTTGATGGAAGAACTTATACATATTTTGTAGTGTATAAAGAAATTCTTAGTTCCTTTAATTTGGTGATTGATAATATAGTTATTTATTCATTATACTCCATTGTTAAAAAATCTACATATAATGTAGTGCATAAAACAGTTATTGAATTCTGTTAAAGTAATTTATTCATTAGATTTCAATTTAGTTTAAGGTGGTTACCGCTGGGTTTCTCTAGTTTAAATTTATTGTTGTGTATATATCTTGTCTTCAATAGGTAAAATAAGACTGTTTAGGGGAGTTGACATCTCCCCTGAACATGGATCTCCAGACCATACTTTGGACTTATTTTTTAGGTAAGTCTAGTTCCAGCTAAAAGTTGTTTTTAATGGCTACTGTTTCATCAAAAAATAATTAGATAGCGCTAATGACTTAATATTTCACTAAATATGATTGTGTTCTTTAACCAACCTTTCAATGATTGATTTAGCTTTCCTGACGTAGTATAAATGAACTTACAGATAGAAGCTTACCTATAAAACAGTATTGCTTAAGTTATTACTTACATTTATATATTAAAACAGCCATGAAAATAATACATGTATACAAACTTTCATTTTAGCTTTGGGTTCAGGTGAGCAGGGTTAGATTTTCCACAAGAAAGTATTCTTGGGAATACAGTTTTCAGCTGCTGTTTAGGAAAAAACTGTTTACAATATTTTTTCAGATCTATAGGAGGCCAACAAACGGTTAAACTATCTGCAGTTTCTAAGCTTTGTTGAACTTTGGTCTGAGCACCATATCTTCAACTTCTGTTTGTCATTAGTTTTATAATAATGGAGATAAAACAACCAGTAGCCAATGACATAACTAGAATATTCACAGGAGCACCGAGTCTTTCAATAGATGTGCTGATATCAGGGTAGGGCTGGCAAATTTCAGCCCGGGGGGCGCGCAAGTGGCCACATCACATGACACGCGATGCGGCCGCCTGTGCGCCTCTGGTAATATTGCAGCCACGGGGGGGGGGGGGGGGGGGGGGTTGGGGCGGTGGCCCAAACAGAGGTTAAACTGAGCGATGCCCACCTGCCCCCTGCCCAGCCCGCCCCTGGCTGATATAGACATAGGCAGGCAAATGTCCATTCGTCTGGTCAGGAGCAGTGACATGATGTGAAAGTGAATGACTGAAAGTTAAATAGTTAAAATAGCAGGGACCCCCAACAGCATAGACAAGACATGAGAACTTCCTGTCAATCTGGTGGAGGGTTTTTGTGGTGTCAAACACTCTTCTCTATAAAATAAAGTTCATACATCCACCTTGCACTAACATAGAATGGTGGATTGTGATTTTGAATGCTACAAGTGCATATGTTGTTATCCTACACAGTTCCATATTGAGCAAGGTTATGAAAGGATCTCTTAGTTTCAGCCTTTTCTAAAACTCTACCTGTGATGAAACAGAGGAATGTAAAATAAAAATAAGGAATTAAAACCAATCCCAAAAAATCCCAAAGATATCAATTCAAACCCCACATGGAAAAATACACATGTACACTTTTTTGTAGGAAAGGCATAAAACCCTTTTTTAAATCCAGTTAACTTACAGTCAGTCATCAAATTTGGTGAACGGTCTCATTACAATTAACAATGTCTTAAATAATATTACTAAACTTGTTGAAAAAGTTTTGAAAGGAAACCTGTTTATGCAGATATTATTAACCTAAAACTTAATGCAGTCTCAGGAATTATATAATACCACTGTTTGTAGAGTTACCATTAGTAGTTCATTTATAATTCAAATGTATTGTAATCATTATGGACTAAAGCACACCACAGTTTAATATGTGTCCTGTTTAATTTTCTAGTGGGTAGTGGCATGTCTGCAATTATTTTTCCAATAACTTCATCTCCTTCTCTTGAATCTGGATTATCACCTTCACGGAGTACAGATGCTCGATATATACTCGGAAATGGTAAATCACTTTAAAATCATGTTATATCATTATTATTATTTCTATTGTCGTAACATAGAGAACTTACAGTTATTTATAAGGGTTAACCCATCACATAATTGTGGGGATAAATCATAATTGCAGTGTAAATATGGTATTTAATTGAATCCATTGATAAGTTGCAGTGTAAAATGTGAAGACAGAAGGTCTGTTGTATTTGTATTTGAAGGCTCTGCACATTCCTGTGTGAGAAGATAGGAGTGTCACAACTAGAAGCTTCAAAGAGGCCCTGTTGTAAGATATATCCTGGCCTGGGATGGAGTTTTGACACCTGAATAGACTTTCAGGAAACGCTAAGCATGGTGTCTGGCTCAAAGAGCTCATATGCTTACTTGGCTATATGTGATATAGACACAAATAATTAAGTTTTAAAATATGCCATTTAAAATCAATAAAATGTAGTGATCAACCACATATTTTCCAATAGCATGATTAAGGGCAGCTCATATGTCAAATTAAGAATTCTGCCCCACAAAGAAGTTAAGGAAATGAGTGTAAGCTCTATAAGTACACTGTATTTAGACATCTTTGGTATCAAAAGATGGACAAATTCATAGGGGATTTATTAATAATAAAATTGGGTCTGTGTGATGCTCCACAGAAAAGCTAGGTCAAATAGTAGAATTGGGTAGTAAATCAGACAACATGCAAATGGTGATTGAAAAAGAGAATTACAGACCACAGCCCCCAGGAGGGGGTAAGGTATAAAGGTGGCTTGAAAAAGCTGATGCAAGTTACAACAAATTGTCAGTCTTTGGGAAATCAATCATTCATTGATAAGCTGTCCATCTTCAAGCCAATTTCCCTTGGCTCAGAATATACTACTTCGATGTAAGTTATTCTCTGAATCTATTCCTTATTATTTTAAACTGTTTTGCTTGTGTATGTTATGTCAATTGTTATTGTTTTTTATACATGATTGCCCTGTACTTTTGTATATTAAATCTATAAATTTAGTAAGTTGTGTCCTTGATACTCTAACAAATCCATTAGCCTGTTAAGAAGAATATAGCTCGACCAAGTTAACCCTTTCAATGCTGGTGTGTGATTTGTTGATACATTTCGCTATGCTTTGTCAAGGCACAGCATAGCAAAACATGCGTTGGAGTTATCGCTTCTGATCCAGAGTATATTTAGTAGGATTTATATGTTACCATCTATAGGCTCCCTAAATGCAGAGTTAGTACAGAGCACACGGCAGTCAGTCAGCAACTCCCCGTAACTAATGGGGCAACAATAGTGTGGGCTATTCTACCTGTGCACGCTCAGGGAGATGGCTCCCTGTGTCCAGATTTATGGTCATTAAGGAAACATTGTGTTGTGAATGTCGGCCTCCCCTTAGATTGGTGCTAGTGGGTAGCAACCGAGATATAGTCAGCTACTCATTTTGTAATATGCTCTATAGTTAGCATTTATATAGACATATTTGTTCCTCAGTGAGATACATAGTGAGTTGACTATACAGGAATATACATTTGCCTTAATGACCTATTATCATATAGGAGCTCAATATCATTCACTTTTCATAGATTACCTACCTTGAGCTATGTGATTATCTAAGATCTTAATAGATAATGCTTTCAGCATATTTTATTATCACTTCACTTTAATTCACAAACACTTATTTCACTATTTTATTTTTCTTTTAATCCATTTTATTCAAGATAATAACAGTTCCATTTTATACCTTCATCCATGGTACTTCATTAAATATATTCTACTGTTCTCGGGACTACTAGTGCAGCTACATTGGAAACAACTTTCAAGTCTATCCAACTTTAATACTTTCTCTCATTTACAAGATTCTTAGCCAGTGTACTGTAGTCGATAATTAAAATAGCTGTCTAGTGCACATGATGGGTTCAACAGAAAACCAACATTATGACAGTTTCCTTGTAATTTTTTACTAATTGAATCTATGAAGTATTCTGATTGCTCACACACATATTCTGTATCCACAAAGTTGACCAAAGCTAAGCAAATTTAGGTAAGAAAGCTCAGGAACAGCTGAAAGACAATGATAAAAGTAATGGACAAATGTTGCTATTTGTTTTCATTTTTAGATGATTCTACAGACAGTCCTGTGGAACCCACAACCACACATGTACCAGTTTACACAACCACCATACCCACTACTGTTCCTCCTTTTGTTTGTTCTTCAGGTAATAGAGATACATGGGAAATAAATATTATATATATATATATATATATATATATATATATACATATATATATATATATATATATATATATATATATACATGTTTTTTTTGTGCATACATCTTATCGTAAGTAGAAATGGTTATTTACCATATGTATTCAAAGGTATATATCAGTACTAAAAAACATGCCAACCAATGAGACCTTTTATTTCATTGTCTAACATGCTCTAGCCATGTAAATGCTAAATGCTGATTGGATACTCTGGTTTATTGCAAATGACCATAGATCAGCAAAGTTATTAGATAACCCTAAGTGATTCAGTTTTACAAGTAAGTAGATCAATGTTGCAAAAATCTTAGTATCACCTATCTTAGAATACTTGTGCTCAGTATTCTGAGACAAAAGAACTCCAAAATGAATATTCTGAAAACCTGTTCAGAGCTAAAAAGAGAATGTTGTAAAAATAAATATCAGTCATATCTTTAATCCCGGAAAGTCAAGAAAACTCTATCATCATTTACAAAAGTTATATATTTCTGTAAAATAGAAAAAATAAAACCAAACATGAAATGCTACATAGTTTTAGCTTGTGCATTTCACATTCAGTACCTATGTGGTCTAACTAAATATTCTAAGTGCTGTCTATCAAAGTATTATATGGTAGAATCTGTTATAATGTTGTTACTGATGTGATGAATTACTCACTGATAATGATTTTGCAAGTAAAAATAATCCAGTGTTTCTGTTTGCATTAGACCTGCTCTACCCATATGGATCAGCAATTGACACTATCAATCCAAAGGCACTCGATGGATATTCGCCATTAATAGGACTTTCGATTGCAGTCCCTCTTTTTGGGAGCAACTACTATTCTCTTTATGCAAGTATCTGGGTCATACATCTGTCAGATATATTGTATCTTATTTATTTCACTAGAAACAAAAAAAGGCTGCAGCATTCTGCAAAGATCCGACTGCAATCATTGAAATCCTAATACTAAAAATAAGTCTTGTGATGCTTCTAAATCAAATAAAACAACTGGTTTAAAATCGGAGAGACATTAGTTTTTGTACTTTATGCCCATGTAACAATTAACCAAATGTCCCATTTTATTTGAAAACACATTTAACATGTGAAACTTACCTTGTACTTTCTTATCCTACATTTTTTAAATGTTTTTTTCCAACACAGGTAAACAATAATGGATTGCTGTCATTCAGTTTGCCAATTTCACAATATATACCTCAAGTGCTCCCCGTGGCTTTAGGAAACCCATTCCTAGCTCTCTTTTGGGCAGACATAAATAATCAATTAGCAGGTGATATATATTTCCGTCAGAGCACAGATCCTGAACTTCTGGCCCGGGCAACATCTGATATCAGAGCTTACTTCCATCATCTGAGCTTCACAGCACAGTGGGTGTTCGTAGCAACATGGGACAGAGTTGCATATTATTCATCTTCAACCAATAAGGTGTTTAAACTACTACACTAGTTATCTTTTACCTTACATTGAGGTGACTGATGTTCATAAATGTCTGATGTAACTTAACAAACATTTATAGCACATTTAAATCCCAAAATCTATATGACCTCTCCTGTTTTGAACCTTTAGGTGAACACTTTCCAGGCTGTTCTAATCACAGATGGAAATCTGACATTTCTTTTATTCAATTATGAAGACATACAGTGGCCGAGTGTGGATGACCACAGTTCAGTATATATTGGATCCCTGGCACTGGTGAGCATGCAATTTATTTGTAGATTAGCAATATGTTTTAGAGCAATAGTGGATTCCTTTTTCAAAGCCTTGAATTTTATTATAATGCTGGTTCACACAGCAGTAAACAGCAGCCATAATTTTATTTTTTTAAATGGATAGTTTATCTTGGAAGGGTATTCAATACTAAAAAGAGCAAGCGTATACAATACATATTTACTGTTTAAAAACACAAACAACATAGTTTCACTAGCACACCTGATTCCTTGGTGTGTTGGAAGAAGAAGAGCTATAGAGCAGGAGTTTTAATTTTTCACTAAGAACATTCCACAGATTAGAGGTTGTAAAACTAGGCACCCAGTGGCATAACTGAAAGTATGGATTATATATTAGCAGGAAAGGCAAATAAGTTTGACTGGGGTGTGATTCGTTCAGCCTTTAATAGTGTTTGTCAACCTGTTTTTGTGTTGTGAAGGTTGGACTTAATAGTGGATACACGACAGGATATTACACAATCCCAGGATCCCTCTCACCAGCCATCGGCAATATATCACACACAAGTAATGTCAATGTAACTGGACGCTGGGTATTCAAAGTGGACCAACTACATCCTGAAGATGTCAATGGGATTCTAGGTAAGTTGATTCTACCTTCTCTTCATTGATGAAAACATTTAACTACTTTAATGTTCTATCCATTTTAACACATTATTTTGTTTGGATACGGCAGATCAGTTATTTAAGATTGTTATCAATTGTTATCATCAGAGAGCTTCGAATGATGACCTGTCCAGGAACTATTCTATTTTCACTTTCTACTTGCTGTAGACATAAGTTATACAGGAAACAAGCACAAGTCTCAGAGATTTAAGATATGTTAAGCAAAATAGAACTCTAGTGTAGATTATTAGCTCGATTATAGAAAACTAACATTATGACTGTTTCCTTGTAATTATTCTCTAATTGAAATTATGGAGTATTCTGATTGATCATCATCATCATCATCATCACCAGCTATTTATATAGCGCCACTGATTCCGTAGCGCTGTACAGAGAACTTATTCACATCAGTCCCTGCACCATTGGAGCTTACAGTCTAAATTCCCTAACACACACACACACACACACACAGACAGACAGAGAGACAGACTAGGGTCAATTTTGATAGCAGCCAATTAACCTACTAGTATGTTTTTTTGGAGTGTGGGAGGAAACCGGAGCACCCGGAGGAAACCCACGCAAACACGGGGAGAACATACAAACTCCACACAGATAAGGCCATGGTTGGGAATTGAACTCTTGACCCCAGTGCTGTGAGGCAGAAGTGCTAAACACTAGGCCACTGTGCTGCCCATTGATAACACAAAATACTCTGGCTCAAAAACATGAACAAAGCAAAGGAAATTTAGGTAACAAAATCAAGCAACAGCTGAAAGACAAAGCAAAAACTAATGGAGAAATACTGATATTTGTTTTCATTTTTAGATGATTCTACAGACAGTACAGTGGAACCCACAACCACACATGAGCCAGTTTACACAACCACCATGTCCACTACTGTCCCTCCTTTTGTTTCTTCTTCAGGTAATACTTGTACATATGAAATATTCTGAAATCATATTTACTTGCTTTATTCATAGGTACATATCTGCACTAAAAAAAATACCAACCAATTAAACCTTTTGTTTCATTTTCTAACAATGCTCTAGCTATGTATATGCTAAATGTTGATTGGATACTCTGGCTTACTGCACATCAGCATATTTCAGTAAAGTTATTGCATAAACCCTCAGTGATCCAGATGGACAAGCAAGTAGGTCAATGTTGTAAAACTTAAAATAACTTATCTTAGAATACTAACGTAAAGGAATCTGATGAAAAATGACTCTTCAATAAATATTTAGAAAGTCAGCCTAGACCAAAACTAAGGGCTAGATTTACTAAAAGGTGGTTTGGTCAATCCGCCTGGTTTGCCTGTTTCGGGAGTTTTGAAACCGCCGGATTTACTAAAGCCCACACCACCGTTAAACAGCCAGAATTGA
Source organism: Mixophyes australis (assembly GCA_036250195.1). Taxonomy (NCBI): domain Eukaryota; kingdom Metazoa; phylum Chordata; class Amphibia; order Anura; family Limnodynastidae; genus Mixophyes; species Mixophyes australis. Next base: position 96,030,401 of record JAVHZZ010000011.1, on the reverse strand, counting down.
CATTTTTCAAAACCGCCACTTTACAAATTGCCATCCTGATTTTAACAATGATGAATATACAAACCCCCAGATTTACTAAGCTGGGGTTTTCAAAACCACCGTAAAACAGCCATCCAAACGGTGAAAATGAAAAAGATGGTTGTGAAGGGCGAGAGTTCTCAAACTACATGCTGTCTGAGCTATTTTGCCATTCAGAGCATAAGAGAGAGCATCAATCATAAATAAATTGTTTAGTCAATCATTATTTATTTAGGTGCAAAATGAATTTGAAATTTACTTATGAGGAAAAAAAATATTTAAATTAAGGGAGCAAAATTATTGAATTATTATATTATTCTGACACTATGTAACTCATAGAGCATACAGTTTGCCAATCTGAGCCAAGTATTAAAAACCTGTCTTTTGGATGGGGTTTTGATGCCAGTTTTAACAAAACCGCCACACATAGCCAGCCATTGCAATTCGCAGTCTCAAATCGCCCTCTAGTAAATGCGGCAATTTGGACCGCTAAACCACTGGCGATGTGTGGCGGTTTCAATCAGCCACCAAACTCGCTTCTTAGTAAATCTAGCCCTAAGTCTTGAAACAGAGAATCAGGAACATTATTTCTAATGGAAAGTCAAGAAAATCTATCATCACTCTTCATGTGCTTTAAAGTGGTTTACCATACCTGAATTTAAAGGCAAATGTAAAATTATCTTTAGAATAAGAAAAATGAATCTAACCTATAAATGCTGCAAATTTTGCTTGAATTGTGCATAACACATTCAGTACATGTTTGCACCATCTAAAGTCTCCAAGTACTGTATATAAAAGTAGTATATAGTAGGATCTGTTAAAATGAATTTACTATTGTGAAGAATTCCTTATTGATAATGCTTTAGTAATAATAAGCCAGTGTTTTTGTTTGCCTCAGACCTGCTCTATCCATATGGATCAGCAATTGACACAATCAATCCAAAGTCAGATGATGAATCATCCCCATTAATTGGACTTAATGCTTCACTTCCACTTTTTGGGAATAACTTCTCTTCTCTTTATGTAAGTATCTGAATGCTACTTTTTTCCGATAATCTTGTATCTGATTTAGTTGCATACAAACAAATAACAGAAACAGCATTATGCAAAGAGCTTATTGCATCCACATAATATCTAATACTATGCTAAGGACTTGTTTTACTTGTCCAATCCAATAAAACAATTGGATTCAAATACAAGCAACATTAAATATTGAGTTTTGGGTCCATATACCTGTTAAAAAAATGTTCCAAATTATTTAGAATACAGATTTAATATAAGAAATTTACCTTGTGATTTTTATCCTTACTTTTCTAGTCTTCTGTTTTCCCTCACAGGTGAACAATAATGGGTTACTGTCATTCATTTTGCCAATTAGACAATGGAGACCTCAGGAGCTCCCTGTGGCTTTCGGAAACCCGTTCCTAGCTCTATTTTGGGCAGACATAAATAATGAGGTAGCAGGTGATATATATTTCCGCCAGACAACAGAGACTGAACTTCTGGCCCGTGCGACATCTGATATCAGAGCTTACTTCCATCACCTGAACTTCACAGCTCAGTGGGTGTTTGTGGCAACATGGGACAGGGTTGCATATTATTCATCTTCAACCAACAAGGTGTTTAAACTACTATACCTGTATCTTTTACCTTACATTGAGGTGATTGATATCCATAAAAATCTGATATAAATTAGCAAACATTTACATCCCTCTCTATATGACATATTGTATTTTGCACTTTTAGGTGAACACATTCCAGGCTGTTCTAAGTACTGATGAAAATATGACATTTGTTTTATTAAATTATGAAGACATTCAGTGGCCAAGTTTGGACAGCAGCAGTTCAGTATTTGGAGGACCACAGGCACTGGTGAGCATGCAATTTATTTGTGGATTAGCAATATGTTTTAGAGCAATAGTGAATTCCCATTATCAAGCAATAAATATTGATATAATGACGGTGCACACAGCAGTGAACAGCAGTCGCAATGTCATTAATTTTAATGCATAGTTTATCTTAGAAGAGTATTACAATTTTAAAAGAGCAGACTTATCAAAAAAATAACTGCAATTTAAGAACCACAAACAACAAATGTTCACTCTTACAGATGATATATTATTTTGGGCATGGATTAAGAAGAAGCGTTATAGAGTAGGAGTTTCAGATTTCACTGGTAGCATTCAATGGAGTAGAGGTTTCAATTCTAGGCGACCAGTAGCATGACTGATAGTTTGGCTTCTACAATAGCAGTAAATGCACATTAAATGTCTTTGCATTGGGTGAGATTCGTTCATACTCTGTAAATCTCTTCTTATGCTCTAAAGGCTGGACTCAATAGTGGATACAACACAGGGTACTACACAATCCCTGGTTCCCTCTCTCCAGCTATGGGCAATATATCGCACACAAGTAATGTCAACGTACCTGGACGCTGGGTATTCAAGGTGGACCAACTACATCCTGAAGATGTCAATGGGAATATAGGTAAGATGATTCTACTTTCTCTTCATTGATGAAACATGTAACTACTTTATTGTTCTATCCATTTTAAGACATTATTTTGTTTGGACACGGCAGAGGAGTTATCAGTTATTTAAGATTGTATATCATAGTAACATAGTTGATGAGGATGAAAAAAGACACCAGTCTATCAAGTTCAACCTATTTTGGTTCTCCTGTGATCCTGTACTTCTATTTGAAATTAATCCAGAGTAAGCAACCGCCAATCTGTTTCAATTGTGAAAAATCCCCCCAGACTTAATATTGCAGTCCTATTTTTACCCTATATCAACTACTATTCTTCATTTTAATTAACGGTCGCATCCCTGGATACACCTTTACGAAAAAAAATTGTCTAACCCTTTCTTAAACATATCTATTGAATCTGCCATCACAACCTTCTCTGGCAATGAATTCTATATCTTGACTGCCCTTACTGTAAAGAACCCATTCCTTTGCTGGTTGTGAAATTTCCTCTCCTCTAACCTTAGGGGATGACCACGTGTCCTGTGTATGGTTCTTGGGGTAAAATGTTCCCATGAAAGCTCTCTGTATTGACCCCTAATGTATTTGTACATAGTAATCATATCTCCCCTTAGACGCCTCTTTTCTAAAGTAAACATGCCTAAACTGGCTAACCTTTCCTCATAACTTAATGACTCCATACCCTTTATCAATTTTGTCACCCTTCTCTGAACCCTTTCTAGTTCAAAATTATATTTTTTATAGAGTGGTGCCCAGAACTGTTCTGCATATTCAAGATGAGGTCTTACCAATGATTTATACAGTGGGAAAATTACACTGTCTTCCCTTGCATCTATGCCTCTTTTTATGCATGCCGATACTTTGTTTGCCCTTGCAGCTGCTGCTTGACATTGAGCACTATTGCTAAGTCTACTGTCTACGAGCACTCCCAAATCCTTTTCAATTATAGATTCTCCTAAATTAATTCCATTTAATTTATAGATTGAGTTCTTGTTTTTGATCCCTGAATGCATAACCTTACATTTATCTGTGTTAAACCTCATATTCCATTTGGCCGCCCAATCCTCCAGTTTATTTAAGTCCCTCTGTAGAGAAGCTACATCTTGCTCTGATTTTATTACCTTACAGAGTTTAGTGTCATCTGCAAAAATAGAAACTTTACTCTCTAAACCATCACCAAGGTTATTAATAAATATATTTAAAAGGAGTGGCCCCAGCACGGAACCTTGAGGTACTCCACTTAAGACTTTTGATTAATTAGAAAATGTTCCATTTATCACATCTCTCTGTTCCCTATTCTTTAACCAGTTTTCGATCCAAGTACAAATTTTGATTCCTAGACCCAGTTCCCTTATTTTGTAAACCAACTTCTTGTGTGGCACTGAATCAAAGGCCTTTGCAAAATCTAAGTAGATCCCATCTACTGTCCTGCCCTGGTCTAAGTTCCCACTAACTTCCTCGTAGAAACTAATTAGATTAGTTTGACATGACCTATCCCTCACAAATCCATGTTGATTCCCACTAATAATTTTATTGCGTACCAAGTAATCCTGAATACTGTCCCTTAAAATACCTTCCAGTAGTTTCCCCACTATTGATGTCAGGCTTACAGGTCTATAATTCTCTGGTTGTGATCTCGTCCCCTTTTTAAACAACGGCACCACATCTGCTATTCGCCAATCCCTTGGGACTGAGTCTGATGAGATTGAATCTCTGAAAATTAAGAGTAGCGGTCTAGCTATTTCCGAGTTTAACTCCATAAGGACCCTTGGGTGTATGCCATCTGGACCTGGAGCTTTATTTATCTTAATATTCTTCAGTCGCCTTTAGACTTCTTCCTCTGACAACCAAGTATTAATTAATGTCATGGTTTTATTTCCATTGTTATATCAATTGTTATCTTCAGAGAGTGTTGAATGATGACCTGTCCAGGAACTATTCTATTTTCACTTTTTACTTGCTGTAGACATAAATTAAACTGGAAACAAGCACATATCTCAGAGATTTATGATATGTTAAGAAAAATAGCTCTCTAGTTTAGATTATTAGCTCAAATATAGTGTAGATTATTAGCTCAAATATAGAAACTAACATTATAACTGTTTCCTTGTAATTATTATCTAATTGAAACTATTGGGTATTCTGATTGGTAACACAAAATACTCTAACCCAAAAACATGCAAAAGCAAAGGAAATGTATGTAAGAAAATTAAGCAATAGCTGAATGACAAAGAAAAAAAACTAATGGAGAAATACTGATATTTGTTTTCATTTTTAGATGATTCTACAGACAGTACTGTGGAACCCACAACCACACATGAGCCAGTTTACACAACCACCATGTCCACTACTGTCCCTCCTTTTGTTTCTTCTTCAGGTAATACTTATACATATAAAATATTCTGAAATCATATTTACTTGCTTTATTCATAGGTACATATCTGCACTAAAAAAAATACCAAGCAATGAAACCTTTTGTTTCATTTTCTAACAATGCTCTAGCTATGTATATGCTAAATGTTGATTGGATACTCTGGCTTACTGCACATCAGCATATTTCAGTAAAGTTATTGCATAAACCCTCAGTGATCCAGATGGACAAGCAAGTAGGTCAATGTTGTAAAACTTAAAATGACTTATCTTAGAATACTTACATAAAGGAATCTGATGAAAAATGACTCTTCAATAAATATTCAGAAAGTCAGCCTAGACCAAAACTAAGGGCTAGATTTACTAAAAGGTGGTTTGGTCAAACCGCCTGGTTTGCCATTTTTCGGGAGTTTTGAAACCGCCGGATTTACTAAAGCCCACACCACCGTTAAACAGCCAGAATTGACATTTTTCAAAACCACCACTTTACAAATTGCCATCCCGATTTAAACAATGATGAATATACAAACCCCCAGATTTACTAAGCTGGGGTTTTCAAAACCACCGTAAAACAGCCATCCAAACGGTGAAAATGAAAGAGGTGGTTGTGAAGGGCGAGAGTTCTCAAACAACATGCTGTCTGAGCTATTTTGCCATTCAGAACATAAGAGAGAGCATCAATCATAAATAAATTGTTTAGTCAATCATTATTTATTTAGGTGCAAAATGAATTTGAAATTTACTTATGAGGAAAAAAATATTTAAATTAAGGGAGCAAAATTATTGAATTATTATATTATTCTGACACTATGTAACTCATAGAGCATACAGTTTGCCAATCTGAGCCAAGTATTTAAAAACCTGTCTTTTGGATGGGGTTTTGATGCCAGTTTTAACAAAACCGCCACACATAGCCAGCCATTGCAATTCGCAGTCTCAAATCGCCCTCTAGTAAATGCGGCAATTTGGACCGCTAAACCACTGGCGATGTGTGGCGGTTTCAACCAGCCACCAAACTCGTTTCTTAGTAAATCTAGCCCTAAGTCTTGAAACAGAGAATCAGGAACATTATTTCTAATGGAAAGTCAAGAAAATCTATCATCACTCTTCATGTGCTTTAAAGTGGTTTACCATAGCGGAGTTTAAAGGCAAATGTAAAATTATCTTTAGAATAACAAAAATGAATCTAACCTATAAATGCTGCAAATTTTGCTTAAATTGTGCATAACACATTCAGTACATGTTTGCACCATCTAAAGTCTCCAAGTACTGTATATAAAAGTAGTATATAGTAGGATCTGTTAAAATGAATTTACTATTGTGAAGAATTCCTTATTGATAATGCTTTAGTAATAATAAGCCAGTGTTTTTGTTTGCCTCAGACCTGCTCTATCCATATGGATCAGCAATTGACACAATCAATCCAAAGTCAGATGATGAATCATCCCCATTAATTGGACTTAATGCTTCACTTCCACTTTTTGGGAATAACTTCTCTTCTCTTTATGTAAGTATCTGAATGCTACTTTTTTCCGATAATCTTGTATCTGATTTAGTTGCATACAAACAAATAACAGAAACAGCATTATGCAAAGAGCTTATTGCATCCACATAATATCTAATACTATGCTAAGGACTTGTTTTACTTGTCCAATCCAATAAAACAATTGGATTCAAATACAAGCAACATTAAATATTGAGTTTTGGGTCCATATACCTGTTAAAAAAATGTTCCAAATTATTTAGAATACAGATTTAATATAAGAAATTTACCTTGTGATTTTTATCCTTACTTTTCTAGTCTTCTGTTTTCCCTCACAGGTGAACAATAATGGGTTACTGTCATTCATTTTGCCAATTAGACAATGGAGACCTCAGGAGCTCCCTGTGGCTTTCGGAAACCCGTTCCTAGCTCTATTTTGGGCAGACATAAATAATGAGGTAGCAGGTGATATATATTTCCGCCAGACAACAGAGACTGAACTTCTGGCCCGTGCGACATCTGATATCAGAGCTTACTTCCATCACCTGAACTTCACAGCTCAGTGGGTGTTTGTGGCAACATGGGACAGGGTTGCATATTATTCATCTTCAACCAACAAGGTGTTTAAACTACTATACCTGTATCTTTTACCTTACATTGAGGTGATTGATATCCATAAAAATCTGATATAAATTAGCAAACATTTACATCCCTCTCTATATGACATATTGTATTTTGCACTTTTAGGTGAACACATTCCAGGCTGTTCTAAGTACTGATGAAAATATGACATTTGTTTTATTAAATTATGAAGACATTCAGTGGCCAAGTTTGGACAGCAGCAGTTCAGTATTTGGAGGACCACAGGCACTGGTGAGCATGCAATTTATTTGTGGATTAGCAATATGTTTTAGAGCAATAGTGAATTCCCATTATCAAGCAATAAATATTGATATAATGACGGTGCACACAGCAGTGAACAGCAGTCGCAATGTCATTAATTTTAATGCATAGTTTATCTTAGAAGAGTATTACAATTTTAAAAGAGCAGACTTATCAAAAAAATAACTGCAATTTAAGAACCACAAACAACAAATGTTCACTCTTACAGATGATATATTATTTTGGGCATGGATTAAGAAGAAGCGTTATAGAGTAGGAGTTTCAGATTTCACTGGTAGCATTCAATGGAGTAGAGGTTTCAATTCTAGGCGACCAGTAGCATGACTGATAGTTTGGCTTCTACAATAGCAGTAAATGCACATTAAATGTCTTTGCATTGGGTGAGATTCGTTCATACTCTGTAAATCTCTTCTTATGCTCTAAAGGCTGGACTCAATAGTGGATACAACACAGGGTACTACACAATCTCTGGTTCCCTCTCTCCAGCTATGGGCAATATATCGCACACAAGTAATGTCAACGTACCTGGACGCTGGGTATTCAAGGTGGACCAACTACATCCTGAAGATGTCAATGGGAATATAGGTAAGATGATTCTACTTTCTCTTCATTGATGAAACATGTAACTACTTTATTGTTCTATCCATTTTAAGACATTATTTTGTTTGGACACGGCAGAGGAGTTATCAGTTATTTAAGATTGTATATCATAGTAACATAGTTGATGAGGATGAAAAAAGACACCAGTCTATCAAGTTCAACCTATTTTGGTTCTCCTGTGATCCTGCACTTCTATTTGAAATTAATCCAGAGTAAGCAACCGCCAATCTGTTTCAATTGTGAAAAATCCCCCCAGACTTAATATCGCAGTCCTATTTTTACCCTATATCAACTACTATTCTTCATTTTAATTAACGGTCGCATCCCTGGATACACCTTTCCGCAAAAAAATTGTCTAACCCTTTCTTAAACATATCTATTGAATCTGCCATCACAACCTTCTCTGGCAATGAATTATATATCTTGACTGCCCTTACTGTAAAGAACCCATTCCTTTGCTGGTTGTGAAATTTCCTCTCCTCTAACCTTAGGGGATGACCACGTGTCCTGTGTATGGTTCTTGGGGTAAAATGTTCCCATGAAAGCTCTCTGTATTGACCCCTAATGTATTTGTACATAGTAATCATATCTCCCCTTAGACGCCTCTTTTCTAAAGTAAACATGCCTAAACTGGCTAACCTTTCCTCATAACTTAATGACTCCATACCCTTTATCAATTTTGTCACCCTTCTCTGAACCCTTTCTAGTTCCAAATTATATTTTTTATAGAGTGGTGCCCAGAACTGTTCTGCATATTCAAGATGAGGTCTTACCAATGATTTATACAGTGGGAAAATTACACTGTCTTCCCTTGCATCTATGCCCCTTTTTATGCATGCCGATACTTTGTTTGCCCTTGCAGCTGCTGCTTGACATTGAGCACTATTGCTAAGTCTACTGTCTATGAGCACGCCCAAATCCTTTTCAATTATAGATTCTCCTAAATTAATTCCATTTAATTTATAGATTGAGTTCTTGTTTTTGATCCCTGAATGCATAACCTTACATTTATCTGTGTTAAACCTCATATTCCATTTGGCCGCCCAATCCTCCAGTTTATTTAAGTCCCTCTGTAGAGAAGCTACATCTTGCTCTGATTTTATTACCTTACAGAGTTTAGTGTCATCTGCAAAAATAGAAACTTTACTCTCTAAACCATCACCAAGGTTATTAATAAATATATTTAAAAGGAGTGGAACCAGCACGGAACCTTGAGGTACTCCACTTAAGACTTTTGATTAATTAGAAAATGTTCTATTTATCACATCTCTCTGTTCCCTATTCTTTAACCAGTTTTCGATCCAAGTACAAATTTTGATTCCTAGACCCAGTTCCCTTATTTTGTAAACCAACTTCTTGTGTGGCACTGAATCAAAGGCCTTTGCAAAATCTAAGTAGATCCCATCTACTGTCCTGCCCTGGTCTAAGTTCCCACTAACTTCCTCGTAGAAACTAATTAGATTAGTTTGACATGACCTATCCCTCACAAATCCATGTTGATTCCCACTAATAATTTTATTGCGTACCAAGTAATCCTGAATACTGTCCCTTAAAATACCTTCCAGTAGTTTCCCCACTATTGATGTCAGGCTTACAGGTCTATAATTCTCTGGTTGTGATCTCGTCCCCTTTTTAAACAACGGCACCACATCTGCTATTCGCCAATCCCTTGGTACTGAGTCTGATGAGATTGAATCTCTGAAAATTAAGAGTAGCGGTCTAGCTATTTCCGAGTTTAACTCCATAAGGACCCTTGGGTGTATGCCATCTGGACCTGGAGCTTTATTTATCTTAATATTCTTCAGTCGCCTTTAGACTTCTTCCTCTGACAATCAAGTATTAATTAATGTCATGGTTTTATTTCCATTGTTATATCAATTGTTATCTTCAGAGAGTGTTGAATGATGACCTGTCCAGGAACTATTCTATTTTCACTTTTTACTTGCTGTAGACATAAATTAAACTGGAAACAAGCACATATCTCAGAGATTTATGATATGTTAAGAAAAATAGCTCTCTAGTTTAGATTATTAGCTCAAATATAGTGTAGATTATTAGCTCAAATATAGAAACTAACATTATAACTGTTTCCTTGTAATTATTATCTAATTGAAACTATTGGGTATTCTGATTGGTAACACAAAATACTCTAACCCAAAAACATGCAAAAGCAAAGGAAATGTATGTAAGAAAATTAAGCAATAGCTGAATGACAAAGAAAAAAAACTAATGGAGAAATACTGATATTTGTTTTCATTTTTAGATGATTCTACAGACAGTACTGTGGAACCCACAACCACACATGAGCCAGTTTACACAACCACCATGTCCACTACTGTCCCTCCTTTTGTTTCTTCTTCAGGTAATACTTATACATATAAAATATTCTGAAATCATATTTACTTGCTTTATTCATAGGTACATATCTGCACTAAAAAAAATACCAAGCAATGAAACCTTTTGTTTCATTTTCTAACAATGCTCTAGCTATGTATATGCTAAATGTTGATTGGATACTCTGGCTTACTGCACATCAGCATATTTCAGTAAAGTTATTGCATAAACCCTCAGTGATCCAGATGGACAAGCAAGTAGGTCAATGTTGTAAAACTTAAAATGACTTATCTTAGAATACTAACGTAAAGGAATCTGATGAAAAATGACTCTTCAATAAATATTCAGAAAGTCAGCCTAGACCAAAACTAAGGGCTAGATTTACTAAAAGGTGGTTTGGTCAAACCGCCTGGTTTGCCATTTTTCGGGAGTTTTGAAACCGCCGGATTTACTAAAGCCCACACCACCGTTAAACAGCCAGAATTGACATTTTTCAAAACCGCCACTTTACAAATTGCCATCCCGATTTAAACAATGATGAATATACAAACCCCCAGATTTACTAAGCTGGGGTTTTCAAAACCACCGTAAAACAGCCATCCAAACGGTGAAAATGAAAGAGGTGGTTGTGAAGGGCGAGAGTTCTCAAACTACATGCTGTCTGAGCTATTTTGCCATTCAGAACATAAGAGAGAGCATCAATCATAAATAAATTGTTTAGTCAATCATTATTTATTTAGGTGCAAAATGAATTTGAAATTTACTTATGAGGAAAAAAATATTTAAATTAAGGGAGCAAAATTATTGAATTATTATATTATTCTGACACTATGTAACTCATAGAGCATACAGTTTGCCAATCTGAGCCAAGTATTTAAAAACCTGTCTTTTGGATGGGGTTTTGATGCCAGTTTTAACAAAACCGCCACACATAGCCAGCCATTGCAATTCGCAGTCTCAAATCGCCCTCTAGTAAATGCGGCAATTTGGACCGCTAAACCACTGGCGATGTGTGGCGGTTTCAACCAGCCACCAAACTCGTTTCTTAGTAAATCTAGCCCTAAGTCTTGAAACAGAGAATCAGGAACATTATTTCTAATGGAAAGTCAAGAAAATCTATCATCACTCTTCATGTGCTTTAAAGTGGTTTACCATAGCGGAGTTTAAAGGCAAATGTAAAATTATCTTTAGAATAACAAAAATGAATCTAACCTATAAATGCTGCAAATTTTGCTTAAATTGTGCATAACACATTCAGTACATGTTTGCACCATCTAAAGTCTCCAAGTACTGTATATAAAAGTAGTATATAGTAGGATCTGTTAAAATGAATTTACTATTGTGAAGAATTCCTTATTGATAATGCTTTAGTAATAATTAGCCAGTGTTTTTGTTTGCCTCAGACCTGCTCTATCCATATGGATCAGCAATTGACACAATCAATCCAAAGTCAGATGATGAATCATCCCCATTAATTGGACTTAATGCTTCACTTCCACTTTTTGGGAATAACTTCTCTTCTCTTTATGTAAGTATCTGAATGCTACTTTTTTCCGATAATCTTGTATCTGATTTAGTTGCATACAAACAAATAACAGAAACAGCATTATGCAAAGAGCTTATTGCATCCACATAATATCTAATACTATGCTAAGGACTTGTTTTACTTGTCCAATCCAATAAAACAATTGGATTCAAATACAAGCAACATTAAATATTGAGTTTTGGGTCCATATACCTGTTAAAAAAATGTTCCAAATTATTTAGAATACAGATTTAATATAAGAAATTTACCTTGTGATTTTTATCCTTACTTTTCTAGTCTTCTGTTTTCCCTCACAGGTGAACAATAATGGGTTACTGTCATTCATTTTGCCAATTAGACAATGGAGACCTCAGGAGCTCCCTGTGGCTTTCGGAAACCCGTTCCTAGCTCTATTTTGGGCAGACATAAATAATGAGGTAGCAGGTGATATATATTTCCGCCAGACAACAGAGACTGAACTTCTGGCCCGTGCGACATCTGATATCAGAGCTTACTTCCATCACCTGAACTTCACAGCTCAGTGGGTGTTTGTGGCAACATGGGACAGGGTTGCATATTATTCATCTTCAACCAACAAGGTGTTTAAACTACTATACCTGTATCTTTTACCTTACATTGAGGTGATTGATATCCATAAAAATCTGATATAAATTAGCAAACATTTACATCCCTCTCTATATGACATATTGTATTTTGCACTTTTAGGTGAACACATTCCAGGCTGTTCTAAGTACTGATGAAAATATGACATTTGTTTTATTAAATTATGAAGACATTCAGTGGCCAAGTTTGGACAGCAGCAGTTCAGTATTTGGAGGACCACAGGCACTGGTGAGCATGCAATTTATTTGTGGATTAGCAATATGTTTTAGAGCAATAGTGAATTCCCATTATCAAGCAATAAATATTGATATAATGACGGTGCACACAGCAGTGAACAGCAGTCGCAATGTCATTAATTTTAATGCATAGTTTATCTTAGAAGAGTATTACAATTTTAAAAGAGCAGACTTATCAAAAAAATAACTGCAATTTAAGAACCACAAACAACAAATGTTCACTCTTACAGATGATATATTATTTTGGGCATGGATTAAGAAGAAGCGTTATAGAGTAGGAGTTTCAGATTTCACTGGTAGCATTCAATGGAGTAGAGGTTTCAATTCTAGGCGACCAGTAGCATGACTGATAGTTTGGCTTCTACAATAGCAGTAAATGCACATTAAATGTCTTTGCATTGGGTGAGATTCGTTCATACTCTGTAAATCTCTTCTTATGCTCTAAAGGCTGGACTCAATAGTGGATACAACACAGGGTACTACACAATCCCTGGTTCCCTCTCTCCAGCTATGGGCAATATATCGCACACAAGTAATGTCAACGTACCTGGACGCTGGGTATTCAAGGTGGACCAACTACATCCTGAAGATGTCAATGGGAATATAGGTAAGATGATTCTACTTTCTCTTCATTGATGAAACATGTAACTACTTTATTGTTCTATCCATTTTAAGACATTATTTTGTTTGGACACGGCAGAGGAGTTATCAGTTATTTAAGATTGTATATCATAGTAACATAGTTGATGAGGATGAAAAAAGACACCAGTCTATCAAGTTCAACCTATTTTGGTTCTCCTGTGATCCTGCACTTCTATTTGAAATTAATCCAGAGTAAGCAACCGCCAATCTGTTTCAATTGTGAAAAATCCCCCCAGACTCAATATTGCAGTCCTATTTTTACCCTATATCAACTACTATCCTTCATTTTAATTAACGGTCGTATCCCTGGATACACCTTTCCGCTAAAAAATTGTCTAACCCTTTCTTAAACATATCTATTGGATCTGCCATCACAACCTTCTCTGGCAATGAATTCTATATCTTGACTGCCCTTACTGTAAAGAACCCATTCCTTTGCTGGTTGTGAAATTTCCTCTCCTCTAACCTTAGGGGATGACCACGTGTCCTGTGTATGGTTCTCGGGGTAAAATGTTCCCATGAAAGCTCTCTGTATTGACCCCTAATGTATTTGTACATAGTAATCATATCTCCCCTTAGACGCCTCTTTTCTAAAGTAAACATGCCTAAACTGGCTAAACTTTCCTCATAACTTAATGACTCCATACCCTTTATCAATTTTGTCACCCTTCTCTGAACCCTTTCTAGTTCAAAATTATATTTTTTATAGAGTGGTGCCCAGAACTGTTCTGCATATTCAAGATGAGGTCTTACCAATGATTTATACAGTGGGAAAATAACACTGTCTTCCCTTGCATCTATGCCCCTTTTTATGCATGCCGATACTTTGTTTGCCCTTGCAGCTGCTGCTTGACATTGAGCACTATTGCTAAGTCTACTGTCTACGAGCACTCCCAAATCCTTTTCAATTATAGATTCTCCTAAATTAATTCCATTTAATTTATAGATTGAGTTCTTGTTTTTGATCCCTGAATGCATAACCTTACATTTATCTGTGTTAAACCTCATATTCCATTTGGCCGCCCAATCCTCCAGTTTATTTAAGTCCCTCTGTAGAGAAGCTACATCTTGCTCTGATTTTATTACCTTACAGAGTTTAGTGTCATCTGCAAAAATAGAAACTTTACTCTCTAAACCATCACCAAGGTTATTAATAAATATATTTAAAAGGAGTGGCCCCAGCACGGAACCTTGAGGTACTCCACTTAAGACTTTTGATTAATTAGAAAATGTTCCATTTATCACATCTCTCTGTTCCCTATTCTTTAACCAGTTTTCGATCCAAGTACAAATTTTGATTCCTAGACCCATTTCCCTTATTTTGTAAACCAACTTCTTGTGTGGCACTGAATCAAAGGCCTTTGCAAAATCTAAGTAGATCCCATCTACTGTCCTGCCCTGGTCTAAGTTCTCACTAACTTCCTCGTGGAAACTAATTAGATTAGTTTGACATGACCTATCCCTCACAAATCCATGTTGATTCCCACTAATAATTTTATTGCGTACCAAGTAATCCTGAATACTGTCCCTTAAAATACCTTCCAGTAGTTTCCCCACTATTGATGTCAGGCTTACAGGTCTATAATTCTCTGGTTGTGATCTCGTCCCCTTTTTATACAACGGCACCACATCTGCTATTCGCCAATCCCTTGGTACTGAGTCTGATGAGATTGAATCTCTGAAAATTAAGAGTAGCGTTCTAGCTATTTCCGAGTTTAACTCCATAAGGACCCTTGGGTGTATGCCATCTGGACCTGGAGCTTTATTTATCTTAATATTCTTCAGTCGCCTTTAGACTTCTTCCTCTGACAACCAAGTATTAATTAATGTCATGGTTTTATTTCCATTGTTATATCAATTGTTATCTTCAGAGAGTGTTGAATGATGACCTGTCCAGGAACTATTCTATTTTTACTTTTTACTTGCTGTAGACATAAATTAAACTGGAAACAAGCACATATCTCAGAGATTTATGATATGTTAAGAAAAATAGCTCTCTAGTTTAGATTATTAGCTCAAATATAGTGTAGATTATTAGCTCAAATATAGAAACTAACATTATAACTGTTTCCTTGTAATTATTATCTAATTGAAACTATTGGGTATTCTGATTGGTAACACAAAATACTCTAACCCAAAAACATGCAAAAGCAAAGGAAATGTATGTAAGAAAATTAAGCAATAGCTGAATGACAAAGAAAAAAAACTAATGGGGAAATACTGATATTTGTTTTCATTTATAGATGATTCTACAGACAGTACTGTGGAACCCACAACCACACATGAGCCAGTTTACACAACCACCATGTCCACTACTGTCCCTCCTTTTGTTTCTTCTTCAGGTAATACTTGTACATATAAAATATTCTGAAATCATATTTACTTGCTTTATTCATAGGTACATATCTGCACTAAAAAAAATACCAAGCAGTGAAACCTTTTGTTTCATTTTCTAACAATGCTCTAGCTATGTATATGCTAAATGTTGATTGGATACTCTGGCTTACTGCACATCAGCATATTTCAGTAAAGTTATTGCATAAACCCTCAGTGATCCAGATGGACAAGCAAGTAGGTCAATGTTGTAAAACTTAAAATGACTTATCTTAGAATACTAACGTAAAGGAATCTGATGAAAAATGACTCTTCAATAAATATTCAGAAAGTCAGCCTAGACCAGAACTAAGGGCTAGATTTACTAAAAGGTGGTTTGGTCAAACCGCCTGGTTTGCCATTTTTCGGGAGTTTTGAAACCGCCGGATTTACTAAAGCCCACACCACCGTTAAACAGCCAGAATTGACATTTTTCAAAACCGCCACTTTACAAATTGTCATCCCGATTTTAACAATGATGAATATACAAACCCCCAGATTTACTAAGCTGGGGTTTTCAAAACCACCGTAAAACAGCCATCCAAACGGTGAAAATGAAAGAGGTGGTTGTGAAGGGCGAGAGTTCTCAAACTACATGCTGTCTGAGCTATTTTGCCATTCAGAACATAAGAGAGAGCATCAATCATAAATAAATTGTTTAGTCAATCATTATTTATTTAGGTGCAAAATGAATTTGTAATTTACTTATGAGGAAAAAAAATATTTAAATTAAGGGAGCAAAATTATTGAATTATTATATTATTCTGACACTATGTAACTCATAGAGCATACAGTTTGCCAATCTGAGCCAAGTCTTTAAAAACCTGTCTTTTGGATGGGGTTTTGATGCCAGTTTTAACAAAACCGCCACACATAGCCAGCCATTGCAATTCGCAGTCTCAAATCGCCCTCTAGTAAATGCGGCAATTTGGACCGCTAAACCACTGGCGATGTGTGGCGGTTTCAACCAGCCACCAAACTCGTTTCTTAGTAAATCTAGCCCTAAGTCTTGAAACAGAGAATCAGGAACATTATTTCTAATGGAAAGTCAAGAAAATCTATCATCACTCTTCATGTGCTTTAAAGTGGTTTACCATAGCGGAGTTTAAAGGCAAATGTAAAATTATCTTTAGAATAACAAAAATGAATCTAACCTATAAATGCTGCAAATTTTGCTTAAATTGTGCATAACACATTCAGTACATGTTTGCACCATCTAAAGTCTCCAAGTACTGTATATAAAAGTAGTATATAGTAGGATCTGTTAAAATGAATTTACTATTGTGAAGAATTCCTTATTGATAATGCTTTAGTAATAATTAGCCAGTGTTTTTGTTTGCCTCAGACCTGCTCTATCCATATGGATCAGCAATTGACACAATCAATCCAAAGTCAGATGATGAATCATCCCCATTAATTGGACTTAATGCTTCACTTCCACTTTTTGGGAATAACTTCTCTTCTCTTTATGTAAGTATCTGAATGCTACTTTTTTCCGATAATCTTGTATCTGATTTAGTTGCATACAAACAAATAACAGAAACAGCATTATGCAAAGAGCTTATTGCATCCACATAATATCTAATACTATGCTAAGGACTTGTTTTACTTGTCCAATCCAATAAAACAATTGGATTCAAATACAAGCAACATTAAATATTGAGTTTTGGGTCCATATACCTGTTAAAAAAATGTTCCAAATTATTTAGAATACAGATTTAATATAAGAAATTTACCTTGTGATTTTTATCCTTACTTTTCTAGTCTTCTGTTTTCCCTCACAGGTGAACAATAATGGGTTACTGTCATTCATTTTGCCAATTAGACAATGGAGACCTCAGGAGCTCCCTGTGGCTTTCGGAAACCCGTTCCTAGCTCTATTTTGGGCAGACATAAATAATGAGGTAGCAGGTGATATATATTTCCGCCAGACAACAGAGACTGAACTTCTGGCCCGTGCGACATCTGATATCAGAGCTTACTTCCATCACCTGAACTTCACAGCTCAGTGGGTGTTTGTGGCAACATGGGACAGGGTTGCATATTATTCATCTTCAACCAACAAGGTGTTTAAACTACTATACCTGTATCTTTTACCTTACATTGAGGTGATTGATATCCATAAAAATCTGATATAAATTAGCAAACATTTACATCCCTCTCTATATGACATATTGTATTTTGCACTTTTAGGTGAACACATTCCAGGCTGTTCTAAGTACTGATGAAAATATGACATTTGTTTTATTAAATTATGAAGACATTCAGTGGCCAAGTTTGGACAGCAGCAGTTCAGTATTTGGAGGACCACAGGCACTGGTGAGCATGCAATTTATTTGTGGATTAGCAATATGTTTTAGAGCAATAGTGAATTCCCATTATCAAGCAATAAATATTGATATAATGACGGTGCACACAGCAGTCGCAATGTCATTAATTTTAATGCATAGTTTATCTTAGAAGAGTATTACAATTTTAAAAGAGCAGACTTATCAAAAAAATAGCTGCAATTTAAGAACCACAAACAACAAATGTTCACTCTTACAGATGATATATTATTTTGGGCATGGCTTAAGAAGAAGCGTTATAGAGTAGGAGTTTCAGATTTCACTGGTAGCATTCAATGGAGTAGAGGTTTCAATTCTAGGCGACCAGTAGCATGACTGATAGTTTGGCTTCTACAATAGCAGTAAATGCACATTAAATGTCTTTGCATTGGGTGAGATTCGTTCATACTCTGTAAATCTCTTCTTATGCTCTAAAGGCTGGACTCAATAGTGGATACAACACAGGGTACTACACAATCCCTGGTTCCCTCTCTCCAGCTATGGGCAATATATCGCACACAAGTAATGTCAACGTACCTGGACGCTGGGTATTCAAGGTGGACCAACTACATCCTGAAGATGTCAATGGGAATATAGGTAAGATGATTCTACTTTCTCTTCATTGATGAAACATGTAACTA
The DNA here is from genome assembly GCA_036250195.1 of Mixophyes australis. Classification (NCBI taxonomy): domain Eukaryota; kingdom Metazoa; phylum Chordata; class Amphibia; order Anura; family Limnodynastidae; genus Mixophyes; species Mixophyes australis. The sequence continues at coordinate 96,011,838 of JAVHZZ010000011.1, read as the reverse complement.
CTTTATTGTTCTATCCATTTTAAGACATTATTTTGTTTGGACACGGCAGAGGAGTTATCAGTTATTTAAGATTGTATATCATAGTAACATAGTTGATGAGGATGAAAAAAGACACCAGTCTATCAAGTTCAACCTATTTTGGTTCTCCTGTGATCCTGCACTTCTATTTGAAATTAATCCAGAGTAAGCAACCGCCAATCTGTTTCAATTGTGAAAAATCCCCCCAGACTCAATATTGCAGTCCTATTTTTACCCTATATCAACTACTATCCTTCATTTTAATTAACGGTCGTATCCCTGGATACACCTTTCCGCTAAAAAATTGTCTAACCCTTTCTTAAACATATCTATTGGATCTGCCATCACAACCTTCTCTGGCAATGAATTCTATATCTTGACTGCCCTTACTGTAAAGAACCCATTCCTTTGCTGGTTGTGAAATTTCCTCTCCTCTAACCTTAGGGGATGACCACGTGTCCTGTGTATGGTTCTCGGGGTAAAATGTTCCCATGAAAGCTCTCTGTATTGACCCCTAATGTATTTGTACATAGTAATCATATCTCCCCTTAGACGCCTCTTTTCTAAAGTAAACATGCCTAAACTGGCTAAACTTTCCTCATAACTTAATGACTCCATACCCTTTATCAATTTTGTCACCCTTCTCTGAACCCTTTCTAGTTCAAAATTATATTTTTTATAGAGTGGTGCCCAGAACTGTTCTGCATATTCAAGATGAGGTCTTACCAATGATTTATACAGTGGGAAAATAACACTGTCTTCCCTTGCATCTATGCCCCTTTTTATGCATGCCGATACTTTGTTTGCCCTTGCAGCTGCTGCTTGACATTGAGCACTATTGCTAAGTCTACTGTCTACGAGCACTCCCAAATCCTTTTCAATTATAGATTCTCCTAAATTAATTCCATTTAATTTATAGATTGAGTTCTTGTTTTTGATCCCTGAATGCATAACCTTACATTTATCTGTGTTAAACCTCATATTCCATTTGGCCGCCCAATCCTCCAGTTTATTTAAGTCCCTCTGTAGAGAAGCTACATCTTGCTCTGATTTTATTACCTTACAGAGTTTAGTGTCATCTGCAAAAATAGAAACTTTACTCTCTAAACCATCACCAAGGTTATTAATAAATATATTTAAAAGGAGTGGCCCCAGCACGTTACCTTGAGGTACTCCACTTAAGACTTTTGATTAATTAGAAAATGTTCCATTTATCACATCTCTCTGTTCCCTATTCTTTAACCAGTTTTCGATCCAAGTACAAATTTTGATTCCTAGACCCAGTTCCCTTATTTTGTAAACCAACTTCTTGTGTGGCACTGAATCAAAGGCCTTTGCAAAATCTAAGTAGATCCCATCTACTGTCCTGCCCTGGTCTAAGTTCTCACTAACTTCCTCGTGGAAACTAATTAGATTAGTTTGACATGACCTATCCCTCACAAATCCATGTTGATTCCCACTAATAATTTTATTGCGTACCAAGTAATCCTGAATACTGTCCCTTAAAATACCTTCCAGTAGTTTCCCCACTATTGATGTCAGGCTTACAGGTCTATAATTCTCTGGTTGTGATCTCGTCCCCTTTTTATACAACGGTACCACATCTGCTATTCGCCAATCCCTTGGTACTGAGTCTGATGAGATTGAATCTCTGAAAATTAAGAGTAGCGGTCTAGCTATTTCCGAGTTTAACTCCATAAGGACCCTTGGGTGTATGCCATCTGGACCTGGAGCTTTATTTATCTTAATATTCTTCAGTCGCCTTTAGACTTCTTCCTCTGACAACCAAGTATTAATTAATGTCATGGTTTTATTTCCATTGTTATATCAATTGTTATCTTCAGAGAGTGTTGAATGATGACCTGTCCAGGAACTATTCTATTTTTACTTTTTACTTGCTGTAGACATAAATTAAACTGGAAACAAGCACATATCTCAGAGATTTATGATATGTTAAGAAAAATAGCTCTCTAGTTTAGATTATTAGCTCAAATATAGTGTAGATTATTAGCTCAAATATAGAAACTAACATTATAACTCTTTCCTTGTAATTATTATCTAATTGAAACTATTGGGTATTCTGATTGGTAACACAAAATACTCTAACCCAAAAACATGCAAAAGCAAAGGAAATGTATGTAAGAAAATTAAGCAATAGCTGAATGACAAAGAAAAAAAACTAATGGGGAAATACTGATATTTGTTTTCATTTATAGATGATTCTACAGACAGTACTGTGGAACCCACAACCACACATGAGCCAGTTTACACAACCACCATGTCCACTACTGTCCCTCCTTTTGTTTCTTCTTCAGGTAATACTTGTACATATAAAATATTCTGAAATCATATTTACTTGCTTTATTCATAGGTACATATCTGCACTAAAAAAAATACCAAGCAGTGAAACCTTTTGTTTCATTTTCTAACAATGCTCTAGCTATGTATATGCTAAATGTTGATTGGATACTCTGGCTTACTGCACATCAGCATATTTCAGTAAAGTTATTGCATAAACCCTCAGTGATCCAGATGGACAAGCAAGTAGGTCAATGTTGTAAAACTTAAAATGACTTATCTTAGAATACTAACGTAAAGGAATCTGATGAAAAATGACTCTTCAATAAATATTCAGAAAGTCAGCCTAGACCAGAACTAAGGGCTAGATTTACTAAAAGGTGGTTTGGTCAAACCGCCTGGTTTGCCATTTTTCGGGAGTTTTGAAACCGCCGGATTTACTAAAGCCCACACCACCGTTAAACAGCCAGAATTGACATTTTTCAAAACCGCCACTTTACAAATTGCCATCCCGATTTTAACAATGATGAATATACAAACCCCCAGATTTACTAAGCTGGGGTTTTCAAAACCACCGTAAAACAGCCATCCAAACGGTGAAAATGAAAGAGGTGGTTGTGAAGGGCGAGAGTTCTCAAACTACATGCTGTCTGAGCTATTTTGCCATTCAGAACATAAGAGAGAGCATCAATCATAAATAAATTGTTTAGTCAATCATTATTTATTTAGGTGCAAAATGAATTTGTAATTTACTTATGAGGAAAAAAAATATTTAAATTAAGGGAGCAAAATTATTGAATTATTATATTATTCTGACACTATGTAACTCATAGAGCATACAGTTTGCCAATCTGAGCCAAGTCTTTAAAAACCTGTCTTTTGGATGGGGTTTTGATGCCAGTTTTAACAAAACCGCCACACATAGCCAGCCATTGCAATTCGCAGTCTCAAATCGCCCTCTAGTAAATGCGGCAATTTGGACCGCTAAACCACTGGCGATGTGTGGCGGTTTCAAACAGCCACCAAACTCGTTTCTTAGTAAATCTAGCCCTAAGTCTTGAAACAGAGAATCAGGAACATTATTTCTAATGGAAAGTCAAGAAAATCTACCATCACTCTTCATGTGCTTTAAAGTGGTTTACCATAGCGGAGTTTAAAGGCAAATGTAAAATTATCTCTAGATTAAGATAAATGAATCTAACCATTAAATGCTGTAAATTTTGCTTGAATTGTGCATACCACATTCAGTACATGTTTGCACAATCTAAATTCTCCAATTACTGTATATAAAAGTAGTATATAGTAGGATCTGTTAAAATTAAGTTACTATTGTGAAGAATTCTTTATTGATAATGCTTTAGTAATAATAAGCCAGTGTTTTTGTTTGCCTCAGACCTGCTCTATCCATATGGATCAGCAATTGACACAATCAATCCAAAGTCAGATGATGAATCATCCCCATTAATTGGACTTTCTACTTCCCTTCCACTTTTTGGGAATAACTTCTCTTCTCTTTATGTAAGTATCTGAATTCTACTTTATTTCTGATAATCTTGTTTCTGATCAAGTTGCATACAAACAAATAACAGAAACAGCATTATACAAAGAGCTTATTACATCCACATAAAACCTAATACTATGTTAATGACTTGTTTTACTTTTCCAATCCAATAAAACAATTGGATTCAAACACAAGCAACATTAAATATTGAGTTTTGGGTCCATATACCTGTTAAAAAAATGTTCCAAATTTATTTAGAATACAGATTTAATATAAGAAATTTATCTTGTGATTTTTATCCTTAATTTTCTAGTCTTCTCTTTTCCCTCACAGGTGAACAATAATGGGTTACTGTCATTCATTTTGCCAATTTGGCAATATGTACCTCAGGTGCTCCCTGTGGCTTTTGGAAACCCATTTCTAGCTCTATTTTGGGCAGATATAGATAATCGCGTAGCAGGTGACATACTTTTCCGCCAGAGCACAGATCCTGAACTTCTGGACCGAACAACATCTGATATCAGAGCTTACTTCCATCACCTGAGCTTCTCAGCTCAGTGGGTGTTCGTGGCAACATGGGACAGAGTGGCTTATTTTGGATCTTCAACCAACAAGGTGTTTAAACTGCTATACTTGTTATCTTTTACCTTACATTGAGGTGATTGATGTCTATCAATGCCTGATGTAACTTAACAAACATTTACATTCCAAACTCTATATGACCTATTGTATTTTGTACTTTTAGGTGAACACTTTTCAGGTTGTTCTAAGTACAGATGAAAATATGACATTTGTTTTATTAAATTATGAAGACATTCAGTGGCCAAGTTTGGACGGCAGTTCGGTATATGGAGGACGACTGGCACTGGTGAGCATGTCATTTATTTGTGGATTAGCAATATGTTTTAGAGCAATAGTGGATTCCCATTATCAAGGCTTAATTATTGATATAATCATGGTGCACACAGCAGTCAAGAGCAGTATCAATGTCAATAATTTAAATTTGTAGTTTATCTTGGAATAGTTTTACAACTTTAAAAGAGCAGACTTATCAAAAAATTATTTGCAATTTAAGAGCCACAAACAACAAATGTTCACTGTTACAGATGATTTTTTGGGTGTTGTATAAAATGAAGCATTATAGATTAGGAATTTCAGATTTCACTGTGAGCATTCAATGGAGTAGAGGTTTCAATTCTATGCGACCAGTAGCATGACTGATAGTTTGGCTTCTACAGTAGTAGGAAATGCACATTAAATTTCTTTGCATGAGGTGAGATTCATTCATACTTTAATATAGTCAATAAATCTCTTTTTATGCTCTAAAGGCTGGACTCAATAGTGGATACACCACGGGATACTACACAATCCCTGGTTCCCTCTCACTAGCCATCGGCAATATATCACACACAAGTAATGTCAACGTACCTGGACGCTGGGTATTCAAGGTGGACCAACTACATCCTGAAGATGTCAATGGGATTGTAGGTAAGATTATTCTACCTTCTCTTCATTGATGAAAACATTTAACTACTTTAATGTTCTATCCATTTTAACATATTAGTTAATTTGGACACAGCAGAGGAGTTATAAGTTTTTTTTAGATTGTATATAATTTGTTATCATCAGAGAGCATTGAATGTTGACCTGTCCAGTAACTATTCTATTTTCACTTTCTACATGGTGTAGACAGAAGGTATACTGGAAATGGGCACATGTCTCAGCGATTTGTGAAATGTTAATTTAAATATCTCTCTAGTGTAGATGATGGCTTCAAAAATAGAAAACTAACATTATGACTTTCCTTGAAATTTTTAACTATTTGAAACCATGGAGTATTCTGATTGGTAACACAAATTGCTGGGGCCCACAAATCTGATCAAAGCAAAGGACATTTTATGTTAGAAAATCAAGCAACAGCTGAATGAGAAAGTAAAAACTAATGGGGAAATACGGATATTTGTTTTCATTTTTAGATGATTCTACAGACAGTACAGTGGAACCCACAACCACACATGAGCCAAGTTACACAACCACCATGTCCACTACTGTCCCTCCTTTTGTTTCTTCTTCAGGTAATACTTGTACATATGAAATATTCCTGTAAGAAGTATGCTTTTTATAGTGCATTTAATTTAACATAAGCAGTAAGGGTTAATTACTGGCTTTACACAAGGGTACATATCTGTACTTAAAACATACCAAATAAATGAGACTTTTCATTTCATTGTCTAACATGCTCTAGCCATGTAAAAGCTAAATGCTGATTGGATACTCTGGTTTTCTGCACATCAGCATATTTCAGCAAAGTTATTGCATAACCCTCAGTGATCCAGATGGACAAGCAAGTAGGTCAATGTTGTAAAAGCTTAAAATCATTTATCTTAGAATACTTATGTAATGGATTCTGATACAAAATGACTACTAAATTAATTTTCTGAAAACCAATTTAGATTCAATATGAGTATGTCTTGTAAAAGAGGTTTAGGAAAAACTTTACTCCTGGAATGTCAAGGAAAATCTATAATCACTTTTCCTGTGAGCTATAAGGTTTTCCATACCTGAGTATATTAACAATTGTAACAAATATCACAATATCTCTAGTCTAAGAATAGTGAATGTAAGCATGAAATTCTATAATGATTTGCTTAGATTATGTATACCACATTCAGTATGTGTTTGTTCCATCTAAAGTCTGCAAGTACTGTATATAAGAATAGTATATAGTAGGATCTGTTATAGCGCATTTACTGTTGTGAAGAATTCCTTATTGATAATGCTTTAATAATAATAGCCCATTGTTTTGTTTGCCTCAGACCTGCTCTATCCATATGGATCAGCAATTGATACTATCAATCCAAAGTCAGATGATGGATCATCCCCATTAATAGGACTTTCTACTGCAATCCCACTCTTTGGGAATAACTACTCATCTCTTTATGTAAGTATCTGAATGCTACTTTTTTCCAATACACTTGTATGTGATTTAATTGTATACAGACAAATAACAGACACAGCATTATGCAAAGAGACGATTATATCCACATCATACCTAATACTATGCTAGAATTTGTTTTACATGTCCAATCCAATAAAACAACTGGATTCAAATACAAGATATATTAAATATTCAGTTTCTTGTCCATATACCTGTTAATAAAATGTTCCAAATGTATTTAGAATACATATTTAATATATGAAATATACCCTGTGATATTTTATCCTTCATTTTTAAGCCGTATCTTTTCCCTCACAGGTGAACAATAATGGTTTACTGTCATTCCATTTGCCAATTGGACAATATGCACCTCAAGCGCCCCCTGTGGCTTTTGGAAACCCATTCGTAGCTCTCTTTTGGGCAGATATAGATAATCGCATAGCAGGTGATATATATTTCCGCCAGAGCACAGATCATGATCTTCTAGCCCAGACAACATCTGATATCAGAGCTTACTTCCATCACCTGAACTTCATAGCTCAGTGGGTGTTTGTGGCAACATGGCACAGAGTGGCTTATCATTCATTTTCAACCAACAAGGTGTTTAAACTACTACAATTGTTATCTTTTACCTTACATTGAGTTTATTGATGTCCATAAATACCTGATGTAACTTAACAAACATTTACAGCACATTTACACCCCAAAATCCATATGACCTACTGTATTTTGTTTCTTTAGGTGAACACATTCCAGGCTGTTCTAAGTACAGATGGAAATATAACTTTTGTTTTATTAAATTATGAAGACATTCAGTGGCCAAGTTTGGACGGCAGTGGTTCAGTATATGAAGGACCACTGGCACTGGTGAGCATGTCATTTACTTGTAGATTAGCAATATGTTTTAGAACAATAGTGTATTCCCATTATCAAGGCTTAAATATTGATATAATGACGGTGCACACAGCAGTAAATGGCAGTCGTAATGTCATTAATTTAAATGCGTAGTTTTTCTTGCAAGAGTATTCCAACTTTAAAAGAGCAGACTTATGAAAAAATTTATTACAAATCAAATTTCACAAACAACAACTGTTCACTGTTACAGATGAATTTTGGGTGTGGCATAAGAAGAAGAGTTATAAAGTAGGAATTATCACTTTTCACTGTGAGTTTTCAATGGTGTAGAGGTTTCAAACCTAGGCACCCAGTAGCATGACCGTTAGTTTGTCTTCTACATTAGTAGGAAAGGTACACTAAATATCGTTGCCTGGGGTGAGATTCATTCATAATTTAATATAGTCTGTAAATCTCTTCTTATGTCCTAAAGGCTGGACTCAATAGTGGATACAACACGGGATACTACACAATCCCAGGATCCCTCTCACCAGCCATCGGCAATATATCTCAAACAAGTAATGTCAATGTAGCTGGACGCTGGGTATTCAAGGTGGACAAACTACATCCTGAAGATGTCAATGGGATTATAGGTAAGTGGAAAATATTTCTTTCTTCAATGAGGAAGATATTTTTAACTATTTAAATGTATTTTCCATATAAGTACAATATTTCATGTGGACAAAGCAGAGGAGTTATCAGGTATTTGAAAATGTATAAAAATTGTTATCATCACAAGGTGTTCAATGCTGACCTCTCCAGGAAATGTTCTGTTTTCACTTTCTAAATGTAGTAGTCATAAGGTGTAGAGGAAACATGCAAATATCGTATTGTAGATGATGGTTTAGAAAACATAAATCAAAATTATGACTTGTTCTTTAGAATTATTTACTAACTGAAACTATGAATAATTTTGATTGGTCACACACATATTCTGTACACATAAACTTGAACAAATCTAAGACATTTAGTGAAAATGAAGACAAGAACAGCTGAAAGACAAGGAGGAGATTAATGGACAAATGTTGAAGTTTGTTTTTATTTTTAGATGACTCTACAGACAGTACTGTGGAACCCTCAACCACACGTTTGCCAGTTTACACAACCACCATGCCCACTACTGTTCCTCCTTTTGTTTCCTCTTCAGGTAATACCTGTACACATGAAATATTATGAAATCATATTAAATATATGTTTTTTTGTCCATACAACTTATCATACACAGTAACGGATATTTACTAGCTGTATTGAAAGGTTCATAACTGTACTAAGAACATACCAACCAATGAGAAATTGTATTATTTCATTGTCTAACACACTCTAGTCAGGTAAAATCTAAATGCTGATTGAATTCTCTGGTTTACTGCACATAAGAATAATTCAGCAAAGTTATTAAATAACCCTAAGTGATTCAGTTTTTCAAGTAAGTAGATCAATCTTGCAAAGCTCAGTATCACTTATCTAAGAATACTTGTGTTCAATGTTCTGACACAAAAGAACTCCTACACAAATATTCTTAATGGCAGTTCAGAGCCAAAAACAGAATGCTGTGTAAATGATTACCAGTCATATCTTTTCTCATGGAAAGTTAATGAAACTCTATCATCATTTGCAAAGTTTTATGTATGTATAAACATAAAAATGAGACTTGAAATTACACATAGTTGGGGTTTTTGATGTCACATTCAGAAAATCTTTGCTGTAACGAAATATTCTAAATCCTATATATCAAAGTAGTATGTGATAGAATCTGTTATTATATTAACACTGATGTGATGAATTCCTCACTGATAACGATTTTGCAAGTAAAAATAATCCAGTGTTTTTGTTTGTATCAGACCTGCTCTACCCATATGGTTCAGCAATTGACACTATCAATCCAAAGGCACTCGATGGATGGTCGCCATTAATATGGCTTTCGATTGCAGTCCCTCTTTTTGGAAACAACTATTATTCTCTTTATGTAAGTATCTGGGTCATACATCTGTCAGATATACAGTATGTTATCTTATTTATTTGAATAGAAACAAAAGAGGAATGCAGCCTTATGCTGAGATCTGACTGTAATCACATTGAACCTAGTACTGCTAATAAGTCTTCTGTTAAAAATAATTGAAAAAAACTCCTACCTCGCTCCAATGCTAATTGCTGCCCAGTAGGTTTCAGTTAGACCATACACAGATCTAGTAGATAGACATATAATAATAGCAATTAGAAACCATTTAAGGGCTGTTAGTATTTCATAACAGATTTCATAAAAGAAAAAGATAATAAAATATAGCTATTTTTATTCAACAAAGTTCTCTGGATTTGTTAATTCTCTATTAGTATGTTCTTCCGAATCGAGTTCACATAGAAAGATAAAAAATTGCAATAGTACAGTACTGTTTATATGGATTTAAATCTAAACAGCAAATTCATAATGATAATTAATTCCTAATCAAAGTTTTTTCATCCAAAGTGCTCTTTTCACAAAGTGAGCTCTAAGTTTCCTCCATGATAACAGTGATCTCTCCCAGCGTCCTGTCCCCTAGTGTTAGGCTACTCACTAGAATATTACTGAAATGGGAAATTCAATGTCAAACTTTTTCTCTTCTTATATCTTCCTTTCAAGGGATCAAATTCATCATGGATTATTCTCTACCATATAGCAAATATAGAAATACAAGGAAAGGAAGGGATATCTAGTGTGTTGTTGGGTTTTTTTTTAATAAGAAAATCTTTTTATTCACAAAAATTTACACTCACATTATCCACAATTTAAAAGGACATAAAAATAATGTGTAAAAACAATCCTACTGGAACAAGTGAGGGTACAAACGAACTATGTAGATTAGTTCCACAAGGACCCCGGGATAGTCCAATATACATTTAACATGTGAAACTTACCTTGTGATTTTTTATCCTTCAATGTTTAACAATATCTTTTCTCTCACAGGTAAACAATAATGGATTGTTGTCATTCAATCTGCCAATTTCACAATATATACCTCAAGCGCTCCCCGTGGCTTTTGGAAACCCGTTCCTAGCTCTCTTCTGGGCAGACATAAATAATCAGGTAGCAGGTGATATATATTTCCGCCAGAGCACAGATCCTGAACTTCTGTATCGGGCAACATCTGATATCACAAATTACTTTCCTCACCTGAACTTCACAGCTCAGTGGGTGTTCGTGGCAACATGGGACAGGGTTGCATATTATTTATCTTCAAACAACAAGGTGTTTAAACTACTACACTTGTTATCATTTACCTTACATTGACATGATTGATGTCAATAAATGTATGATGTAACTTAACAAACATTTACATCCAAAATCTATATATCCTATTTTGTACCTTTAGGTGAACACTTTCCAGGCTGTTCTAATTACAGATGGAAATCTGACATTTCTTTTATTCAATTATGAAGACATTCAGTGGCCGAGTGTGGAAGACCACAGTTCAGTATATATTGGTGCCCTTGCACTGGTGAGCATGCAACTTATTTGTAGATTAGCAATAAGTTTTAGAGCAATATTGGATTCTTATTTCCAAGCCTTAATTTTATTATAATACCGGTTTACACAGCAGTAAACAGCAGTCACAATTTCCATTATTTAAATGGATAGTTTGTCTTGGAAGAGTTTTCAGTCCTAAAAAGAGCAGGTGTATAAATTACATATTTACAGCTTAAAAAACGAATAATATAGTTTCACTAGCACACCTGATTTCTTGGTGTGTTGGAAGAAGAAGAGCTATAGAGCAGGAGTTTTCCTTTTTCATTAAGAACATTCCACAGACCAGAAGATATAAATTTAGGCACCCAGGGGCATAAATGATAGATTGGTTTCTACATTAGCAGGAAATGCAAATAAGTTTGACTGGGGTGTGATTCCTTCAGCCTTTAATAGTGTCTGTCAACATGTTCTTATGTTGTGAAGGCTGGACTCAATAGTGGATACAACACAGGATACTACACAATCCCAGGATCTCTTTCACTAGCAGTCGGCAATATATCACACACAAGTAATGTCAATGTAACTGGACGCTGGGTATTCAAGGTGGACCAACTACATCCTGAAGATGTCAATGGGATTCTTGGTAAGATTATTCTACCTTCTATTCATTGATGAAAACATTTGTAACTATGACAACAGACTATCCATTTTAACACATTATTTTGTTTGGACAGGGCGGAGGTTATCATCTATTTAAGATTATATTTCAATTGTTATCATCAGAGAGCATTGAATGATGACCTCTACAGAAACTATTCTATTTTCACTTTCTACATGCTGTAGACATAAGTTATACAGGAAACATGCACATGTCTCAGAGATTTGTGGCATGTTAAATAAAATAGCTCTGTAGTGTAGATGATGGGTTCAAATATAGAAAAACAATATCCAAACTGTTTCCTTGTAATTATTAACTAATTTTAACTATGGAGTATTGTGATTGGTAACACAAAATACTCTGACCCACAAACCTGTACAAAGCGAAGGAAATTTAGGTAAGAAAAGTGAACAACAGCTGAATGACTATTAAAAAACTAATGGAGAAATATTGAAATTTGTTTTAATTTTTAGATGATTCTACAGACAGTACAGTGGAACCCACAACCACACATGAGCCAGATTACACAACCACCTTGGCCACTTCTGTTCCTCCTTTTGTTTCTTCGTCAGGTAATACTTGTACATATGAAATATTCTGAAATCATATTAAATGTATTGTTTTTAACGTGCATTTAGCTTATCATAAGCAGTAAGAGTTACTTACTAGCTTTAATCAAATGCATATATATGTACTAACGACATACCAAATCAATGAGACGTTTTATTTCATTGTCTACCATACTCTAGCCATATAAAATCTAAATGCTGATTGTATACTATTGTTTTCTGCACATCAACATATTTTCAGTAAAGTTAATTTATAACCCTCAGTGATTCAGAAGGTCATGCAAGTTGGTCAGTGTTGTAAAAGCTCAAAATCACTTATCTTAAGCTGGGTACACACTACACAGTTTTCGTCCAATAGTCATCTCAGTCAGCCGACATACGACCGCTCGTTCAAAAGTCAGGTCAGTGTGTGCAGTGACACGATGGTCAAAAGTCTGCCCAAATGGAGGATTGTCACCTCATTTGGTTGGTCGTACCTTTAAATATTTTCGTTCCAATCTCGTTTCCGCTGTGCAGTGTGTAAAAACTTCCGACCGATCCCCAACAGTGTGTACGAAATTACAGTCACTGCTCACGACAACATGGCTGTAAAAAGTCACTAATGGGACAGCTGCTATTCCCTTTATCGTTTAAAACAAGGCTAGTGTGTATGCAGTCCAAGGACCGAGCGATCGGACCATCGATCGCATGTAAAATCGATCGTCATAAAAAGTTGGTGGAAAATTCTGTAGTGTGTACCCAGCTTTAGAACACTAATGTAAAGAATTCTGACACAAAATGGCTCTTAAATTAATTTTCTGAAAGCCAATTTAGATGCAAAATGAGAATGAACATCTTTATTCCTGGAATGTCAAGGAAAATCTATCATCACTTTTCCTGTGTGCTGTAGGGTTTCCCATACCTGAGTATAAATATAATTGTAATTAATATTACAATATTTCTAGACTAAGAAAAGTAAATGTATGCATGCATGCTATAAAGATTTTCTTACATTATGTATACCACACTCAGTACGTGTTTGCTCCATCTAAAGTCTCCAGTTACTGTATAGAAAAAAAGTATATAGTACGTTATGTTATAGTGCATTTACTGTTGTGAAGAATTCCTTATTTATAATGCTTTAGCAATAATAACTCAGTGCTTTTGTTTGCCTCAGACCTGCTCTACCCATATGGATCAGCAATTGACACAATCAATCTTAAGTCAGATGATGGATCATCCCCATTATTAGGACTTTCTACTTCAATTCCACTTTTTGGGAATAACTTCTCTTCTCTTTATGTAAGTATCTGAAAGCTACTTTTTCCCCATGTACGATATATATCTGATTTAATTGCATACAAACAAGTAACAGATACAGGTAAGAGCCGATTGCATCCACATAATACCTAACACTATGTTAAGGACTTGTTTTACTTGTCCAATCCAATAAAATAACTGGATTAAAATACGAGAGACATAAAATATTGGGTTTCACGTCCATATACCTGTTAATAAAATGTTCCAAATGTACTTAGAATACATATTTAATATATGAAATTTACCTTGTGATATTTTTATCCTTTGTTTTTAAGCCTTATCTTTTCCCCTTACAGGTGAACAATAATGGTTTACTGTCATTTCATTTGCCAATTGGACAATGGACACCACAGGTGCTCCCCTTGGCTTTTGGAAACCCATTCCTAGCTCTCTTTTGGGCAGACATAGATAATCGCATAGCAGGTGATATATTTTTCCGTCAAAGCACAGATCCTGTACTTCTGGCCAGGACAACATCTGATATCAGAGCTTACTTCTATCACCTGAACTTCATAGCTCAGTGGGTGTTTGTGGCAACATGGCACAGAGTGGCTTATTTTGGATCTGCAACCAACAAGGTAAACAAACTATTACACTTGTATTGCGGTTGTTTATGAATACCTGATATAACTAACCTTACATTTACAGCACATTTAAATTCCGCTAACTATATGACCTATCATGCATTGTTCCTTTAGGTAAACACATTCCAGGCTGTTCTGAGCACAGATGGAAGTCTGACATTTGTTTTATTAAATTATGAAGACATTCAGTGGCCGAGTTTGGAAAGCAACAGTTCAGGATATGAAGGACCACTGGCGCTGGTGAGCATGCACTTTACTTGGGGATCAGCAATATATTTAGAGCAATATTGGATTCCTTTTATCAAGCCTTAAATATTGCTATAATGACTGTGCACCAGTAGGAAACAGCAGCCACAATATCCTTCATTTAAATGCATAGTTTATCTTGGAAGACTATTCTTACTTGAAAAGAGCAGACTTATCAAGCATTTATTTGCAATTAAAGAACCCAAAACAACATGTTTTAATGGGAACAGATGATTTTAGGGTGTGTCGTAAGAAAAGAGTTATAGGGCTAGATTTGCTAAACTGCGGGTTTGAAAAAGTGTGGATGTTGCCTATAGCAACCAATCAGATTCAAGCTTTCATTTATTTAGTACCTTCTACAATATGAAAGCTAGAATCTGATTGGGTGCTATAGGCATCATCCCCACTTTTTCAAACCCGCTGCTTAGTAAATCTAGCCCATAGAGTAAAAATTTAAATTTTTCACTGTGAGCATTCAACAAAGTAGTGGTTGCAAAGCTAGGCACCCAATAGCATGACTGAGAGGTTGGTTTCTACATTAGTAGGAAATGCACATTATGGGCCTGAGTCATTAAGAAAAGTAAGGCAAAAGAAAGAGTTAATGTTCTCTGGGACAAACCATGTTACAATGCAAGGGGTGCAAATTAGTTTATTATTTTGCACATAAGTAGAATACTAGCTGCTTTTTTCATCTAGCACACAAATACTTGATAGCTTTATTTTTACACTGAAATTTACAATTGACCTACAACATGCCCTACACCAGTTATAAATCTGTCCCCACATTTTAAATTTATCTCCCCCTCAAATGCAACATGGTTTTGCCCAGGTGCAAAATTACTCCTCTGTTATGCTTTGCTCACCTAATGACTCGGGCCCTATGTGTCTGTGAGTGGGGTGAGATTCCTTTATTCTTTAATATAGTCTGTCAAACTCTACTTATGTTCTAAAGGCTGGACTCAATAGTGGATACAACACAGGATACTACACAATCCCAGATTCCCTCTCACCAGCCATCGTCAATATATCACACAGAAGTAATGTCAATGTAACTGGACGCTGGGTATTCAAAGTCGACCAACTACATCCTGAAGATGTCAACGGGATTTTAGGTAAGATGAAACTACCTTCTCTTCATTGATGAAAACATAGTTAACTATTTTAATGTGTTTTCCATATAAATACATATTTATTTGTCATTTGGACAAGGCAGAGGCGTTACCAGGTAATTAAAATGTTATAACAATTAATATCATCAGAAAGTTTTGAATGCTGACCTCTGAAGTAAATGTTTATATTAATTTTATCAACACTGTAGTCACAAGGTACAGAGGAAATATGCAAATATTTCAGATATTTTTTGGTTGATATTTAAAATAGCTGTCTTGTGTAGATGATGGGTTCAAATACAGAAAACCAACATTTTTACTTAATTATTTACTAATTGAAGCTATGAAGTATTCTGATTGGTCACACAAATATTCTGTATCCACAATCTTGAACACAGGTAAGAATATTTAGGGAAGAGAACTCAGGAACAGCTCAAAGACAAGTAGAAAACAAATGTATAATAGCGGATATATGTTTTCATTTTTAGATTATTCTACAGACAGTACAGTGGAACCCACAACAAGACATGAGCCACTTTACACAACCCCCATGCCCACTACTGTTCCTCCTTTTGTTTTTTGTTCAGGTAATACATGTACATATGAAATATACTGAAATCATATTAAATGTATGGATTTTAATGTGCATACAACTTATCATACGCAGTAAAGGTTACTTACAAGCTTTATGCAAAGGTACATATCTATGCTAAAAACATACCAAACCAATGAGAACTTTTATTTTCTAAATGCTGCAGTCGTAAGGTATAGAGAAAATATGAAAATATTCCAGATATTTTTTAGTTGATAATTAAAATAGCAGTCTAGTGTAGATGATGTGTTAAGAATCATTAAAATATATGTTTTTTCCTAATTTAATTTTTCTCGATTATTGTTTCGCTTATCCAAAAAATAAAGCATGTTTCTTCAAGGTGCTTGTAAAAAAAAATAAAAGCCATATGACATATAAAAAGAAACCACAGTATAATTTTCGCTTGTGCAGAAAAAGATACCTGGCATGACATGCTTAATCTCAATTTGCCGTACTGGGGGATTAAAGATCAAATTACAGAGCACCCTACACATTGTGTGATATTTCTACTGGCATCATTAGCCAGTTGCCTATCACTCTACAGTCAGCATCACCTTTATCTTGTCAATCTTATTTCTAAATCCAGGCAGCATAGATAGATATAGCATTCTATAGTCATTTTGGGTTCATGTAGATTTGTGTTGGTGTGTGTATGTGATGTAACGTAACAAAATACAAATTATATTACTTTAACTATACACCAGTAATTTAGGTATTATAGCTCCATTTTGTATCTGACAAAAAAGAAGTGACAGGTACCACAGAGTAATAACAGAGAAGTTTATGTTTAGTTTGTTGCCTTTTATTCAGTATAGCTTCTTGTAGCAAACTGTCATTTTGGGTCACTAACAGACCCTTCTGAAGGTGGCCCCAAGAGGATAGGTTATAGCACCTTTTTAATGTATTGCATCCTCCTTTATCTTTGTTTATTTGCATTTGCTATATGTCTTGACCAGCATCTTATGGTTCCTCATCAGATATTGATCATGAAGATTGGTATATTAGTATATTGCATATTTATGCCAATTTGTGCTGCAATTTGTGGCTCATTAGGTCTAAAACAGCTTAATTTGCTGTGAATATTATGCACAGGCTTTTTAAATAGGAACAGGCGAGATGTAATACAATAGAAGCCACTTAACTGTATTGAACTATCCATGGTACATTAAAGGTAAAAGACAGACATTTCCGCACAGAATAAGATATACAGGATAAATAGCCTGCCCTGAGGATTTGTGAGTAGAATCATTCAAACAAATCCATTTCCAGCTTATGTTTCCAGCTTATAACCTCTGTTAGTTGACTGCAGTTTTTGCTCATCCATAAACTGTTGTTATGATTTTTTTTTATGATCAGATTCATCCTTTAATAACTTGTAGCATGGAAAGAGCATAGAAAATGGCAGATTTTTTTTTTCAATTACCGGTAAATAAGTTTTCTATTAAAATTAAATGAGTCTCCATTTGAAAAAAAAAGTCAAACAGCGTGATTTGTATACTTTGTATACTAATTATATGAATCGTAAAGTAAATGTTGACGGTATTGAAACTATTCAAGCATAGTAGGAACTGTGTTTTCTTATACAGTACAAATTTAAAGATAATTATTATGAACCTAAATAGATTTTCTTTTCTTCCAGGTCTATTGTCTGTAACTTCAATGTCTGTGACTAAAGACTCAAAGAGTACCTTGAGCATCAATAATACAAGTTACTCAATTAAAGACTATACTAATTCTTCTACTGCCTCAACTATTCATCCTACTGCTTCTTCTGCCTCAACTATTCATCCTACTGCTTCTTCTGCCTCAACCATTCCTTCTACTGCTTCTACTGCCTCAACTATTCCTTCTACTGCTTCTACTGCCTCAACTATTCCTTCTACTGCTTCTACTGCCTCAACTATTCCTTCTACTGCTTCTACTGCCTCAACTATTCCTTCTACTGTCTCAACTATTCCTTCTACTGCCTCAACTATTCCTTCTACTGCTTATACTGCCTCAACTATTCCTTCTACTGCTTCTACTGTCTCAACTATTCCTTCTACTGCTTCTACTACCTCAACTATTCCTTCTACTGTTTCTACTGTCTCAACTATTCCTTCTACTGCTTCTACTGCCTCAACTATTCCTTCTACTGCTTCTACTGTCTCAACTATTCCTTCTACTGCTTCTACTGTCTCAACTATTCCTTCTACTGCTTCAACTATTCCTTCTACTGCTTCTTCTGCTCCAAATCTACCAACAATTGGAGTCTCAGTAATTATTCTTTTGGCTCTTTCCATCTATTTGTCATTCTGATAATGGTGTTTAAAAATACATGAACAGAAGAAGAGCATTGACAACATATACTCTGCATTAAAGCTTCATTTCCGATTAGGGGGAAGAAAATCACCCCAGTTACCATTCCCCATCTTTCGCAATGCTCCGTTGTTTGTCTCAAACCCCAGGAGAAAAAACAGGACTGTGTAATGCGTTGGAGGAGGGTATTGCCGCTTGCAGCTCACACTCTTTTTAGGGTACAGTTTAGAATGGTGAATAATAATTATATATTGCTAACCTAGGGTAAAGCTTTACGCAATAGCAGACTTTTAGGCTGTGTTTAGGTATGTAAGAGCAGCTTTTGCTGAAAATCAACTTTTCAGGAACTCCGCACAAACACAAGGAAGCCGCATGTAGATCTCAATTTTTAGAAACAGGATAATTGAAAATCCTAGGTGACAGATTTCACCAATCTCGAAACCCGCATGCCCTTCATGCAACCATTAATATCTTTTCTTAAAAAAAATTCAGACGCAAAAAAATATATTTATTTGAGTAAGTAATTATTTCACTTAGGAACAGAATCATTTATAACATGAGGAGATAACAGTTAATGCTGAAATCTAATATCAGCCTAAAATAAAGACACAATGACAATGAGTGTGTGGACATGTAGATCCACTGAAATATACCACATTTTATATTTTTAAAGGTACACAAGAATGGATTTCAACTTAAATAAAATATTTATGTTTGCTTTACACATTATTATTTAGTGGGAAGTACAATCTTGAAACCATGTCATGCTGCTTCTAAATAAAAAATTATATTTTATGATCACATATATTAGAATATTTTTCTTTTACTTGATTTCAGTGTAACCTACTTTTTGGTCTCTTCATTTATTTATAAAATGTCCTTCCTTCTATTAATATATATATATATATATATATATATATATATACACATATATATATATATATATATATATATATATATATATATATATCTTAGAAATGTAATTTAAAAATGAATCAAATATTCAAGAGCAGCTATTATGATATAAAGAATAAATCACATGCATTAAACTCTGCTTTTGCTTGATTAATTTTTTAGACTTCCTGGGGGGTTTTTTTCATAGTCTTGGCGAACGTGTGTTTACTTGGCCTGTCTAGCAAACTGTTTTCTTGAGATCCAGCATTATCATGAATCTCTCTTTTTCATTTTGTGTATTCAAATAATGTTCTTTGCATGGAAATTCAATTGGGATAGAATATAACAGAGAACTGAGCTCTATTGTGTATTATTAGAAGTGGGGGTTGCCGTGTGGGCTGATGTCATTGGGATCTTTGCTCTCCTTGAATTTGCAAAAATGAAACGGTGGCACACAAACAACACTCTGTCTCTTACAACAACAATATAAAGATAGATAGATAGATAGATAGATAGATAGATAGATAGATAGATAGATAGATACTGTATAAATACATATTGAACAAATGAAGCTATTACCTTAAGCTGTGCACACAAAAGTTTAGAAAGGTCAACCTCATATTGAATCATATTGTCCAATCAGTGTGATATGTGTCTACTGTTCATGCAAAGTGCAAATATAATGTGATTGTATTGGGTTTAACCAGCTATAATTGAAAACCTAGACAGTCAATGACATTCATTATGGTGCATATGGAAACTGGTACTAACATTTGGAGAGAAGAACATGCTCTACAATGTGATCTAATACAAATTAAATTACGCACTGAATAAATTAGTATCCATTGAATTAAAGATGACTAGACATTTATTACAATATTTGCAACATTTCTGTCCCTCTTAGCCTCTTGTAAAGCAAAAAAACAGCAGTATGAGCACATGCAAGCAACCAGGTTTTTAAATGCAATCCAAGCACTCAAAATTTGTGACATGACCATAGCTATTTAGATATAATCTTATACATGCATTTTTTCAGAGTCTATTATTAAAACAATATTTTATTAATTTTGTTCACCCAGATTATATGAAATCCTAGGGATTTTTTATTATGAAAAGCTAAATATAAGGTTAATAGTGTGATACCGCTCCTCTTCAACAGTTAATAGTTTATAGAGATTTGATCTTAAATAAGATTTTTTAATGGATATAAATTATTAAATTGACTAAATTGTCAACTGACAAATAGTGTACTTCAAATAGCTGTACCATTAGAACCTAAATTTTTCCTCCTGCCCTTGGGGGTGCCCACAGCGACTCAACACCAGAATAAGCTGATTAGATACATCATGTCGGCAGCTACCTGCCAAATCGCAGCAGACTGGTGGCAGCAGTCTCCACCATCGCTCCAGGCTATTATTAATAGAGTTTGGCAGATTCAACGGTTGGAGTATATGACCAGCATCATTAACAGATCCTCTAGATCGTTCACTAAGGTATGGGACCCATGGCTCTCGCATTTTCAGGCTTATCCCCCTTTCATGTGACGTCATACCTCTTTAGCCCGTCCTCTTTCTACTACTTTTTCCTCTCTCCTTCTTCACTTCCCCTCCCTACTAAATGCTAGTCTCTTTTCCTTACTCACTGCTCCGTTTTTCTTTCTTTCACAACATTTTTCTTTCTCTTTCACTTCCTCTTTTAAAAAAAAAAAAAAAAACTTTTTCTGGTCAATCTCAAACTCATTAAACTTGATACCTTTGCACTGTTTATACACGATGGGACGCTGGACGTATCTCATGTTCTCTCTTGTTGTAAACCCCCGTTTACTTTTTTTTGTCTTTTTTATGCATGGTTTGTACTATTGTTTGACCTTACAAAAATAAAATAAAAAAATAAAAAAAATTGACTCAATTGTCAATTATTTGGTCTAGATACCTATTTACCTTTAATGGAGGACATACTTTTTTAGATACAATGTAAAATTACAGTTATAGTATATAGATATGTCCTGCAAGGGGTCATTGGACGTGTTTTGAAATATGTATTTAATTCATCAAATTACCCCTATTTTCTACATTTCTAACTTGTCATTGTTTTATGTGTCAGCATCTTTGTGTCACTGTTATTGGTGTCCGCATTTTTGTCTTAGGTAATTTGTACCCACCCCATCTAACAACCCATTATGAGGTTTTTTGTCAAGACCACTACATTCTTTATTAAAATACAGAGACAACAATGGGGAAAAGGCACCTTTAGTGGTCTTTATAAATATACATTTATCTTATTGATAACTTTGTATCAGTACCAAATTTTAGCTGGCTAATGCATGACAGCTCACCTACCTAGCAAAGATTCCCAATAATTCTGGTGAGTCCCTAACCTCACATTAAGCTACCAGAAAAGTCTTAAGCACAGTTAAATGCTTACTTACCCTGCATCTTCATAGTGAAATAAGAGTAGGTTTATAAGTGTCACGACTAGTATAGCGTACCTGCTATCGTTGGCACTACTCGGAGGAAGGTGCGGAGTCTAACGTGCACCTGGTGTTCACCAGGGACCCCCGCAAGGAGGTATGGGCTTAGCTGCAGGAAACACGCAGGTCGCGGTCCTTCCACGAGTCAGATAGCGAAGTACGAGAGGAATGTCAGACAGGCCGGGTCGGCAACGGTGCGGGCAATGCAGGTACACAAGGAGAATCCGAAGGGGTAGTGAGTCAAGCCGGGTCGATAACGTTCTGACAGCGAGGTACAAAAGGGAGATCCAAAAGGGTAGTTAAGGCAATCCGGGTCACAATGGTCACAGGCAAACGGCAATAAACTGGAGGAAGGAAAAGATCAGGAAACAGATAATCACAGGAACACTGGAACGCTGGAGGACAGGAAAGGACCTGAAACTCTGGCACAGGAGGTGGGGTCAGAGAGGCTTAAATAGTGCTGCTAGCCAATGCCCTCAGCACTAGTAGTGCTGTCATACTCCAGCGCCGTAGCGCTAGTCATCCTTTAGCGCCGTAGCGCTATCTTCATGCAGCGTCCTGTTGCCTAGCAACGGGAACGCTTTCAAGTCTGTAGCTGGCCGGCCAGGCGGAAGGGAAAGTGACGCGTCTGGTTGCTAGGCAACCAGACGTGCTATGCAGACGGGCGGGCGGCCGCCGAGCGGCGCCTGACAGTATGCCCTCCTCCTTCTCCCCTTGTTTGAAGGAATCTCTTGAGTAACTGAGGAGCATGAAGGTCCGGTTTATCCACCCAAGATCTTTCTTCCGGACCAAATCCCTTCCAGTGCACAAGGAACTGTTGTCGCCCATAGCGAATACGGACATCCAGAATCCGGCTTATCTCAAACTCTGTTCCAGAGGAGGTTTGAACTGGAGGAGGTCGAGATGGAGGTACAAAGAACCTGTTAAGCACCAATGGCCGGAGTAGGGAAACATGAAAAGTATTATGGCATCGTAAAGAAGCAGGTAGCTTTAGCTTTACACACACAGGATTAATAACTTGTGAGATGATGTAAGGACCAATAAAACGTGGAGCCATTTTCATAGATGGTACTTTGAGTTTTAAATCTTTAGTGGAAAGCCATACTTGATCCCCTACCTTCAATAGAGGAGTAGCTCTTCGGTGGCGATCTGCAAAGGTCTTATGGTGCTGTGATGCTTTTTGCAGAGCTGCTTTGGTTGTGGCCCAAATGAGAGAGAATTCTCGATAGAGTGAGTCCACCGCCGGAACTGAGGAGGAAGAATTTGGAAACGGATCTGGGATAATAGGATGCATCCCATTCACAATAAAGAATGGAGAAAACCCGGTAGATTCATGGACATGGTGATTGTGTGAGAGTTCTGTCCAGGGAAGGAATTGTGACCATCTGCTTTGATTATCAGCGGTAAAGCAACGAAGAAAAGTCTCTAAATCCTGGTTGATCCGCTCGGTCTGACCATTGGTCTGGGGGTGATATCCCGATGAGAATTTTAACTCCGTACCCAGTTTTTTACAGAAGGCCCTCCAGAATCAGGAGATGAATTGCACTCCCCTGTCAGAGATAATTTCCTTAGGGCAACCATGAAGTCTGAAGATCTCCTTGATAAATGTTTCGGCTAAGTGACTGGCCGAAGGTAGACCTGAAAGAGGAATGAAGTGCACCATTTTAGAAAATCGGTCAATGACAACCCAGATGGTATTAAATCCAGAACTGCAGGGAAGGTCAGTAATAAAATCCATGGCTATACTCTCCCAGGGAGCATCAGGCATAGGCAGGGGTTGGAGCAAACCAGCAGGAACCTTCCTGGAAGTTTTGTGTTGGGCACAAATGGTACATGCTGCAATAAAGTCCCGTATATCAGCACGTATGGTAGGCCACCAGAAACGACGACAGAGAAGGAATGTGGTCTTCTTTATGCCAGCGTGACCCGCGATACAGGACGAATGGGCCCAACGCAATACCTTGAGACGTAATTGTGGTTCCACAAATGATCGTCCTGTGAGCGGAGCATCCTTCACCGTATTGGTAAAAGCAACGATGTTAGAAGGGTCAATAATGCAATGAGGAATCGATGGATTCAGGCGGTCTGTATCATCAAACGAACGAGATAGAGCGTCTGCCCGGCCATTTTTAGCACCTGGACAGAAGGTAAGAATCATATTGAAGCGGGCAAAGAATGATGCCCAGCGGGCCTGCCGAGGATTCAAACAGCGAGCTTCACGAATGAATGTCAAATTTCGGTGATCTGTAAAGATGGTAACCGGAAATAAGGCTCCCTCTAATAAGTGTCACCATTCCTCCAAAGCTGCTTTAATAGCGAGAAGCTCCTTGTCTCCGATTCCATAATTAATCTCGTTGGGAAGAAATCGTCTGGAGAAGAACCCGCATGAAAAATGGGTACCTGAAGGTGTCTTTTTGAATAACACGGCTCCAATGCCTATTGAAGAGGCGTCTACTTCCACAAAGAAAGGTCGCTGTTGATCCGGCTGAGAGAGAACAGAGGCCGAGGAAAAGGCTTTCTTCAGAGTAGTAAAGGCAGAAACAGCTTCTGGAGACCATATCTTAGGATTGGCAGATCTCCTAATTAATGCTGTAATTGGAGCAATAATGGAAGAGAAGTCTTGGATGAACTGTTGATAATAATTGGCGAATCCAATGAATCTTTGGATACTTTTAAGACCCTGCGGTTGAGGCCAATTCAAGATGGACGACACCTTGGTGGGATCCATCTGTAACCCAGAGCCAGACACAATAAACCCAAGGAAGGACACTTGGAGAACTTCAAAAACACATTTTTCCAATTTGCAATAGAGATGATATTTGCGCAGTCTTCATAAGACCTCCCTCACTTGTTCTTGATGAGAACTCAAGTCTTTAGAAAACACTAGAATGTCGTCTAGATAAACGACTACGGAGGTATACAACAGGTCTTGAAAGATGTCATTAACGAAACTCTGGAAGATGGCAGGGGCATTGCAAAGACCGAAGGGCATTACCAGGTATTCGAAATGACCATCCCTCGTATTGAAGGCGGTCTTCCACTCGTCACCCTTCTTTATACGAATGAGGTTGTAGGCCCCTCGTAGGTCTAATTTAGTAAACACTTGAGCCCCGCTGATCCTGTCAAATAGATCAGAGATAAGAGGTAACGGGTACCGATTCTTGATGGTAATACGATTCAGGGGTCTATAGTCAATGCATGGGCGCAGAGACCCATCTTTTTTCTTGACAAAGAAGAATCCAGCCCCAGCAGGAGAGGTAGACTTGCGAATAAAACCACGTTCCAGATTCTCCTTGATATATTGAGACATTGCCAAGGTCTCTGGGCAAGAAAGGGGATAAGTTCGCCCCTTGGGTATAGGTTGATCGGGAAGTAAGGTGATGGAGCAATCACAGGGTCGATGGGGAGGTAATAACTCGGCCTCAGTTTTACTGAATACAGCTTGAAAGTCGGCGTATGCAGCTGGAAGGCTTGGTTCCGTAACCGTGGACTGAGCAACAACTTGGGAACCGGGAGGCAGAACTCTAGGTAGACATCTATGATGACATCCTGTACCCCAACGGGTAACCTGAGCTCGATCCCAATCCATCTGCGGAGAGTGTCTTCGTAGCCATGGAAGCCCCAAGATAATGGGATTGATGGATTTTGGCAACACCAATAACTGAATCATCTCGCTATGGAGGGCTCCTACCATTAACCGAATAGGTGAGGTGATGAAGGAGATGGAGCCACTGCTGACACGGTTCCCATCCACTGCCGTTAATGATAATGATTGAGGCAAGGGGAGAGTTGGAATTTGAAGCCCAGCAATGAGAGTGGCCGAAATGAAGTTCTCGGAGGAGCCGGAATCCACAAAGGCCGTGGTGGAGAAGGGACCTCTAGGGGTGCTCAGGATGACTGCCATAAGAAGCTCAGGGGTGTTTTTTGAGTAGGGAGCAACTGTGGATACTCCTAAACCGGCCTCCCTGCTACCGTTTAGGAGGACGGGTTTCCCGGTCTCTTAGGGCAGACCTTGAGAACATGTCCGGAATCGCCACAGTAAAGGCAGAGACGCTGCCTGAAGCGCCTCTCTCTTTCTTCTGGTGATAAACGGGAACGTCCTACTTGCATGGCTTCATCCATAGGCAAAACTGGGTTTTGAAATTGAGGAGCCAGACGAGAAACCACCCGCTTAGAGACAGGACGTTCCTGGGTGCGTTCTTGATAACGTAGGTCTACTTTAATACATAGCGCAATTAGGGTATCAAGATCAGAGGGAAGATCCCGAGAAATTAGTTCGTCCTTAATACGGTCGATTAGACCTTGCCAAAAAGTTGCGACCAGCGCCTCGTTGTTCCATTTCAGCTCTGACGCTAAGGTCCGGAACTGGATGGCATATTGCCCGACAGATAAGTTGCCTTGACGCAGGTTCAGCAAGCTGGTGGCAGCAGAGGCTACTCTCCCAGGGTCATCGAAGACTCTCCTGAAAGCTTCAATAAAGGAGCCGGTGTTATTAAGAAGAGCGTCTCCATTCTCCCACAAAGGTGAAGCCCAGGCTAGTGCTTGACCACTCAGGAGGGAGATCATGAACGCCACCTTCGTACGCTCTGAAGGAAATGCTCCTGCATTGCACTTGAACTGGATGGAGCACTGGTTCAAGAAACCCCTGCATTTCTTGGGATCTCCATCGTATTTTTCAGGCGTGGGGATATGCATGCCAGAAGTTGCAGTGGATACAGTAACCACACTAGAGGACGCCACTGAGGAGGTGGTAATGGCTGGAGTAGCAGGCAGTGAGCCTTGTAAAGCATCGAAGCGTGTAGCGATACCTTGGACACATTGTAGGAGATGTGCTTGGGCTGCTTCTTGCTGTTCTACTCGCTGAGCCAAATGGATGAGAAGGTCCCGGGCTGAGGGTTCACCAGTTCCTTCGGTAGACATCGACAGAGTTTACTGTCACGACTAGTATAGCTTACCTGCTATCGTTTGCACTACTCAGAGGAAGGTGCGGAGTCTAACGTGCCCCTGGTGTTCACCAGGGACCCCCGCAAGGAGGTATGGGCTTAGCTGCAGGAAACACGCAGGTCGCGGTCCTTCCACGAGTCAGATAGCGAAGTACGAGAGGAATGTCAGACAGGCCGGGTCGGCAACGGTGCGGGCAATGCAGGTACACAAGGAGAATCCGAAGGGGTAGTGAGTCAAGCCGGGTCGATAACATTCTGACAGCGAGATACAAAAGGGAGATCCAAAAGGGTAGTTAAGGCAATCCGGGTCACAATGGTCACAGGCAAACGGCAATGAACTGGAGGAAGGAAAAGGTCAGGAAACAGATAATCACAGGAACACTGGAACGCTGGAGGAAAGGAAAGGACCTGAAACTCTGGCACAGGAGGTGGGGTCAGAGAGGCTTAAATAGTGCTGCTAGCCAATGCCCTCAGCACTAGTAGTGCTGTCATACTCCAGCGCCATAGCGCTAGTCATCCTTTAGCGCCGTAGCGCTATCTTCATGCAGCGTCCCGTTGCCTAGCAATGGGAACGCTTTCAAGTCTGTAGCTGGCCGGCCGGGCGGAAGGGGAAGTGACGCGTCTGGTTGCTAGGCAACCAGACGTGCTATGCAGACGGGCGGGCGGCCGCCGAGCGGCGCCTGACAATAAGCAACACCAATAAACCTTTGGAATTTAGTAATTTAGTAATTGACAGGTCAGTCTCACCCATGGATCTGTTGAATTATTTGGAACCAGATATCACAGGTGATGTAAATGTGCGGCATGATCCTTCTGTGTTTTGTGAGATAACTCTATTAAAGTCATCTCCTGCGTAAAGATTTCCCTTTGATGATGTGTAGTTCTAAGAAGAAAGTGTTTATACTGTTGCGCAGTGTCTCTCTCAATAATCTCTGAAAGTTGAACGTATTACATGTTATGGCCTATTGACAAACCTATTCTTTTCCATTTAGTCATTGTACTGCAGAGTGTAGTTTTCAGAATGACACTCCGCATGTGATCTCTCTGAGAGACTGCAAATATTTGTTCCACCACTAGATGGCTCCGAATGTGGGATATACAGATGTGTTGGAATGCTCTGTGTAAAAAGGTATTGTCTGCATTCCTAAATGTATCTTATGGGACAGTTCGGTAAACCTGTATGTGGGTGAACTCATTTCAGGAATATTCTTTTGTTTTTTCCCTATAAGGAATTTTAATAGTGAATGCATTTTTGCATTAATTGTCAGGCATGCTTTGTAAAGACATGAGCCTGGTTTCTTCTCCAATTTCTGTTCAGACCCTTGGGCTGACTTTGCCATTTTGTGCATTTTTCTAATTGCTATAATTTTGTGCATTTTCGACATTACATCCATTATACAATGTTATGTATTTGTTTATTCCTTTCGTATTACTCATATATCAACCCTATAAGATTTACTGACATCTTAAGGTTACTCTATTATATGATACATAAATTCATTTATTTTAAAATATTCAATTTCTATATTTTATGTTGGGTATCCTTCTCCTTTATGGACATTAGCACTTTATAGGTTAAACTCTAATACCAATATTCACGTTTTCTATTCTCGGCTTTTTTAAATTTCTTTCTCTTAAATGATTAAACTTATTACACTATGATCCTGTAATTTGCCAGCAGGCTTACAGCCTTTGCGCTAATCAAAATAAAAATTACAATTAGTAAAACAGATACTGAATATGTCAATGTTCCTTTGTGGTCGCCATTGTTGCGGAATCATTATATATTTATATTTATATTTATTCTATTTAACATATAAGTATTAATATATGTATATATATATATACATATATATATATATATATATATATATATTATATGTCTGACCTATATATCTGCAAATATATTATATCAGGCCTGTAATTGGTTGGCTCATAATCTTAAAAGGCAAAATTACTTCTAGTCTAATCATACATTATGTAAACACATTTATCACATATGAATGGCTCACATATTTTTAAAAGAGAAAATGCTCTATATCACTGTGGTCCAAGAAATATATCTACGCGATAAGAAATATAATATATGCACAGATATCCCATAGATTGTAAGCTTGCGAGTAGGGTTCTCTTATATCTCTGTCTGTATGTATTACCCAGTATTGTTTTTTTAATGTTTGTTCCCAATTGTAAAGCGCTACGAAATTTGCTGGCGCTATATGTTGATGATGATGATGATATATTGCCTTTTCTCATTGACTATGCAGAATTTTATTTGTCTAAACCTCTGCAATCTGACATAAATATATTTGATTGCAGTTTTGATATATAGTTATAGTTGTAATGATTCTAAAAGTAATTTGACATTGAAACTCAGCTCTATTTTACTAATATTTATTTACGGTTATACAAATTACAAAATCATAAAGCACAATGATAATAAGTCTTCTAATTACTTATGCTTCCTTAACTACATAACAAAACAAGACCATGTAACAAAACACTTAACATTAATACACATTTTGTATCCTTGCAAAGAATATATGAGTGTAAATATCTATCTATCTATCTACAGTATCTATACTTTATCCTTTAGATGTCATAGGATCCTTCATTCTGTTCCAACTCCAACTGACTCTCATCTCCTCCTGTACTTCACTTACTTTATGTGCTTTTGCGTACTTACTTTCCTTACTTAAATTGTATTTATACATCATAGCTCCCCCCTGCTACCCCCCTACATCACTGAAGTTTTTCCCATCATTTATTTCCTATATTCTTTGTCTTTCCCATAATACAATCTTCCAGGTGTATCTAAAACAAAAGAGTTCTTAAAGGATTTTTTTGATGTAAATCAGTACCATATAAACTTGTGTGACAGATTTTCAAGAGTCATAAAACATGAAGGAAACATGCACTTGTAGGGCCTGAGTCATTAAGGAAAGTAAGGCAAAAAAAGGAGTAAATGTTCAATCGGACATACAATGATACATTGCAAGGAGTGCAAATTAGTTTATTATTTTGCACATAAGTTAAATACTGGCAGTTTGTTCATCTAGCACACAAATACTTGTTAGCTTTATTTTTGCACTGACATTTAAAGTTGATCTAGGACATGCCCTAACCCAAATATAAATCTGTCCCCACGTTTTAAATGTAATTCCCCCTCCAATGCAACATGGTTTTGCCCAGGTGCAAAGTTACTCCACTTTCATTCTTTGCTCTCCTTAATGCCCACAGTGAGCCCAAACTTTATTTAAACTTTTGACAGATTCATATTTATTGAGGAACTTGCCTTTTTTATTTTGTTGCAATGCTTGGGGAGGCCTATTGATGTGTATGGGCCTACATCTAGACATATGATTAAAGTTAGGGCAATCCTATTAGCAGAAGCACCTACACATTTACTCATAAATGTATGTAACTGAGAGTTCTGCTTGATTTATTATTTTAGAGGCACATTTTAATAGGCCTTATTGGCTTACTGGCTGACTGTCAGGTCAGTATCACTTAATCTTAATTCTGCATTTTTGGCATTTGCAGTGGATCACTCGCCTAATTGGCATCCCACCCTTCCTTTTTTGCAGTATAAAGTAAAGTACATAAGTGAGGTATGTGAAACTATTTTATGCACAAAGAGAACTTGAATGAGCAACATACTTAACAAGATTAAAGTTATATTCCCCAACAGTCCCTAAGCCAATCACAGTAAAAAAATGAGTTAAAACAGAAAGTGTTTCTAACTTGAAAACAGGTGCAATGAAAAAACACTCAAATATTCTCAGGACTTGTGAATGAGACTGCGGATTACTCCACATTACCGAGTATTTTATGTATAGAGCTCAGGCTTTTCTGCAGATACACAGAGTCGTGTGCACTATGGTATAAATTATTGACTGGCCACACACATCACTGTACTTTCCATAAAGGTAGAATGAGGCTTACATTTAAAAAAACAAAAATTTGGTTACTAATATATCGTAAACTATTCTTAATAGATCATTCTACTGGAACAAAGTATCTATGCTGAATGAAGCAACAGTGGAACTCTTTTTGTACATCTCCAGGCCATGGAGCGGCTTAAAGAACCTTATTTTAGTTTTGAAATAAAGTGAATTTAGGCTATTGCTCTTGGAGTACTCAAGAACATTTCAATCCATGTTTAATTTTTTTTTTTTAAAATCAGGCAATGATTTTCATAACCTGGTCACATAGGGACAGAACCTTTGGAACACTAAGTATTACTCAACAATTCCACACCCACTACCTGCACTCAGTACTCTACTGCTTCTCATGTAACATCTCAAGTTATTCCTTCTGATCCATACATTAAACCAATAGGAACAGTATCCATCAAGGGTGTGATTGTAAATGTGTATGTATATTCCTTAACTGTGATAAATATGCTCTTCTGGCCAGACCTATGAAAGTACCATAATCTGAAGTGGGGGGACGAGCGGTTTCCAATTCTGGTTTGTGGACACTGCTGGCAGTTTCCAGTTTGAGGCTATTGTCTTCATGATAAAGAATACAAAGGTTCAGAAGCTTGGTCATTTATTTCATGTATCAAACCCAAGAGGTCCACAATGGGGTTCAGTTTTTTCGGTTTATCTAGTACAAGTTGTATTTTTCCAGTATTTTGAATATATGTAATATATTGTCCACGTATATATAATATATATATATATATATATATATATATATATATATATATATATATATGGACAATCCCAGACCTGCTATATAAAAAGCCATCTTCCACATTATATCTAGTGCGAAGGTGTCTGCCCCCTCTCAAAAATGTGTGTTTTATGAGGAGTAACATTATGTTCTATGCATGAAAGTAATATGTGTCAATTTATTGCTCAACATATGAAGATAATAGCAATGCTAATATAAGTCAAATCTTCCACACCATGTATTAAATTTGCATAACAGTTATTGCGCTTGTTTTGTCACCCACATTCCAATGCTATTTAAATCTATTTTCCAGAAAATAGAGTTACTTCCTCTACACATTACTGAAATAACTTCAGAATGATAATCAATGCACTAGACAACGTACAGTTGTCAGCCAAGGGATGATGATGATCATCATCATTGATTATTTAGAAGCCACCACAGATTGTGGAAAAGGAAACTACAATAGGACCTGTCCAGCAGGGAAAAGTACAGACAGGGTTAATGATCCTGCTGTTACCTTGAGAAAAAATAGAAAATGAAAAATAAAAATGACAAACTGTGTCTGTGAATTGCTATAAAAAAAATAAAAAATGTATAATAAACAATAAAAATATAAATCAATAAAACATATTTTCTAAGGCTGAGCGAATATAGGGCCAATTTGAAGTCAAAAGTACATGCTGGAATACATTCAACAATCTAATAGTTGGCAGTATTATTAAATAAGTCAAGTCAAGCAATATGCAAGTGTGAGATCATTAAATGTTACTAATATTACTAGTAACTTGCATAGATTAACATATAAGAAACGAAAAGTCTGCAAATTCCATGTTGATAGTATTAGCAGACTTTGGACTAGTGCCATGTTATTAGGGCTAGCTCAGTATAGGTATTGACCCCATGCAACTTCAGCTGGTGTAAGAAATCCAACAATGAACAGTCTGTCCCAGTTAATTATAAAGAAGCCTCACAGATTACAAAGGCCAATAGGCCATAACATTTAACATGTTCGACTTTTAGAGAATATTGAGAGAAACACTGCATAACAGTATAAAGTTGCGGAAAATTCTCTGTTAACAGCAATACTCCCAAATATACTAACTATGTTGTGGATACAGTTCCTTGTCTTGCAAGGTATCATCTGGTAGCAGTGTCTCACCAGAAACATATTCCTTCTGCACTAACTGTACTGGTACCAAATGTATCGGTAACAGTCAAGTAAATGTGAGTAAAAGTGATGTATCCAGTTTATAAATAAAAAATCCTTTACACCCTTATGAACTGATCAGGTCAGTTTATATATAAACTGCATGACTAATTAAAACAGCATTAGCTATGAACATCAAACCTAGGTTCACAAAAACAGGTGTAATCAAAAACAATAGGTAACTGATTAATGGAGATCGACAGACCTACATGAAGTGAAGAAACACAAACTATTCTCATTGAGTATGTTGTAAATCATATTTTATTAATTAATTTAAAGCTGCTGCCACAGTGGTAATGTGAGCGCCCTTAACCCATTCGCCACTGAGGCTATTCTCACCACTGTAATGAGCCTATTTTAGTATTTTTGCAGCTGGTCACATTCCAACATCAATACTTATTTATGCAGAGCTCACAAGTTAAATCCTGGGGGTTTTTTTTAAGAAGACTTTGAATTTTCAGAAAATACCATTAGTTTGCTTATACCTACTGACACAGCAAAGTTAATCTACCCATTTGAAATTATAAGTGAACTAAAAGCAAATGTGTTAATAAAGTAAAAATAAAGAATGTTAAAATAATTCCAATGTATAGATGGTCAAATAAGGTTAACAACTACAGGAAAAAAAAAGTCCCTATCAGCATGCCAAGGCATGTGTGCACACTATACACATTTTACATGATTTACTTTCAGGTCTGTGCTCTTCATCTGTCATAGCCATCATCTGAAAAGTTTGGGACTCTCCACACTCCAGAGACTGCTGTGATGAGTGCATACACAGTGCAGATTTGGAACAACATTGTTCCATTGTTGATCAAGGTTTTTAGTTCAGTTTAAAAATCTCGTTCAACGATATGATGGGCTTTGGAACGATAATCGTACACACTAATGTGATATCAGGCCAACCGGTTGTTAATCGTCTGATTGGCCCGATAATCAGCTGAAAACACTGTAGTGTGTACCCAGACTAAGGGTCTGATCCCTTAGTCTTCCCACTCACATCCTGCACCAAAAGTTGCACAGCCCCAGTTTTCAGCTGTAATATAGTATCAACATCATAATATCATTGCCGACTAATTATCCTCAACTACAAAACGTTTAATCCGATTTATATCCGATATCCACTGCTGTGAATATCTTTGTAAGAGTAATATTGCAATTGTTTTTATAAAATGATACTTTATCATGTTGTTCCTGAGTGTCTTTAATTTTATCAGCAACTGTGACCAATTAGGATTTTATCTTATCCTAAGATATCTTAATTTATTTTATACTTTAAATTACGTTTAACACATTGTTCCTGAGATACCTCTCCCGGACCTGTAACCTATGAAATCAGTTTGGAAAAACCAATACTGTAAGCTGGTTTATTTAATGAGGAATTTTTGGGCAGCAGGGTGGCTCAGTGGTTAGCATTTCTACCTCACAGCACTGGGGGTCATGATTTTGATTCCCAACCAGGGCCTTATCTATGTGGAGTTTCTTTGCTCATGTATTGGTTTTGGTTTCCCATTGGTGCTCTGGTTTTCTCCCACACTCCAAAATAACATACAAGTAGGTTAATTAGCTGCTGACAAAATAAACCCTAGCCTGCCTGTGTGTGGGTGGTAGGGAATGTAGACTGGAATCTCCAATTATTCAGGGAATGACAAATATATTCTCTGTACAGTGCTGTGGAATTAATGGTGCTAAATAAATCATAATGATGATGATTTTAGACTAACCAAAGTTTTGGTGCATCTACCTACCAATAAATGTGTTTTCAAGTTGCTAAAGCTTTGAGAATTATTGTAAAGAAAAGTACAACGCCTTCACATTATCTTACATGATATATTGCATGTACTATCCAACAAGGAAACAGACATTCAAACATTAAACTGTAAAATGTTTGTACATTTCTAACATTCAGACCGTAAGCAGGTGGGGTTGAAAGAATTGAAGTAATACAAGTATTACGAGTAAGTTGTATAAGTCTTATATTTTTTTTTCATTGCTTAAGCTATTTGGAAACTTAAGATATGTTATGTTATTTTAAAGAGCTTGTCTGATTAATTTAGCAGTCAAACAAACACTAGATTATATCATTAATACACTACTTTAGAACTACTAAAAATGCTCCCTAATAATGAACTAATTAAAATAATTGTGTTGCCGGGTGATGCAGACAGCTTAAATCTGGCATAGACAGATTTGTAAGATCTTACACTTCATTACAGTAATGAAACAAAGGGTACTGTCACACTAAATCATACTAGTAGAAGCTTACTACTCAAAATATTCCATATATCAAAATTATCTCGATATGGGGTGCCACCTTAACTTATTGTACATAGATCAAAAAGATAGAAAAGAAGTTTGTCGATAGGTGCTTGAGTCTGCTTTATCCAAGGCAAAACTTGCCTTGGATAAAGCAGACTCAAGCGAAACGCGCGTCGGCGTCCTCGCTGTCTGCAAGATATTTAGCTTCTAGATTGGCAGCTTGTATAATACTCTGATAAAACCACAACTAGTTTGGAGATATTATGTAGGTAGACAGCAATACACTCCCCGTTTTTGCTAGGAGACACTATAACCCTAATTTATGGGCTAATAAGATAGTGTTTTCATTGCAGTGAAGCCGTGTGTTATATTCAGCTGAATCTATTAGAGGAATAACTTAATGAAGGGAGGCTTTATTATAGTATACTCCCCGTTTTATACCAGGATACACTACAACCCCAATATATGGGCTAAAGAGATAGTGTTTCTATCGCAGTGTAAATTTGTGCAATAATCAGCTGATTCCATTTGAGAGTAAACCAAATGAAGGGAGGCTTCACTGTGCTTTGAGATATAAATGTCACCGAACAACATATGATTAAGGTTGATGGTGACATCTGTCTGTGTGTGAGTGTGAGTGTGTGTGTCAATCCTAGGGAATTTAGACTGTAAGCTCCAATGGGGCAGGGACTGATGTGAATGAGTTCTCTGTACAGCGCTGCGTAATTAGTGGCGCTATATAAATAAATGATGATGATGATGATGATGATGATGTCACCGAACAACATATGATTAAGGTTGATGGTGACATCATTTCTACCTAAGCGCAAGTCCACACATTTTGAAGGTTATATACGCAGACAGCATTGTTTTTTAATTGGTTTTACATATTTCGCTTATTTTAATACAAAAATAAAAGTTATATTTTACTTAAACACTTATATACATATTAGAAGCTACAGTGCACCTATCAACAAACTTCTTTTCTATCTTTTTGATCTACTTCATTACAGTAAACCTATTTTTCTGTCCAGAATGAAAATATATTTCTTTTTCTAGACATGTTCAGTTTTTTATTCTTATGGAAATTAATTTCATATTTTATAATTTTATATGTCAAATTTAAAGAACATATTTTAATACATTTTAAAAGAATGGCTTAACACATAAAAAAGTAAAAAGCACAAATTGTGGACCCCTTGATCTATATTTGGGTAGTCTTATGAATTATATTATTTGTTTCTTCGTTTAACTTATTTTTATTGCTTCATCTCCATCTCCATACATTACCTTTAAAATGTATATTATTTTAAAAAAAATGTTTTATAGCATTCTTACTATTTTACAGCGTTTCTCCCTATTCTGATAAGATAAGTGCCGCATAACAGTTTAGTAAAATATAATATATAATATATAGCATAATATAGCGGCAAACTATAGGGAGGTAAGTAAATGAAAAATAGATAGTTATAGAATATGTGTTTGAATATTTTTTTAAAATATTAGGAGTTTAGAGATGAGGCAGTTTCTGGAATGAATATTTGGATTAAGCGAAGGCTTTTTAAGAGTAGGTGGGTGGAGATAAATGTCATAGGTGAGTAAGAGAAATTTAAAGAGGTGAGAGATGGTCATTGATAAGATGTTAGAGTGGGATGAAATTGGCTGCTTGTAACACATGAGGGTGACAGAAGGAAGCCTCATCTGCCTTAGTTACTGCAGTAAAGTGGGAGGAAGTGAAGTGATCAAAGCAAAGTGAGGATGGTGCCAGCCTGGAGGTCAGAAATAATAATGTTAAAAAGTTAGTTGTGTGTATATAAAACTTTCCTGATATTGTAATTTTGTTGTTTAAAGAATCTGACATTGTGAATATCTATAAACATACGTAGGTGGGGTGAGGCTGGGCTTTCAATAGCGTCGAAGCTAAGAAGAGTCCCCCTGGAACAAACATCAGGGTATCAATAGAGTGAAATAAAGCTGCTTAGAAATTTAGAAAACAGAAATATATCTTATTTTATTCATTAATTTAAATGTGCTTCCACATTAGTCATGAGAGCGCCCTTAACCCCTTCACCACTGAGGCTATGCTCACCACTTTAATGAACCTATTTTTGCACTTTGGGGCTGGTCACATTCCAACATCAATACCAGTACTTATTAATGCAGTGCTCACAAATTATAACCTTGAGGTTTTCAGAAAACTTTGAATTTTCAGAAAATACCATTAGTTTCATTATAGAAAAACAAAACAACAAGTGCTGGGATGACCTATAATAACAGTAATAATAGACTATAGAGGTATCTGATCAATTTTGTTAAGCAAACTGGAAGATTGATAAGAATATTCAATTACTCCAAAGCATCTCAATATATACCAAGTGATGTTTTAGGTCTTTATTCAATTATAGACATATGTTGAATTGATACAATGTTTTTAAGAGTGTTAAAAATTAAATTTTAATTGTGGATTGGCTCAAGTGTGGATTGTATCCCATGCAGAGGGATTTATTACTGTTATTATAGTTCATCCCAGCACTTATTGTTTTGTTTTTCTATTTTTGACTTTACGGTTTGGTAAACCGTGTTCAAGCTGCAGGGTTACCTATTGAGTCCTATCCCTTATCTATGAAATTACGATTTTAACAGTTAGCGACGGGGTGATCTCTTAGGGGGTCTTATATTAGTTTCATTATACCTACTGACGCAGCAAAGATATTCTACCCAATTCAACTGTAAGTGAACTAAAAGCAGGTGTTAATAAAGTAAAAATAAATGTTAAAACAATTCCAATGTCCAGAGGGACAAATAAAGTTTAAATCTTAAATATAACATCAAAGATACAATCACCACCAAAGGAATCGCAAGCAGCTCACAGTGGACTATCAGTGTTGAGACCTTCACAAAAATATCTAATGCCCATTCCCAGGTACAGCTTTTTATACCTTAGTATCAATGTATTTCTGCCTCATATCACCATTTTGAATGCACTGTGTTAAGTCCAGGTCTCATAGCAAAAAGAGGGAGCTACTTGGTCTAGGGTTTTGATTATAACAAATGTGACTTGCTGGCACTGAGAGTTCTGATAAATAAAGCAGAAAAGACATAACTAACAGAAATAACTTATTTTCAAAGACTCAGATGCTACATTCATCATGAGGTGACTGAGTACTAATCAGGATGTGAAAGAGAGAATAGACTAGATGGTCAGTTTACATTAGTATTGCCTAAGGAGAATGCTATAACTGTTTATAGGTAACATGGAAACAGGAGACATACATGACATGGTATTGTTTGTCTAACATTGCCTAAGGATAAGTACACACTACAGGAAAATTCTAACGTCACAACATCTTAGAAAGATTTTACCAACAACAGAGGGAAAAAAAGTCCCGATCAGCACGTCGATCCATGTGTGTACACACTATACACGTTTTAGACCATTTACCTTCAGATCTGTGCTCTTCATCTGTCATAACCATTGTTAAAAAGTTTAGTACTCTCCCCACTCCAGAGAGATCTATGGACACTGCTGTTATGGGTGCATACACACTGCAGATTTGGAACAAAATCTCATTCAACAATACAATGGGCTTTGGAATGATAATTGTTCATCATTGTAGCGTACACACTAATGGGATATTTGACCAACCGGTCTTATTGGCCCGATAATCAGCTGAAAACACTGTAGTGTGTACCCAGCCTAAGGGTCTAATTCAATTACTGACCGCTACAAACACAATGTATCCCAAATGAAGCCAGATTAATACAATAGATGGCCATGAAGGGGAGATATTGAGTACATTCCTATCAGTTACATTAGTTAAATAAATTATCCATATACTTTATGAGGCAATATATTAGCGACCATATTTTATCAAGCTATAAATAGGGCCAGCCCTTTACTGCACTATGACAGTGTGTATCTAACTCACTACTTGGTGATCAGTTGTCACCAGTAAATTTGTCTAAAATGCAGAAGCCATGGTGGGTAAATTATTTACATAGGCCTCAGCGCATTTTGGTATAATTCAGTAATAGAGACAAATTTTAAGATCAAAGTTAATTCACCTGAAACTGATGTTCTTGCAAAATCCTCCAAAAAGTTCTATTTTGAAACTTACCCTCAAGAGTTTTAAAGGCCGTAAACCGGGATACCCTTTAACACTAAAAATTTGTCTAACCCTTTATAAACTAATGAATTGAATCTGCCATCACAATTTTCCCTGGCAGTTAATTCCTTATCTTGACTGCCCTTACTGAAAAGAACTCTTTCCTTTTCTGTTTGTGAAATTTCCTCTCCTCTAACCTTAAGGGGTGACCGCGTCTCCTGTGTTCAGTCCTTGGTGTTAAAAGGTCCCATGAAAGTTCTCTGTATTTACCCTTAATGTATTTGTACATAGTAATCATATCTCCTTTTATACGCCTTTTTTCTAAAGTAAACATGCCTAAACTTGCTATGATGGAGCTATATAAATCATGATGATAATGATTTTTGAATAGCCAAAGCTCTGTTTGACCTAACTACTAATAAAGGTGTTTCCAAGTTGTGCAAACTTTGAGAATTATTTTTTTAGAGAAGTGCAACACCTTCACATTATCTCACGTGATTTATTGTATGTACTATCCAACAAGGAAACAGAAATGCAAAAAGTAAACTGTAAGATGTTTATAAATTTCTGACATTCAGACCTGAAGCAGGTGGAGTGAAAGGACTACAGCAATACCAGTAATACGAGTAAGTAATTCTTAAAAAAATTTCAGTGCTTAAGCTATCTGAAAACTTAAAGATATGTTATGTTATATTAAGGAGCTAGTCTGACTAATTTAGCAGTAAAACAACCACTAAATACTATCAGTAATACATTACTTTAGAACTACTTTAAATGTTCCCTAATAAAAAACTAATTGTGCTGCGTGCAGTTTAAATCTGGCATTGCCAGATTTGTAAGATCGTACGCTTCATTACAGTAAACCTGTGTTTTCTTTACAGACTGAAAATATATTTCTTTTTCAAGACATGTTCAGTTTTTCATTCTTGCAGAAATGAATTTCATATCATATAAGTTATGATGTCATATTTAAAGAAAAAAGGAAACAATTATGTTTTGTTACATTTTATTTTGAATACATCCAATCCATTAAAAATGAATATTTGAAATGTTTAATTGCATTCTTACTATTTTACAGTACTTCTCTCTATTCTGATAGGATGAGTGGTGCATATTAGTTTTTAATCACTGATACAATTCAATTCACAGCATAATGTGGGATATTGAAAGATTTGTTGAAACTCACAAAATTGTTAGCCAACATTTGGTGATATAGTGGAAAACTATAGAAGGGTAACCCTATGAGGGTGACAGAAGGAAAGACTCCTCTGCCTTAATTACTGAAGTAAAGTGAGAGAAAATTGAATGACCAAAGAAAAGTGATGTCAGCTTGGAGGTCAAAAATAATTATATTAAAAGGATTCTTATGGTTATATAAAACTTTTCTGATATTATAATTGTTTTCTTTAAAGAAATTGACATTGTGATCAACTATAAACATTTATAGGTTTGGTGAGGCTGGGATTACGATAGCGTTGAAGCTAAGAAGGTTTACTTGTTATAAATAAGAAATAATTCAAACATTTCAGGATTCTTTGGAATTTGTCAGGTCTGGGCTATTTCTAGGTTCTTTCTTTGTTTAAAATAAAAACATGTTTTTGTTTAAAGATTACTTAAAACATTTTTGCTAAAAGCAGTTTATGGCTGCCATGGTCACAGTACTGAGACATATATAAATGTGATTTTTTTTTTTTTACTTTTACACTATATTACCTCAAAAACAACCACGCAGATTTGTTGGTTGAGCCCCAGCGCTATCAGTATGGCTCTGTTTTTTCCTACAAATTGGGTCACATTTTTTTGAAGGGCTGGTCCCCTCAGAGAATTCAGCCAAATGCTGGACAGGCTGGGTCTGTGTCCCAATATGACAGGGCATTAGTGGCAACCAGCCCCAGCTATGAGCATAATTTATATATATATATTAAGCTCATATATATAATTTTTCTCCCTTTCATGGTCCAAAGTAGTCCAAAGTGATGAATAATAATCTATATGGGAAAAAACTATGGATGGACCAGACTGCTCCCAAGCAATAGCTATT
Organism: Mixophyes australis; assembly: GCA_036250195.1. Classification (NCBI taxonomy): domain Eukaryota; kingdom Metazoa; phylum Chordata; class Amphibia; order Anura; family Limnodynastidae; genus Mixophyes; species Mixophyes australis. The sequence goes on along the minus strand of JAVHZZ010000011.1, from coordinate 95,970,792 downwards.
TTTCACAGCCTGTTTTCTCCCTGGCAATATGAAAGTTATCCTACTCTCTTCATTTTATGACTTTGCTCTGTTTCTTTGCTGGTCGCGAGTGGGAGAAATGTCGGTTACAATTTTGTCGATGTTCTGAAATGCAACATTTTGAAAAATGTTTGCTTGCTATTTTGCCTATTTCTCATTAAAAAAAATAATTGGAAACAACCAGCAAATATCTACTATAGCTAGAGCAATCTTATTGAGCAATTTGGTTGGCTCAAACAGACAAATAAAAATCCAATTGAGTTTTGACATGAGTAAGTTTGAGTGGTCTTGTTAATAGATTTAAGCAGTCAATATTAGTAAAAATGTAAACTTTTTATGAAAATGCCATTGTGTAGGGCTTTACTCTACAGAATGACAAAACAACCAGAGGTGAACCACCTATGGGGAATGGCGGTGAGAGGGTATATTGATGTAGGCACCCCCCCTCCATGGTCTCTGGACATAACCAGATGCTACAGTACTCCCTGAGGCTCCCTCTCTACCCTTAGAAGAGGAGAGCTTCACCTGAGTATACAAAGGCACAGGGCACTGCATATACTTTGAAGATACTCCCTCTTTGTTCTTTTCAGAACAGAGAGAGAGAGAGACCAGAAGACTACAGCAGCATCACTGGACCACTACCCAGCAATGCAGTGTTCCTCCCCTAGTTGTACTGAACAGCATTTTCTTCATTTAAACCTCCATGGTAGAGGATTAAGTTAAAAAATTCTTTCACTTACAGATCAGTCAACTACTAGATCATTGAATTCCAAGGCTATTTGTTTTATCTTAACTTTCACATACATACTTGCAAGTTTGTTTAGTCACTATGTACTGTAGCACAAAACAAAGTGTGAAGTCTAAGTCAGAATGTCATTGTGTACAGTATATATTAATAATCAAGAGTCAGACATCATCAGGCTGCTATTATTATATGAGGAAGTGTTTACGTTAGTAAAATGGTATGGTGTGACTCATCAGAAACTATATTTAATATTAAGGCAAAGGAATTATAATTTAAATGTTTCAGAGATTTATAAACTAAAGGACAGTAAAGCATGTATTTCTAAGAATTCTACTTGACTACTTCACTTTTTTGACCTTTCACTGTTATTCTTTTTTAAAAATTTGTTGACTTTTCTCTACTTTTGTCCCCTCCTGTCAAAGGAAATACCTGTAAAGGGAAGCAAAAATATTCTACGAATGATTCTTAGCATTTTTGCCATTGTCATTACTATTCAAACATACATTTAAAATGCCAGCTCTGGTTCACTAATTCAACCTGATAGCTAGATATACCCATTGTGTAGCAAAACAAACCTGGAAAACAGCTTTAAACAATGTAGACCATATTCACTATAAACAAATGGTTTCAGAGTATAATTCTGTTTTCTAAATTGCTAAGCACCTTTATTTCACTCTATTGATACCCTGATGTTTGTTCCAGGGTCAATCTTTTCTGGGATGTCTTCTCTAGTGGACTAGCGGCATATTTTATTAAGAATTGTGATATTTATTTTGCCATTTTTAAACATCCTCCTAAGTCAATGACATAAGCTCAATGGAAAATGCATTTTAATGTGAGGTTAAAAGTCCTTTATATGCATTTATATGTGATGTAATACGTATATTGTCTTCAATAGGTAAAATAATACCTTTTCAAACGGGTGGAGGCTCATCTGGATATGGATCTCCAGACCATACTTTGGGCTTATTTTTTAGGTAAGTCTTGTTCTAGCTAAATCATATGTATTCCATGACAACAATTTCTTAAAAAATAAATAAGTTATAGTAATGTATAAATAATTCAGATAGCAGCTTACCTATAAAGTCCTTTAGTTCTACCAAAGCTTTGCAGGAAGAAAGTTTTGTTTTGGATTTCTCAGCTTGAGCTTTGAAGAAGACTTGTTTTGTTTGACTGTACATTGAGATTATACCTTTTCCAATCCTTCAACGTCAGCTTCGTCTCTCACTCTTCTACTTTCTCCAATCACATGACTTTATCTTCATCTATCACTATCCTATCTTTTCTAATCCCTTGACTTTGTCTTCGTCCATTACTGGTCTACTTTCTGCAATCCTCCGACCTCAAATTCATCCCCCACTATTCTTTCTTCTCCAAGCCCTTGACTTCGGCTTCATCCATCACTAATCTACCTTCTCCAATTCTTCAACAATATTTGTACTGGTGTTGATTATATTTGTACATATTAATTGGCAGCTTATATTCATGTACTTTTATATACTTTTTGTACCCAAATTTAAGTAATAAAAAAATCTATCACCATATTCAAAATTAATTACCAGAATATATTACAGAAAAAATGGTGAAACTATAATATCATTAAACATATCTTGCCTAGAAGAAAAGTTTAAATAAATTTCAGATTAAACATGAGATTTTCTGGCAGTAGACACTGTAAATATAGAAATGGTATTCACTTAATATATCCAAATATTAGTAAAAAAAAACACTAGATACATAAAAAAAAAAATCTTGTTGTTGCTATAAAACCAATCAATCCCCTTTATTTTGAAAGGAAAATCACAAATAAATAAAAATGGACAGAGGATGACAAATTTACTTATTTGCTAAAGTACCGAAATTTAGGACAGTGTCAGGAATTTGGGGGAAAGTCTGAAAACAATTAACAATAACTTAAAACCAAGTTTTACATAAGAATTTATTTTAAACCTGTATCCTTCATTTTCTATGTTGAAAAGATGAAGGGAAAGCAGTATGTTTATTTTATATTAATTTGACACTTAATATAACTTCAGGATTGTTTCATTCTGCTACTTTTAAGATCAGGTAAACGAATGATGAAATAGTGTTATCAGTAATTGCCATCTGCTATTGTATAATTCACAGGTATTGCTATAATTATTATATTGCTATAATTATTATATTGCTATAATTATTAAAACAAGCAAATATTTAATGAGTTCTGTTTCATTTTCTAGTGTGCATTGGAAACATTGTAGCTCAAATTCCTGCAAATATTTCACCAACAAATTCCTCTCCCTCTATGACAACTGGATTATCATCTCCACTGAATACAGGTTCTCATTATCTATTGGGAAATGGTAAATCACTTTATAATACTGTTACATAAAATACATGTATGTTTTTAGCCATAATTAAAGCAATTACAGGGTATTTCAGACAACTTTATTGTGCTGGTTTGTATAGCTTTTACCAAAAACAATTAATTTCCAGGATTCCTACTGCTTTCCCCAACAAGGGGTCTATTTAAGAAGCGCTGAAGACAGCACATGCTGGTGTACATCCAGTAAAAAGGCTCTTTCACAGCTCTTTGTAATTTATCAAGAGGCTAACGTCAGAGATATTACAGATTTCTGCGGCATTAACCTAATTATCGTAGCTTAACGCTGTCGCCATTTGGACAGCAGCATTTGTTAATTTATTAAGCTTTGAAAAGCAAAACTTTCGCATTCTCAATTTGTCGGTAGTGCTTGGTTGCCGGGGAAGAGGGAAAAAACTAATTTGAGGAGGGGGGTCAATGCTGGGGTTCCAAGAGCAGCCCTGGTAAATTGCATCTGTTTCTTTATGTACCATTGAGATATGCAGCGATACTTATTGATGGCTACTGTTCTTGGGTCATAAATAGACGCCCAAACCTTTTATAATATCCAGACAGACTTAGATATTTTTCTTGCCCTGTGATACAAAAAGTTAAAAACAATAACAATAAGTTGTGCTCTGTGCATTGGAAAAAATTGGATACACAAAGACGTTCCATGTGATATCACATGACAATGATTTCATGCATTTTTATAAATCAGTTCTCCAATCTGTTAAACACAGAGATCATTGCAGCTTGATAGATAGGTAATAGGCTTATAATTAGGATCTATGACACCAGAAAATCTGTTATGTGCAATTCAGCTGCACTTTTGACTTAAAACAATAATATCTGCAGTTTAATTTATTTTGTAAATTCTGCTTGCAAAAAAGCAAATTGCGCTGATACACTCTAGTTGTTAACAATGGGCCTGAGTCAATAAGGAGAGCAAAACATAAAAAAGGAGTAACTTTGCAACTGGGCAAAACCATGTTGCATTGGAGGGGGAGGTACATTTAAGATGTGGGGACAGCTTTATAGATGGGATAGGGCATGTCCTAGATCAACTTTAGATTTCAGTGTAAAACTAAAGCTATCAAGTATTAGTGTGCTACATGAAAAAACAGCCAGTATTTAAGTTATTTGCAAAATAATAAACTTATTTGCACCCCTTGCATTGTAACATGGTTTGTCCTGGAGAACATTTACTCCTTTTTTTGCCTTACTCTCCTTAATGACTCAGGCCCAATGTGTTTTCCATACGAGACATTATATTGTTTAGATAGGACAGAGTACTTATTAAATCTGTTCGTTTGTCAAAACACTTTTTTTTTATCATCAGAGAGTGTTAAATGCTGTTTTCTTCAGTCAGTGTTCTCAGTACACTTTCTACAGCTTGTAGTAATAAGGTATGAAGGTCACATGCACATATTTCACATATTGGACTTGTTTAGTGAAAGAGCTTTCTAGTATAGATGACGGGTTCAAATACAGAAAATCAATGGGACTTTTTACAGATACATATTTTGTTCATGATCGGTAAGACTCTAATTTTGTATAGTTGACTTTATGAGTATTTCATTTGTCATTTAAACTTACTGCATCCACAATCACAGTCAAATAAAACTCTGCTGAAATGAACCAGCAACAAGACAAAGAGAAAACTAACTGAGAAATGTTGATATTTGATGCGGTCATTTTTAGATAATGCTACAGACAATCCTGTGATACCCACAACCACACAAGTGCCAGTCTACACAAGTCGCTTCAATTCTACTGCCCCTCATTTTATTTCTTCTTCTGGTATTGCATGAAAACGTGAAAAAATCTGAAACCAAATTGATCATATGTGTTTATTGTGTATACAGCTTATTATAAGGAGTGAGCATTACTTACTAGCAGTAATCAGAGGTGCAAATCTGCATTAAAAATATACCCACCAGTCAGACATTGTTTTTCATTGACTTGTATTCTCTAAAAAGGCGAAAGCTAATTGCTGATTAGATATTTTGATTTAATGTAAATTTACAACCTTCAGCAATGTGACTTCCTATCCCTCAATGATTGTGATAAGCAATAAAGTAGGTCAACATTACAGAAGCTTATTATCACTGATTTTGGGACACTTCTGTAAAAGACTCCTATGCCAAAGGTCTCTTAAATGAATAGTCTGTAAGGGAATCCATACCCAAACTGAGTATGTCTTGGATAAGAATAACCGACACATCTTTTTCTGCAAGGAAGTCAAAGAAAATCTATCATCACTTACCTTGTACAGTATGAGATTTCCCATACTGAGTTTAATGACCAATGTGAAAGTATTTATAGACTAATTAAAAAATGGAAACAATAAATGCTGCAAAGTTTCGCTTGTCTTATATATGCTACGTTGAGTAGATTTTACTACACCTAACATCTCTATGTAATGTATCTCAACGTAATGTGTAGTAGAATATGCTATAATATCAACAGTGTTATTAAGAAATCTTTCTTGATGTTGATTTTGTAAGTAATAATAACACAGTGCTTTTGTTTGTCTCAGACCTGCTCTACCCATATGGATCAGCAATTGACACTATCAATCCTAAATCTGATGATGGATCTTCGTCAATAATAAGACTTGCTACAGCAATCCCACTTTTTGGGAGTAACTACTCTTCCCTCTATGTAGGTATCTGTATCCTACTGATTTCAAACATACTTATATCCAATTTATTGACATACAAACAGAAGAAAGCTACAGCATTATGCAATGACCCAACTTGATTCCTAATACTATGCAGAGAATTTTTTTTTTGTCCAGACAAATAAAACAACAGTTTTCATCCCAGACATAGATTCAATTTTGAGTTTAACATTCATGTACCTATTAAGAAAATGTTCCAACTTTATTTAGAGAACACATTTAACTTATGAAGCTTTATTTTAAGATTTTTTGTCCATAATCTTTTGCCTTATCTTGTCCCTAACAGGTGAACAATAATGGTTTACTGTCATTCCGTTTGCCAATCGGGCAATTTGTACCTCAAGAACTGCCTGTGGCTTTTGGAAACCCATTCTTAGCTCTCTTTTGGGCAGACATAAATAATCAGGTAGCAGGTGACATATATTTCCGCCAGAGCACAGATCCCGCACTTCTGTACCGGGCAACATCTGATATCAGAACTTACTTCCATCATCTGAACTTCACAGCTCAGTGGGTGTTTGTGGCAACATGGGACAGTGTTGCTTATTTTGGATCTGCAACCAACAAGGTGGGCAATCTACTACACTGGCTATCTTCTGTCATGTATTGTGTTCATTTGTGTCCATGAATGTGTAATGCAACTTATCTTACATTTAAATGCAGACATCTAAATGACCTATCCTGTTGTGTACTTTCAGGTCAACACATTTCAGGCTGTTCTGTGCACAGATGGAAATCTAACCTTTGTTTTATTAAATTATGAAGACATTCAGTGGCCGAGTGTGGATGGCAATAGCTCAGTATATTTGGGACCATATGCGCTGGTGAGCTTACCATTCTTTTGAGGATTAGCAATATGTTTCAGAGCAATCATGGATTCCTATTTTGAAGTCTTAAATACAGTTATTAATATGAGGCACACAGCAGAGATCTGTAGTCATAATATGATAGTTTTAAAAGATAATTTTTTTTGTAAGCGCATTCCGTCCTAAAAAGACAAGAATACTGAAACAAATATTTTGATATTTGGAAACAAAGAAAATATATTTCCAGGTATATAGGTGATGATATGGAGTGATGGAAATAGAAGATCTATAAGAAGTTTTCAATTTTCACTAAGAACATTCAAAAGACTATAGTTTCTAATGATTGGAGTCCAGTAACATGACTGATATTGTGGTTATTCCATGAGCAGGACGGGCACATTAAATGACTTTGAGTGGAGTGTGATTTACACATACTTTAAAAGAATCATTCAATCTATTCTTCTTTTTGAAAGGCTGGACTCAATAGTGGATACAACACAGGATACTACACAATCCCAGGTTCACGCTCTCCAGCCATCGGCAACATATCGCACACAACTAATGTCAATGTAACTGGGCGCTGGGCATTCAAAGTGGACAAACTCCATCCTGAAGATGTCAATGGGAATATAGGTAAGAGGAAACTACATTCTCTTCATCAAGGATGCATATTTTTTATCACATAAGGTCTTTCCTATATTAGACATTATTTAATTTTGACCGGACAGTGTGGTTATGAGATCATTAATTTTCTATAACACTTCTTTATCATCAGAGAGTGTTGAATGCTGTTTTTTTAACTCAATGTTCTCATTACACTTCCTACAGGTTGTAGTAATAAGGTATGAAGGACACATGCACATATTTCAGAGATTTAGGACTTGTTTAGTGAAGGAGCTTTCTAGTATTGGCGATGGGTTCAAATACAGGAAATCAATGGAACTTTTTACAGATAAATATTTTTTTTCATGATTGGTAAAACTGCATTATTGTATTATTGACTTTATGAGTATTTCATTTGTCATTTAAACGTACTGCAGCCGCAATCACAGCCAAAGAAAACACTGATGAAATAATCCAGCAACATTAACATGACAATGAGAAAACGAATGGAGAAATGTTAATGTTTGTTTTTTTCATTTGTAGATAATTCTACAGACATTCCTGTGGTATCCACAACCACACAAGTGCCAGTCTACACAAGTCGCTTCCATTCTACTGCCCCTCATTTTATATCTTCTTCAGGTATTGCATGAAAACATGAGATATTCAGAAATTAAATTAATCATATGTGCTTATTGTGTATACAGCTTATTATAAGGAGTGAAAATTACTTACTAGCAGAACTCAGAGGTGCAAATCTGCACTAAAAACTTACCCACCAGTCAGACATTGTCTTTCATTGACTTGTATTCTCTAAACAGGCGAAAGCTAATTGCTGATTAGATATTCTGATTTATTGTAAATTTACAACCTTCAGCAATGTGACTTCCTATCCCTCAATGATTGTGATAAGCAATAAAGTAGGTCAACATTGCAGAAGCTTATTATCACTGATTTTGGGACACTTCTGTAAAAGACTCCTATGCCAAAGGTCTCTTAAATGGATAGTCTGTAAGGGAATCCATACCCAAACTGAGTATGTCTAGGATAAGAATAACCTCCACATGTTTTTCTGCTAAGATGTCAAAGAAAATCTATCATCACTTACCTTATACAGTACAAGGTTTCCCACAATTGAGTTTAATGACAAATGTGAAATTATCTATAGACTAATTAAAAAAAGTATACCATAAGTGCTGCAAAGCTTTGCTTGTATTGTATATGGTATGTTGAGTAGTTTTTACTACACCTAACATCTCCAAGTAATGTATCTCAATGTAATGTGTAGCAGAATATGTTATAATATAGTCAGTGCTGTTAAGAATTCTTTCCTGATGTTGACTTTGTAAGTAATAATAACACAGCTCTTTTGTTTGCCTCAGACCTGCTCTACCCATATGGATCAGCAATTGACACTATCAATCCAAAATCAGATGATGGATCTTCATCAATAATAAGACTTTCAACAGCAATCCCACTTTTTGGGAGTAACTACTCTTCCCTCTATGTAGGTATCTGTATCCCACTGATTTCAGACATACTTATATCCAATTTATTGACATACAAACAGAAGAAGCTACTGCATTATGCAATGACCCTACTGCATCCGCTTGATTCCTAATACTATGCAAAGAATTTGTGTTTTTTGTCCAAACAAATAAAACAACAGTTTTCATCCCAGACATATATTACATTTTGAGTTTAATGTCCATGAACCTATTGAGAAAATGTTCCAACTGTATTTAGAACACACATTTAACTTATGAAGCTTTATCTGCAGATTTTTTTAGCCTTATCTTGTCCCTAACAGGTGAACAATAATGGTTTACTGTCATTCCGTTTGCCAATTGGACAATATACACCTCAAGAACTGCCTGTGGCTTTTGGAAACCCATTCTTAGCTCTCTTTTGGGCAGACATAAATAATCAGGTAGCAGGTGACATATATTTCCGCCAGAGCACAGATCCTGCACTTCTGTACCGGGCAACATCTGATATCAGAGCTTACTTCCATCATCTGAACTTCACAGCTCAGTGGGTGTTTGTGGCAACATGGGACAGTGTTGCTTATTATGGATCTACAACCAACAAGGTGGGCAATCTACTACACTGGCTATCATCTGTCATGTATTTTGTTCATTTGTGTTCATGAATGTGTGGTGCAACTTATCTTACACTTAAATGCAGACATCTAAATAACCTATTGTGTTGTGTACTTTTAGGTCAATACATTTCAGGCTGTTCTGTGCACAGATGGAAATCTAACCTTTGTTTTATTAAATTATGAAGACATTCAGTGGCCCAGTGTGGATGGCAATAGCTCAGTATATTTGGGACCATATGCGCTGGTGAGCATACCATTCATTTGTGGATTAGCAATATGTTTCAGAGCAATCATTGATTCCTATTTTGAAGTCTTAAATACAGTTATAATTATGAGGCACACAGCAGAGAACTGTAGTCATAATATGATTGATTTAAACAGATAGATTTTCTTGTAAGCGCATTCCGTCCTATGAAGACAAGAATACTGAAACAAAGAAAATATATTTCCAGTTATATAGGTGATGATATGGTGTGGTGGAAATAGAAGATCAGTAAGACGTTTTCACTAAGAACATTCAAAAGACTATAGTTTCTAATGATAGGAGTCCAGTAACATGACTGATATTGTGGTTATTCCATGAGCAGGACGGGCACATTAAATGATTTTGAGTCGGGTGTGATTTGCACATACTTCAAAAGAATCATTCAATCTGTTCTTCTTTTTGAAAGGTTGGACTCAATAGTGGATACAACACAGGATACTACACAATCCCAGGATCCCGCTCTATAGCCATCGGCAACATATCGCACACAACTAATGTCAATGTAACTGGGCGCTGGGCATTCAGAGTGGACAAACTCCATCCTGAAGATGTCAATGGGAATATAGGTAAGAGGAAACTACAGTCTCTTCATCAAGGATGCATATTTTAATCCCTTAAGGTCTTTCCTATATTAGACGTTATCTAATTTTGACCGGACAGTGTGGTTATGAGATCATTAATTTTCTATAACACTTCTTTATCATCAGAGAGTGTTGAATGCTGTTTTCTTAACTCAATGTTTTTATTACACTTCCTACAGGTTGTAGTGATAAGGTATGACGGACACATGTACATATCTCAAAGATTTAGGACTTGTTTAGTGAAGGAGCTTTCTAGTATAGGCTATTAAAGTAATTTTAATCGTTTTTAAATAAGCATTGCCCAAGCGATTGTATTGTGTTTCTAACGCACAAAGTGATTTATTTTAGCAGATGTAAAGTTTAACAGTTCAATACATGATTGTAATATAATACAGTACAGTACAGCCAATACCAAAAGATACATACATACCGCGCTCGCATTGCATGCGCTTCCACGGGTCCCAGTGTCCAGTATATCTTTTTAGATAACTGTGGTCAGAGTAGACTGAAGACTGAGGGAGCAGCTTTAATCATATATACATTCAGTGTTACAGAGAACAATCGAAAACACGTGGCTTGCTTCTATAGGTTCAGACTTCGGGTGGATCCAGGGTAAACAGGTCATAGGCTAGTTTAGACTAAGGAATCCAAAGGTGGGGGTCATCTCTCCAGGGGATGTGCTCCAGTTACAATTAGTTCAATTAGCATTTTACCATCTGATATCAATCTGGCTATTTATTCCGTAACATCAATAACTAGAGTATGCAATATGCGAACTCTTCGGCGATGGAACTGGACAGCTGCTGATGAATAGGGGATTAGTATTATATCAGACATGACACATTTCCTATAACCTGAACCTTAAATAACACTAAAGTGTACATATAATCATAATATATAAACTAATAATAAACCAAATACTATCTGCTCATAAATCACTTTGGAAAGGAATCTATAAATATATATGTGAAACTAAATGTTATAGTGCGTGTGCATTTTACCGTGCGATCGCACCATGTCACGCGTTACGTGACATACAGATCTGTGCTATGTGGCGTACGGATCGCAATCGCACTGCAAAACAATATTAACCAATATACTTTCGTTCATCCAATTATACGACTTCGAAAAGGCGATGGGTTCAAATACAGAAAATCAATGGAAATTTTACAGATAAATATTTTGTTCATGATCGGTAAAACTGCATTATTGTATTTTTGACTTTATGAGTATATCATTTGGCATTTAAACGTACTGCATACGCAAACACAGACAAAGAAAACACTGGTAAAAAAATCCAGCAACACTAACATGACAACAAGAAAACAAATGGAGAAATGTTAATGTTTGTTTTTTTCATTTGTAGATAATTCTACAGACATTCCTGTGGTATCCACAACCACACAAGTGCCAGTCTATACAAGTCGCTTCCATTCTACTGCCCCTCATTTTATATCTTCTTCAGGTATTGCATGAAAACATGAAATATTCAGAAATCAAATTATCATATGTGCTTATTGTGTATACAGCTTATTATAATCAGTGAGCATTAGTTACTAGAAGTGCTCAGAGGTGCAAATCTACACTAAAACCTTACCCACCAGTCAGACATTGTCTTTCATTGATGTGTATTCTCTAAACTGGCAAAGCTAATTGCTGATTAGATATTTGATTTAATGTAAATCTACAACCTTCAGCAATGTGACTTCCTATCCCTCACTGATTGCGATAAGCAAGAAAGTAGGTCAACATTGCAGAAGCTTATTATCACTTCTGTAAAAGACTCCTATGCCAAAGGTCTCTTAAATGAATAGTCTGTAAGGGAATCTAAACCCAGACTGAATATGTCTTGAATAAGTCTGCAAGGGAATCCATACCCAAACTGAGCATGTCTTGGATAAGAAAAACCAACATATCTTTTTCTGCTAGGAAGTCAAAGAAAATCCATCATTACTAATATTGTACAGTATGAGGATTCCCATACTTGAGTTTAATTATGAATATTATTGTATCTGTAGACTAATTAAACTAGGAAACAATAAATGCTGCAAGGTTTTGCTTGTATTATATATGGTGCGTTAAGTAGTTTTTACAACACCTAACATCTCTAAGTAATTTATCTCAACATAATGTGTTTTAGAATATGCTATAATATAGTCAGTAAATACAGTCAGTGTTGTTAAGAATTCTTTCTTGATGTTGATTTTGTAAGTAATAATAACACAGGGCTTTTGTTTGCCTCAGACTTGCTCTACCCATATGGATCAGCAATTGACACTATCAATCCAAAGTCTGATGATGGATCTTCGTCAATAATAAGACTTTCTACAGCAATCCCACTTTTTGGGAGTAACTACTCTTCCCTCTATGTAGGTATCTGTATCCCACTGATTTAAGACATACTTATATCCAATTTATTGACATACGAACAGGAGAAAGCTACAGCATTATGCAATGATCCAACTGCATCCACTTGACTCCTAATACTATGCCGGCGGTTCCCAAAGTGTGCGCCGTGGCTCCCAGGGGTGCCGCAGCGCTGTCACAGGGGTGCCGCGGCGCTGTCACAGGGGTGCCACGCAACAGCCATAGAAAGAAATGAACAACACAAAAACTTACCAATCCGAGCGGCGCCGGGACCCAGTATCCTCCTCTCTCACGCAGTGACAGCTGCATGAGAGAGGAGGATGCTGGGTCCCGGCACCATGCGGATTGGTAAGTTTTTGTGTTGTTTTTTTTTTATGGCTGGCTCCCTGCAGAGGGGGACAGCGTGACAGCGGAGGAGGACAGCGTGAGAGGGGCAGTGGAGGGGGACAGCGTGACAGAGGAGGAGGAAAGCGTGAGAGGGGCAGTGGAGGAGGACAGCGTGAGAGAGGAGGACAGCGTGAGAGAGGAGGACAGCGTGAGAGGGGCAGTGGAGGAGGGGGACAGCGTGAGAGAGGAGGGGGACAGCGTGAGAGAGGAGGAGGACAGCATTACAGAGGAGGAGAGCGTGAGAGGGGCAGTGGAGGAGGACAGTATGAAAGGGGCAGTGGAGGGGACAGCGTGAGAGAGGAGGGGGAGAGCGTGAGAGAAGGGGGACAGCGTGGGAGGGGCAGTAGAGGAGGACAGCGTGAGAGGAGGAGGACAGCGTGATAGGGGCAGTGGAGGAGGACAGCATGAGAGGGGCAGTGGAGGAGGACAGCGTGAGAGAGGAGGAGGACAGTGTGAGAGGGGCAGTGGAGGGGTACAGTGTGACAGAGGAGGAGGACAGCGTGAGAGGGGGCAGAGGAGGAGGACAGAGTGAGAGGGGCAGTGGAGGAGGACAGCGTGAGAGAGGAGGGGGACAGCATGACAGAGGAGGAGGACAGCGTGAGAGGGGCAGTGGAGGGGGACAGCGTGAGAGGGGCAGTGGAGGGGGACAGCGTGAGAGGGGCAGTGGAGGGGGACAGCGTGAGAGAGGGCAGAGGAGGGGGACAACGTGAGAGGGGGCAGAGGAGGTGGACAACGTGAGAGGGGGCAGAGGAGGGGGACAGCGTGAGAGGGGGCAGAGGTGGGGGACAGCGTGAGAGGGGGCAGAGGAGGGGGACAGCGTGAGAGGGGGCAGAGGAGGGGGACAGCGTGAGAGGGGGCAGAGGAGGGGGACAGCGTGAGAGGGGGCAGAGGAGGGGGACAGCGTGAGAGGGGGACAGCATCAGAGAGGGCAGAGGAGGGGGACAGCGTCAGAGAGGGCAGAGGGGGCAGCGTGAGAGGGTAGAGTGTCTTGATGCAGAGGGGACATAGTGTCTGGATGCAAAGCGGGCATTTTTGCATACAACTAAATAAGTATTTCTGTCCTGACCTAAATACTTATTACAATTTTTTGACCCAACTACTTCTAAAACAGGACTGCTCAGTATATATTTTGGAGAGGTGAATTGAAAAAATTATGGAGACTAAGGATGCAGCGAACTGCAAAAGTTTGGGAACCACTGTACTATACAGAGAATTTGTGTTTTTTGTCCAAACAAATTATACAACAGTTTTCATCCCAGACAAAGATTAAATTTTGAATTTATTGTCCATGAACCTATTAAGAAAACGTTCCAACTTTATTTAGAACACACATTTAACTTATAAAGCTGCATTTTAAGATTTTTTGTCCTTAATCTTTTGCCTTATTTTTTCACTCACAGGTGAACAATAATGGTTTACTGTCATTCCGTTTGCCAATTGGACAATGGACACCTCAAGAACTGCCTGTTGCTTTTGGAAACCCATTTTTAGCTCTCTTTTGGGCAGACATAAATAATCAGGTAGCAGGTGACATATATTTCCGCCAGAGCACAGATCCTGCACTTCTGTACCGGGCAACATCTGATATCAGAGCTTACTTCCATCACCTGAACTTCACAGCTCAGTGGGTGTTTGTGGCAACATGGGACAGTGTTGCTTATTATGGATCTGCAACCAACAAGGTGGGCAATCTGCTACACTGGCTATCATCTGTCATGTATTGTGTTCATTTATGTTCATGAATGTGTAATGCAACTTATCTTACATTTAAATGCAGACATCTAAATGACCTATCTTGTTGTGTACTTTCAGGTCAACACATTTCAGGCTGTTCTGTGCACAGATGGAAATCGCACTTTTGTTTTATTAAATTACGAAGACATTCAGTGGCCGAGTATGGACGGCAACAGCTCAGTATATTTTGGACCATTTGCGCTGGTGAGCATACCATTCAATAGCAATATGCTTCAGTGCAATCAGGGATTCCTATTTTGAAGCCTTAAATACAGTTGTAAGGACGAGGCACACACCAGAGAACTGTAGTCATAATATGATTAATTTAAACAGATAGTTTTTCTTGTAAGCGCATTCCGTTCTAAGAAGACAAGAATAATGAAACAAATATTTTGAAGTTTGTAAACACAGAAAATATATTTCCAGTTATATAGGTGATGATAGGGTGTGGTGGAAAGAGAAGATCAATAAAAAGTTTTCACCTTATCACTTTTAAATAAGAGCATTCAAAAGACTAAAGACTCTCTTCTAATTCTCCTGGATCTCTTTTATGCATTCAACACTGTTGACGACTCTCTCCTCATACAAACGCTACAATCCCTATGTCTTCAAAACACTGTCTTATCCTCGTTCTCATCCTACCTATCTAATTAATCTTTCAGTGTTAATTTCTCTGGAGCAACCTCCACTTCACTTCCTTTATCAGTTAGAGTACCACAAGGTTCAGTCCTAGGTGCTCTGCTATTCTCTATCTACACCACTTCTTTTGGAAAACTAGTGACTCCTTTGGATTTCAGTATCATCTGTATGCGGATGATACACAAATTTGTCTATCCTCTCCTTTTCTCTCACCATCTGTTTTCTCTCGCTTTATTGACTGTCTTTCTGCCATTTCATCTTGGATGTCCTCTCGCCATCTGAAAGTCAATCTTTCAAACACAGAATTAATAATATTCCCACCCAACAATAGAAGCTTCCTGTGTGACATTTCTATTTCTGTTGACGACATGACCATAAATCACAAATATCCCTTGTTCCCCACATCAACTCTATATTTAATTCATGCTGCATACATGTAAAAAACATTTCCAAAATACATACATATCTCTCACAAGACACTGCAAAAACTTTAATTCATGCACTCATCATCTCCCGAATCGACTATTGCAATTCCCTCATTAAGGGTCTTCCCAAAATCATACTCTCTATATTTGTTGCCTGTTTCTCAACTAATCCAACATAAAATTATTCTACTAACATACAAGGCCATCTACAAAATATCACAAACATATATCTCCACACCTGTCTCAAAATATTTTCCAAACTCGACACCTCCATTCAGTACAAGGTCTGCATCTCTCTTCCATTCTCATCACTTCCTTGCATTCTCGGTTAAAGGACTATTTTTTTCGGACTGCACCCACTTTATGGAATACATTCCCTCGCACCATGAGACTTTCCTCTAGTCTTCAATCTTTCAAGCAGTCTCTGAAAACCCACCTCAAACAAGCTTATAATATTCCTCAACCACTCACTTCATCTCCCTAGGTTACCCTATTACCACCCTCTACACAGCTAACACAAGACAAACAACACTCTGAACAACATAGTTGTGTGACTGAGCATACAGCCCACTAAATACTTTGTAACCATTGCATTCTAGATTGACAAATATTCAATATGATATTGCACTTACCCTTATGTATCAAACCATTGTCTCATAGGTTGTAAGCTTGCAAGCAGAGCCCTCTTACCTCTCTTTATGTGTTACCCAGTATTGTTTTATTACTGCTTGTTCTCAATTGTAAAGCGCTATGGAATCTGCTGGTGCTGTATAAAAAAATGTTGATGATAATGATGATAGTTTGCAATGATAGGCGTCCAGTAACATCATTGATATCATAGTTACTCCTTGGGCAGGACAGGCACTTTAAATGTCTTTGGGTGGAGTGTGATTTGCTCAGACTTTAAAGAAGACTTTCAATCTGTTCTACTTTTGAAAGGTTGGACTCAATAGTGGATACAACACAGGATACTACACAATCCCAGGATCCCGCTCTCCAGCTATTGGCAACATATCGCACACAACTAATGTCAATGTAACTGGGCGCTGGGCATTCAGAGTGGACAAACTCCACCCTGAAGATGTCTATGGGAACATAGGTAAGAGGAAATTACATTTTTTCTTGGTGGTAGCATATTTTAACCACATAAGCTGTTTTCCATATTAGACAACATTTAATTTTGAGTGGACAGAGTAGTTATGAGAAATTTAAGTTTCTATAACACTTTTATCATCAGAGAGTGTTGAATTCTGTTTTCTCAAGTCAATATTCTCATTATACCTTCTACACTTTGTAGTAATAAGGTATGAAGGACACACACACATATTTCAGGGACTTGAGACTTGTTTAGTGAAAGTGGTTTCTAGTATAGATAATGGTTTCAAATACAGAAAATCAATGGAACTTTTTGTGGATAAATATTTTGTTCATGATCGGTGGGACTGTATTACTTTACTATTTACTTTATGAGTATTTCATTTGGTCATACAAATGTCCTGCAACCGCAATCACAGACAAAGAAAACTGCTGAAATAAACAAGCAACAGAAAAATGTCAAAGAGAAGACTAACAGAGAAATGTTGACGTTTGTTGTTTTCATTTGTAGATAATTCTACAGACATTCCTGTGGTATCCACAACCACACAAGTGCCAGTCTACACAAGTCGCAACCATTCTACTGTCCCTCCTTTTATATCTTCTTCAGGTATTGCATACAACATGAAATATGCTGAAATCAAATGAATCACATGTGTTTATTGTGTATACAGCTTATTATAGGCAGTGAGCATTACTAACTAGCAGTTCTCAAAGGGTTAAATCTGCACTAAAATCTTAACCGCCAGACATTGTCTTTCATTGACGAGTATTCTCTAAAGAGGCGAAAGCTAATTGCTGATTAGATATTCTGATTTAATGTAAATCTACTAACTTCAGCATTGTGATTTACTATCCCTCAGTGATTGCGATAAGCAAGAAAGTAGGTCAACATTCAGAAGCTTATTATCACAAATTTTAGTACAATTCTGTAAAAGACTCCTATGCCAGAGGTCTTTTAAATGAATAGTCTGTAAAGTAAACTATACCCAAACTGAGTATGTCTTGGATAACAATAACCGTCACATCTTTTTCTGCAAGGAAGTCACAGAAAATCTATCATCTCTTACCTTGTACAGTATGAGGTTTTCCATACCTGAATTTAATGACAAATGTGAATGTATCTCTAGACTAATTAAAAAAAAGTAAACATTAAATGCTGCATAGTTTCGCTGGTATTATGTATGGCATGTAGAAAATTTTTCACTTCACCTAACATCTGCAAGTAATGTATCTCAATGTAATGTGTAGTAGGATATACTATAATATAGACAGTGTTGTAAAGAATTCTTTCTTGATGTTGATTTTGTAAGTAATAATAACATCGGACTTTTGTTTGCCTCAGGCCTGCTCTACCCTTATGGATCAGCAATTGACACTATCAATCCAAAGTCTGATGATGGGTCTTCGTCAATAATAAGACTTTCCACAGCAATCCCACTTTTTGGGAGTAACTACTCTTCCCTCTATGTAGGTATCTGTATCCCACTATTATCAGACATACTTAAATCCAATTTATTGACATACTTACAGAAGAAAGCTACTGCATTATGCAATGACCCAACTGCATCCACTTGATTCCTAATAGTATGAATAGAATATGTGTTTTTTGTCAATACAAATTAAAACAACAGTTTTCATCCCAGACATAGATTAAATATTGAGTTTAACGTCCATGAACCTATTAAGAAAATGTTCCAACTTTATTTAGAACACAAATTTAACTTCTGAAGCTTTATTTTAAGATTTTTTTGTCCTTAATCTTTTGCCTTATCTTTTCCATCACAGGTGAACAATAATGGTTTACTGTCATTCCGTTTGCCAATTGGACAATGGACACCTCAAGAACTGCCTGTGGCTTTTGGAAACCCATTCTTAGCTCTCTTTTGGGCAGACATAAATAATCAGGTAGCAGGTGACATATATTTCCGCCAGAGCACAGATCCTGCACTTCTGTACCGGGCAACATCTGATATCAGAGCTTACTTCCATCATCTGAACTTCACAGCTCAGTGGGTGTTTGTGGCAACATGGGACAGTGTTGCTTATTATGGATCTGCAACCAACAAGGTGGGCAATCTACTACACTGGCTATCATCTGTCATGTATTGTGTTCATTTGTGTTCATGAATGTGTAATGCAACTTATCTTACATTTAAATGCAGACATCTAAATGACCTATCTTGTTGTGTACTTTCAGGTCAACACATTTCAGGCTGTTCTGTGCACAGATGGAAATCTAACTTTTGTTTCATTAAATTATGAAGACATTCAGTGGCCGAGTGTGGATGGCAACAGCTCAGTATATATTGGACCATTTGCACTGGTGAGCTTACCATTCAATAGCAATATGTTTCAGAGCAATCATGGATTCCTATTTTCAAGCCTTAAATACAGTTATAGGGATGAGGCACACAGCAGAGAACTGTAGTCATAATATGATTGATTTAAACAGATAGTTTTTCTTGTAAGCGTATTCCGTCCAAAGAAGACAAGAATACTGAAACAAATATTTTGATATTTGGAAACACAGAAAATAAATTTCCAGTTATATAGGTGATGATAGGGGGTGGTGGAAACAGAAGATCAGTAAGAAGTTTTCAATTTTCACTGAGAACATACAAAAGACTATAGTTTGCAATGATAGGAGTCCAGTAACTTGACTGATATTGTAGTTATTCCAAGGGCAGGACGGGCACTTTAATTGACTTTGAGTAGAGTGCGATTTGCACATACTTTAACAGAACCATTCAATCTGTTCTTCTTTTTAAAAGGCTGGACTTAATAGTGGGTATAACACAGGATACTACACAATCCCAGGATCCCGCTCTATAGCCATCGGCAACATATCACACACAACCAATGTCAATGTTACTGGGCGCTGGGCATTCAGAGTGGACAAACTCCATCCGGAAGATGTCAATGGGAACATAGGTAAGAGGAAATTACATTTTTTTCATCGTGGTAGCATATTTTAACCACTTAATTTGTTTTCCATATTAGACAACATTTAATTTTCACAGGACAGAGTAGTTATGAGATATATAAGTTTCTATAACACTTTTGTTATCATCAGAGAGTGTTGAATGCTGTTTTCTCAAGTCAATGTTCTCATTACACTTTATACACTTTGTAGTAATAAGGTATGAAGGACACACACATATTTCAGGGACTTGAGACTTGTTTAGTGAAAGTGGTTTCTAGTATAGATGATGGTTTCAAATATAGAAAATCAATGGAACTTTTGATGGATAGATATTTTGTTCATGATCGGTAGGACTGTATTACTTTACTATTGACTTTATAAGTATTTCATTTGCCCATACAAATGTCCTGCAACCGCAATCACAGACAAAGAAAACTGCTGAAATAATCCAGCAACAGAAAAATGTCAAAGAGAAGACTAACGGAGAAATGTTGATGTTTATTGTTTTCATTTGCAGATAATTCTACAGACATTCCTGTGGTATCCACAACCACACAAGTGCCAGTCTACACAAGTCGCAACCATTCTACTGTCCCTCCTTTTATATCTTCTTCAGGTATTGCATAAAACATGAAATATGCTGAAATCAAATTAATCATATGTGTTTATTGTGTATACAGCTTATTATAAGCAGTGAGCATTACTTACTAGAAGAACTCAGAGGGTCAAATCTGCACCTAAAACTCACCCACCAGTCAGACATTGTCTTTCATTGACTGGTATTCTCTAAAGAGGAGAAAGATAATTGCTGATTATATATTCTGATTTAATGTAAATCTACAACATTCAGCATTGTGATTTACTATCCCTCAGTGATTGCGATAAGCAAGAAAGTAAGTCAACATTCAGAAAGATATTATCACAAATTTTAGCACAATTCTGTAAAATACTCCTATGCCAGAGCTCTTTTAAATGAATAGTCTGTAAAGGAGACTATACCAAAACTGAGTATGTCTTGAAAATGTTTATAAGGGAATCCATACCCAAACTGAGTATGTCTTGGAAAAGAATAACAGTCACATCTTTTTCTGCAAGGAAGTCAAAGAAAATCTATCATCTCTTACCTTGTACAGAATGAGGTTTCCCTTATCAGAGGTTAATGACAAATGTGAAAGTATCTATAGACTAGTTACAAAAAGTAAACATTCAATGCTGCATAATTTTGCTTGGATTATGTATGGCATGTTGAAAATTTTTCACTTCACCTAACGTCTGCAAGTAATGTATCTCATAGTAATGTGTAATAGAAAAGGCTATAATATAGTCAGTGTTGTAAACAATTCTTTCTTGATGTTGACTTTGTAAGTAAGAATAACACACGTTTTTTGTGTGCTCCAGATCTGCTCTACCCATATGGATCAGCAATTGACACTATCAATCTAAAGTCTGATGATGGATCTTCGTCAATAATAAGACTTTCTACAGCAATTCCACTTTTTGGGAGTAACTACTCTTCCCTCTATGTAGGTATCTGTATCCCACTGATTTCAGACATACTTTATTCCAAGTTATTGACATACAAACAGAAGAAGCTACAGCATTATGCAATGACCCAACTGTATCCACTTGATTCCTAATGCTATGCAGAGAATTTGTGTTTTTTGTCCAAACAAATAAAACAACAGTTTTCATCAAAGAGATTGATGAAATATTGAATTTAATGTCCATGTACCTATTGAGAAAATGTTCCACTGTATTTAGAGAACATATTTAACTTCTGAAGCTTTATCTTAAGATATTCTTTCCTTAATCTTTTAGCCTTATCTTTTCCCTTACAGGTGAACAATAATGGTTTACTGTCATTCCGATTGCCAATCGGGCAATTTGTACCTCAAGAACTGCCTGTGGCTTTTGGAAACCCATTCTTAGCTCTCTTTTGGGCAGACATAAATAATCAGGTAGCAGGTGACATATATTTCCGCCAGAGCACAGATCCTGTACTTCTGTACCGGGCAACATCTGATATCAGATCTTACTTCCATCATCTGAACTTCACAGCTCAGTGGGTGTTTGTGGCAACATGGGACAGTGTTGCCTATTTTGGATCCACAACCAACAAGGTGGGCAATCTGCTACACTGGCTATCTTCTAACATATATTGTGTTCATTTGTGTTCATGAATGTGTGATACAACTTATCTTACATTTAAATGCAGACATCTAAATGACCTATCCTGTTGTGTACTTTTAGGTCAACACATTTCAGGCTGTTCTGTGCACAGATGGAAATCTAACTTTTGTTTTATTAAATTATGAAGACATTCAGTGGCCTAGTGGGGCAGGCAACAGCTCAGTGTATTTTGGACCATTTGCGCTGGTGAGCATACCATTCATTTGTGAATTAGCAATATGTTTCAGAGCAATCATGGATTCCTATAATCAAACCTTAAATACAGTTATAATGATGAGAACTGTGGTCATGATATAATTGATTTAAACAGATAGTTTTTCTTGGAAGAGCATTTTGTCCTAATAAAACAAGAATACTGAAAAATATTTCGAAATTTGGAAACACAAAAAATATATTTCCAGTTATATAGTTGATGTTAGAGTGTGGTGAAAAGAGAAGATCAATAAGAAGTTTTCACTTGATCACTTTTCAATAAGAGCATTCAAAAGACTAAAGATCATTACTCTCTTCTAATTCTCCTAGATATCTCTGCTGCACTCAACACTGTTGACCACTCTTTCCTCATACAAACGCTACAATCCCTATGTCATCGAAACACTGTCTTATGCTCGTTCTCATCCTACCTATCTACTTGCTATTTCAGTGTTAATTTCTCTGGAACAACCTCCACTTCACTTCCTTTATCAGTTAGAGTATCACAAGGCTCAGTCCCAGGTGCTCTGCTATTCTCTACACCACTTCTCTTGGAAAACTAGTACTCCTTTTAATTTCAGTATCATCTGTATGCTGATGATACACAAATTTGTCTATCCTCTCCTTATCTCTCACCATCTGTTTTCTCTTGCAATACTGACTGTCTTTCTGCCATTTCGTCTTGGATGTCCTCTCGCCTTTTCAAAGTCAATCTTTCAAAAATAGAATTAATAATATTCCCACCCAACAATAGAAGCTTCCTGTGTGACATTTCTATTTCTGTTGACAACATGACCATAACTCACAAATATCCCTTGTTCCCCACATCAACTCTATATTTAAATCATGCTGCATACATCTGAAAAACATTTCCAGAATACATACATATCTCTCACAAGACACTGCAAAAACTTTAATTCATGCACTCATCATCTCCCGCATCGATAATTGCATTTTCCTCCTTATTGGTCTTCCCAAAATCGGACTCTATATTGGTTGCCTGTTTTTCAAGGAATCCATTATAAAATTCTTCTACTAACATACAAGGCCATCAAGAAAATTCCACCAACATACATCTCCTCACTTGTCTCAAAATATCTCCCAACTCGACTCCTCCATTCTGCCCAAGATCGGCATCTCTCTTCCACTCTCATCACTTCCTTGCAATTTCGGTTAAAGGACTTTTTTTCGGACTGCATGCACTTTATGGAATTCACTCCCTCGCACCACAAGACTTTCCTCTAG
Organism: Mixophyes australis; assembly: GCA_036250195.1. NCBI lineage: Eukaryota > Metazoa > Chordata > Amphibia > Anura > Limnodynastidae > Mixophyes > Mixophyes australis. The sequence goes on along the minus strand of JAVHZZ010000011.1, from coordinate 95,947,443 downwards.
TCTTCAATCTTTCAAGCGTTCTCTGAAAACCCACCTCAAACAAGCTTATAATATTCCTCAACCACCCACTATATCTCCCTAGGTTGCCCTATTACCAACCTCTTTTCAGCTAACACAAGACAAACAACCCTCTGAACAACATAGTTGTGTGACTGAGCATACAGCCCACTAAATACTTTGTAACCATTGCATTCTAGCTTGACAAATATTCATTATGAGTTTCCACTTACCCTTATGTATCAAACCATTGTCTCATAGGTTGCAAACTTGCAAGCAGAGCCCTCTTACCTCTCTGTATGTGTTACCCAGTATTGTTTTATTACTGTTTGTTCTCAATTGTAAAGTGCTATGGAATCAGCTGGTGCTATATAAAAAAATGTTGATGATAATGATGATAGTTTGCAATGATAGGCATCCAGTAACATCATTGATATCGTAGTTACTCCTTGGGCAGGACAGGCACTTTAAATGTCTTTGGGTGGAGTGTGATTTGCTCAGACTTTAAAAAAGACTTTCAATCTGTTCTTCTTTTTGTAAGGTTGGACTCAACAGTGGATACAACACAGGATACTACACAATCCCAGGATCCCGCTCTCCAGCTATCGGCAACATATCGCACACAACTAATGTCAATGTAACTGGGCGCTGGGCATTCAGAGTGGACAAACTCCATCCTGAAGATGTCAATGGGAACATAGGTAAGAGGAAATTACATTTTTTTCTTTGTGGTAGCATATTTTAACCACATAAGCTGTTTTCCAAATTAGACAACATTTAATTTTGAGTGGGCAGAGTAGTTATGAGATACATAAGTTTCTATAACACTTTTTCATCATCAGAGAGTGTTGAATGCTGTTTTCTCAAGTCAATGTTCTCATTACACTTTCTACACTTTGTAGTAATAAGGTATGAAGGACACATACACATATTTCAGTGATTTGGGACTTGTTTAGTGAAAGTGGTTTCTAGTATAGATGATGGGTTCAAATACAGAAAATCAATGGCACTTTTTACAGATAAATATTTTGTTCATGATCGGTGGGACTGTATTACTTTACTATTGACTTTATGAGTATTTCATTTGGTCATACAAATGTCCTGCAGCCGCAATCACAGACAAAGAAAACTGCTGAAATAAACCAGCAACAGAAAAATGTCAAAGAGAAAACGGAAAAATGTTGATGTTTGTTGTTTTCATTTCTAGATAATTCTACAGACATTCCCGTGGTATCCACAACCACACAAGTGCCAGTCTACACAAGTCGCAACCATTCTACTGTCCCTCCTTTTATATCTTCTTCAGGTATTGCATAAAACATGAAATATGCTGAAATCAAATTAATCATATGTGTTTATTGCGTATACAGCTTATTATAAGCAGTGAGCATTACTTACTAGCAGTTCTCAGAGGGTTAAATCTGCACTAAAATCTTATCCGCCAGACATTGTCTTTCATTGACGAGTATTCTCTAAAGAGGCGAAAGCTAATTGCTGATTAGATATTCTGATTTAATGTAAATCTACTAACTTCAGCATTGTGATTTACTATCCCTCAGTGATTGCGATAAGCAAGAAAGTAGGTCAACATTCAGAAGGATATTATCACAAATTTTAGTACAATTCTGTAAAAGACTCCTATGCCAGAGCTCTTTTAAATGAATAGTCTGTAAAGTAAACTATACCCAAACTGAGTATGTCTTGGATAAGAATAACCGTCACATCTTTTTCTGCAAGGAAGTCACAGAAAATCTATCATCACTTACCTTGTACAGTATGAGGTTTTCCATACCTGAATTTAATGACAAATGTGAAAGTATCTCTAGACTAATTAAAAAAAAGTAAACATTAAATGCTGCAAAGTTTTGCTTGTATTATGTATGGCATGTAGAAAATTTTTCACTTCACCTAACATCTGCAAGTAATGTATCTCAATGTAATGTGTAGTAGGATATACTATAATATAGACAGTGTTGTAAAGAATTCTTTCTTGATGTTGATTTTGTAAGTAATAATAACATCAGACTTTTGTTTGCCTCAGGCCTGCTCTACCCATATGGATCAGCAATTGACACTATCAATCCAAAGTCTGATGATGGGTCTTCGTCAATAATAAGACTTTCCACAGCAATCCCACTTTTTGGGAGTAACTACTCTTCCCTCTATGTAGGTATCTGTATCCCACTATTATCAGACATACTTAAATCCAATTTATTGACATACTTACAGAAGAAGCTACTGCATTATGCAATGACCCAACTGCATCCACTTGATTCCTAATAGTATGCAGAGAATATGTGTTTTTTGTCAATACAAATTAAAACAACAGTTTTCATCCCAGACATAGATTAAATATTGAGTTTAACGTCCATGAACCTATTAAGAAAATGTTCCAACTTTATTTAGAACACAAATTTAACTTCTGAAGCTTTATTTTAAGATTTTTTTGTCCTTAATCTTTTGCCTTATCTTTTCCATCACAGGTGAACAATAATGGTTTACTGTCATTCCGTTTGCCAATTGGACAATGGACACCTCAAGAACTGCCTGTGGCTTTTGGAAACCCATTCTTAGCTCTCTTTTGGGCAGACATAAATAATCAGGTAGCAGGTGACATATATTTCCGCCAGAGCACAGATCCTGTACTTCTGTACCGGGCAACATCTGATATAAGAGCTTACTTCCATCATCTGAACTTCACAGCTCAGTGGGTGTTTGTGGCAACATGGGACAGTGTTGCTTATTATGGATCTGCAACCAACAAGGTGGGCAATCTACTACACTGGCTATCATCTGTCATGTATTGTGTTCATTTGTGTTCATGAATGTGTAATGCAACTTATCTTACATTTAAATGCAGACATCTAAATGACCTATCTTGTTGTGTACTTTCAGGTCAACACATTTCAGGCTGTTCTGTGCACAGATGGAAATCTAACTTTTGTTTTATTAAATTATGAAGACATTCAGTGGCCGAGTGTGGATGGCAACAGCTCAGTATATATTGGACCATTTGCGCTGGTGAGCTTACCATTCAATAGCAATATGCTTCAGAGCAATCATGGATTCCTATTTTCAAGCCTTAAATACAGTTATAGGGATGAGGCACACAGCAGAGAACTGTAGTCATAATATGATTGATTTAAACAGATAGTTTTTCTTGTAAGCGTATTCCGTCCAAAGAAGACAAGAATACTGAAACAAATATTTTGATATTTGGAAACACAGAAAATAAATTTCCAGTTATATAGGTGATGATAGGGGGTGGTGGAAACAGAAGATCAGTAAGAAGTTTTCAATTTTCACTGAGAACATACAAAAGACTATAGTTTGCAATGATAGGAGTCCAGTAACTTGACTGATATTGTAGTTATTCCAAGGGCAGGACGGGCACTTTAATTGACTTTGAGTAGAGTGTGATTTGCACATACTTTAACAGAACCATTCAATCTGTTCTTCTTTTTAAAAGGCTGGACTTAATAGTGGGTATAACACAGGATACTACACAATCCCAGGATCCCGCTCTATAGCCATCGGCAACATATCACACACAACCAATGTCAATGTTACTGGGCGCTGGGCATTCAGAGTGGACAAACTCCATCCGGAAGATGTCAATGGGAACATAGGTAAGAGGAAATTACATTTTTTTCATCGTGGTAGCATATTTTAACCACTTAATTTGTTTTCCATATTAGACAACATTTAATTTTCACAGGACAGAGTAGTTATGAGATATATAAGTTTCTATAACACTTTTGTTATCATCAGAGAGTGTTGAATGCTGTTTTCTCAAGTCAATGTTCTCATTACACTTTATACACTTTGTAGTAATAAGGTATGAAGGACACACACATATTTCAGGGACTTGAGACTTGTTTAGTGAAAGTGGTTTCTAGTATAGATGATGGTTTCAAATATAGAAAATCAATGGAACTTTTGATGGATAGATATTTTGTTCATGATCGGTAGGACTGTATTACTTTACTATTGACTTTATAAGTATTTCATTTGCCCATACAAATGTCCTGCAACCGCAATCACAGACAAAGAAAACTGCTGAAATAATCCAGCAACAGAAAAATGTCAAAGAGAAGACTAACGGAGAAATGTTGATGTTTATTGTTTTCATTTGCAGATAATTCTACAGACATTCCTGTGGTATCCACAACCACACAAGTGCCAGTCTACACAAGTCGCAACCATTCTACTGTCCCTCCTTTTATATCTTCTTCAGGTATTGCATAAAACATGAAATATGCTGAAATCAAATTAATCATATGTGTTTATTGTGTATACAGCTTATTATAAGCAGTGAGCATTACTTACTAGAAGAACTCAGAGGGTCAAATCTGCACCTAAAACTCACCCACCAGTCAGACATTGTCTTTCATTGACTGGTATTCTCTAAAGAGGAGAAAGATAATTGCTGATTATATATTCTGATTTAATGTAAATCTACAACATTCAGCATTGTGATTTACTATCCCTCAGTGATTGCGATAAGCAAGAAAGTAAGTCAACATTCAGAAAGATATTATCACAAATATTAGCACAATTCTGTAAAATACTCCTATGCCAGAGCTCTTTTAAATGAATAGTCTGTAAAGGAGACTATACCAAAACTGAGTATGTCTTGAAAATGTTTATAAGGGAATCCATACCCAAACTGAGTATGTCTTGGAAAAGAATAACAGTCACATCTTTTTCTGCAAGGAAGTCAAAGAAAATCTATCATCTCTTACCTTGTACAGAATGAGGTTTCCCTTATCAGAGGTTAATGACAAATGTGAAAGTATCTATAGACTAGTTACAAAAAGTAAACATTCAATGCTGCATAATTTTGCTTGGATTATGTATGGCATGTTGAAAATTTTTCACTTCACCTAACGTCTGCAAGTAATGTATCTCATAGTAATGTGTAATAGAAAAGGCTATAATATAGTCAGTGTTGTAAACAATTCTTTCTTGATGTTGACTTTGTAAGTGAGAATAACACACGTTTTTTGTGTGCTCCAGATCTGCTCTACCCATATGGATCAGCAATTGACACTATCAATCTAAAGTCTGATGATGGATCTTCGTCAATAATAAGACTTTCTACAGCAATTCCACTTTTTGGGAGTAACTACTCTTCCCTCTATGTAGGTATCTGTATCCCACTGATTTCAGACATACTTTATTCCAATTTATTGACATACAAACAGAAGAAGCTACAACATTATGCAATGACCCAACCTCATCCACTTGATTCCTAATGCTATGCAGAGAATTTGTGTTTTTTGTCCAAACAAATAAAACAACAGTTTTCATCAAAGAGATTGATGAAATATTGAATTTAATGTCCATGTACCTATTGAGAAAATGTTCCACTGTATTTAGAGAACATATTTAACTTCTGAAGCTTTATCTTAAGATATTCTTTCCTTAATCTTTTAGCCTTATCTTTTCCCTTACAGGTGAACAATAATGGTTTACTGTCATTCCGATTGCCAATCGGGCAATTTGTACCTCAAGAACTGCCTGTGGCTTTTGGAAACCCATTCTTAGCTCTCTTTTGGGCAGACATAAATAATCAGGTAGCAGGTGACATATATTTCCGCCAGAGCACAGATCCTGTACTTCTGTACCGGGCAACATCTGATATCAGATCTTACTTCCATCATCTGAACTTCACAGCTCAGTGGGTGTTTGTGGCAACATGGGACAGTGTTGCCTATTTTGGATCCACAACCAACAAGGTGGGCAATCTGCTACACTGGCTATCTTCTAACATATATTGTGTTCATTTGTGTTCATGAATGTGTGATACAACTTATCTTACATTTAAATGCAGACATCTAAATGACCTATCCTGTTGTGTACTTTTAGGTCAACACATTTCAGGCTGTTCTGTGCACAGATGGAAATCTAACTTTTGTTTTATTAAATTATGAAGACATTCAGTGGCCTAGTGGGGCAGGCAACAGCTCAGTGTATTTTGGACCATTTGCGCTGGTGAGCATACCATTCATTTGTGAATTAGCAATATGTTTCAGAGCAATCATGGATTCCTATAATCAAACCTTAAATACAGTTATAATGATGAGAACTGTGGTCATGATATAATTGATTTAAACAGATAGTTTTTCTTGGAAGAGCATTTTGTCCTAATAAAACAAGAATACTGAAAAATATTTCGAAATTTGGAAACACAAAAAATATATTTCCAGTTATATAGTTGATGTTAGAGTGTGGTGAAAAGAGAAGATCAATAAGAAGTTTTCACTTGATCACTTTTCAATAAGAGCATTCAAAAGACTAAAGATCATTACTCTCTTCTAATTCTCCTAGATATCTCTGCTGCACTCAACACTGTTGACCACTCTTTCCTCATACAAACGCTACAATCCCTATGTCATCGAAACACTGTCTTATGCTCGTTCTCATCCTACCTATCTACTTGCTATTTCAGTGTTAATTTCTCTGGAACAACCTCCACTTCACTTCCTTTATCAGTTAGAGTATCACAAGGCTCAGTCCCAGGTGCTCTGCTATTCTCTACACCACTTCTCTTGGAAAACTAGTACTCCTTTTAATTTCAGTATCATCTGTATGCTGATGATACACAAATTTGTCTATCCTCTCCTTATCTCTCACCATCTGTTTTCTCTTGCAATACTGACTGTCTTTCTGCCATTTCGTCTTGGATGTCCTCTCGCCTTTTCAAAGTCAATCTTTCAAAAATAGAATTAATAATATTCCCACCCAACAATAGAAGCTTCCTGTGTGACATTTCTGTTTCTGTTGACAACATGACCATAACTCACAAATATCCCTTGTTCCCCACATCAACTCTATATTTAAATCATGCTGCATACATCTGAAAAACATTTCCAGAATACATACATATCTCTCACAAGACACTGCAAAAACTTTAATTCATGCACTCATCATCTCCTGCATCGATTATTGGATTTTCCTCCTTATTGGTCTTCCCAAAATCTGACTCTCTATATTGGTTGCCTGTTTTTCAAGGAATCCATTATAAAATTCTTCTACTAACATACAAGGCCATCAAGAAAATTCCACCAACATACATCTCCTCACTTGTCTCAAAATATCTCCCAACTCGACTCCTCCATTCTACCCAAGATCGGCATCTCTCTTCCACTCTCATCACTTCCTTGCAATTTCGGTTAAAGGACTTTTTTTCGGACTGCATGCACTTTATGGAATTCACTCCCTCGCACCATGAGACTTTCCTCTAGTCTTCAATCTTTCAAGCGTTCTCTGAAAACCCACCTCAAACAAGCTTATAATATTCCTCAACCACCCACTATATCTCCCTAGGTTGCCCTATTACCAACCTCTTTTCAGCTAACACAAGACAAACAACCCTCTGAACAACATAGTTGTGTGACTGAGCATACAGCCCACTAAATAATTTGTAACCATTGCATTCTAGTTTGACAAATATTCATTATGAGTTTCCACTTACCCTTATGTATCAAACCATTGTCTCATAGGTTGTAAGCTTGCAAGCAGAGCCCTCTTACCTCTCTGTATGTGTTACCCAGTATTGTTTTATTACTGTTTGTTCTCAATTGTAAAGTGCTATGGAATCAACTCGTGCTATATAAAAAAATGTTGATGATAATGATGATCGTTTGCAATGATAGGCATCCAGTAACATCATTGATATCGTAGTTACTCCTTTGGCACGACAGGCACTTTAAATGTCTTTGGGTGGAGTGTGATTTGCTCAGACTTTAAAAAAGACTTTCAATCTGTTCTACTTTTTGAAAGGTTGGACTCAACAGTGGATACAACACAGGATACTACACAATCCCAGGATCCCGCTCTCCAGCTATTGGCAACATATCGCACACAACTAATGTCAATGTAACTGGGCGCTGGGCATTCAGAGTGGACAAACTCCATCCTGAAGATGTCAATGGGATTATAGGTAAGTGGAAATTACATTTTTTTCTGTGTGGTAGCATATTTTAACCACTTAAGCTGTTTTCCATATTAGACAACATTTAATTTTGACTGGACAGAGTAGTTATGAGATACATAAGTTTCTATAACACTTTTATCATCAGAGAGTGTTGAATGCTGTTTTCTCAAGTCAATGTTCTCATTACACCTTCTACACTTTGTAGTAATAAGGTATGAAGGACACACACACATATTTCAGTGATTTGGAACTTGTTTAGTGAAAGTGGTTTCTAGTATAGATGATGGGTTCAAATACAGAAAATCAATGAAACTTTTACAGATAAATATTTTGTTCATGATCGGTGGGACTGTATTACTTTACTATTGACTTTATGAGTATTTCATTTGGTCATACAAATGTCCTGCAACCGCAATCACAGACAAAGAAAACTGCTGAAATAAACCAGCAACAGAAAAATGTCAAAGAGAAAACTAACGGAGAAATGTTGATGTTTGTTGTTTCATTTGCAGATAATTCTACAGACATTCCTGTGGTATCCACAACCACACAAGTGCCAGTCTACACAAGTCGCAACCATTCTACTGTCCCTCCTTTTATATCTTCTTCAGGTATTGCATAAAACATGAAATAATCTGAAATCAAATTAATCACATGTGTTTATTGTGTATACAGCTTATTATAAGCAGTAAGCATTACTTACTAGAAAATTTAGATGGTCAAATCAGCACTTCAAACTCACCCACCAGTCAGACATTGTCTTTCATTGACTAGTATTCTCTAAAGAGGTGAAAGATAATTGCTGATTAGAAATCCTGATTTCATGTAAATGTACAACCTTCAGCATTGTGATTTACTATCCCTCAGTGATTGCGATAAGCAAGAAAGTAGGTCAACATTCAAAAGGATATTATCACAAATTTTAGCACAATTCTGTAAAAGACTCCTATGCCAGAGGTCTTTTAAATTATTAGTCTGTAAAGGAAACTATACCCAAACTGAGTATGTCTTGAATTTGTCTGTAAGGGAATTCATACCCAAACTGAGTATGTCTTGGATAAGAATAACCGGCACATCTTTATCTGCAAGGAAGTCAAAGAAAATCTATCATCACTTACCTTGTACAGAATGAGGTTTTCCATATCTGAGTTTAATTACAAATGTGAAAGTATCTATAGACTAATTAAAAAAAGTAAACATTTAATGCTGCAAAGTTTCGCTGGTATTATGTATGGCATGTAGAAAATTTTTCACTTCACCTAACATCTGCAAGTAATGTATCTCAATGTAATGTGTAATAGAAGATGCTATAATATAGTCAGTGTTGTAAAGAATTATTTATTGATGTTTTTTTAAGTAATAATAACACAGGACTTTTGTTTGCCTCAGATCTGCTCTACCTATATGGATCAGCAATTGACACTATCAATCCAAAGTCTGATGATGGATCTTCATCAATAATAAGACTTTCTACAGCAATTCCACTTTTTGGGAGTAACTACTCTTCCCTCTATGTAGGTAGCTGTATCCCACTGATTTCAGACATACTTATATCCAATTTCCTGACATACAAACAGAAGAAATCTACTGCATTATGCAATGACCCAACTGTATCAACTTGATTCCTAATACTATGCAGATAATTTGTGTTTTTTGTCCAGACAAATAAAACAACAGTTTTCATCCCAGAGATATTTTAAATATTGAATTTATTGTCCATGTACCTATTGAGAAAATGTTCCAACTTTATTTAGAACACACATTTAACTTCTGAAGCTTTATCTTAAGATTTTTTGTCCTTAATCTTTTGCCTTATCTTTTCCCTCACAGGTGAACAATAATGGTTTACTTTCATTCCGTTCGCCAATCGGGCAATATGTACCTCAAGAACTGCCTGTGGCTTTTGGAAACCCATTCTTAGCTCTCTTTTGGGCAGACATAAATAATCAGATAGCAGGTGACATATATTTCCGCCAGAGCACAGATCCTGCACTTCTGTATCGGGCAACATCTGATATCAGAGCTTACTTCCATCATCTGAACTTCACAGCTCAGTGGGTGTTTGTGGCAACATGGGACAGTGTTGCTTATTATGGATCTGCAACCAACAAGGTGGGCAATCTACTACACTGGCTATCTTCTGTCATGTATTGTGTTCATTTGAGTCCATGAATGTGTAATGCAACTTATCTTACATTTAAATGCAGACATCTAAATGACCTATCCTGTTGTGTACTTTTAGGTCAACACATTTCAGGCTGTTCTCTGCACAGATGGAAATAGCACTTTTGCTTTATTCAATTATGAAGACATTCAGTGGCCGAGTGTGGACGGCAACAGTTCAGTATATATAGGACCATTTGCACTGGTGAGCATTATTATTATTATTATTAATATTTATTTATAAGGCGCCACAAGGCATCCGCAGCGCCGTACAGAGACAAACAAAATTACAATACAATGGGAGACAGCACAGTACAGTAAACACAGCAACTCAGTAAGCTCAATGCACAGCTAGAGAGGGCGGGGAAGGGGGAGGGAGGATCCGCAAACGACGGGGCCCAAGAAGGAGGGCGCGGAAGACAGGGAGACCCCCAGGTGGGAGGAGGGAGGGAGAGTGGACGTGGGGTGGGGGACCTTCGAGGAGGAGGGCTAAGTAGCTGGAGAGCAGAGTTAGAAGTGGTGGAAACAGGAGGAGAGATGGCCCTGCTCAGAGGAGCGTACAATCTAAGGGATTATAATGGTATGATGAGCATACCATTCATTAGCAATATGTTTCAGAGCAATCAAGGATTCCTAATTTTTTAAGCCTTTAATACAGTTATAAGGATGAGGCACACACCAGAGAACTGTAGTCAAAATATTGTTGATTTAAACAGATAGTTTTTCTTGTAAGAGCATTCCGTCCTAATAAGGCAAGAATACTGAAACAAATATTTCGAAATTTAGAAGCACAAAAAATACATTTCCAGTTATATAGTTGATGTTGGTGTGCGGTGTAAAAAGAAAATCAAAAAGAAGTTTTCACTTTTCACTAAGAGCATTCAAAAGACTAAAGATCATTACTCTCTTCTAATTCTTCTGGATCTCTCTGCTGCATTTGACACTGTTGACCACTCTCTTCTCATACAAAAGCTACAATCCCTTCAAAACACTGTCTTATCCTTGTTATCATCCTATCTATCTTATTGTTCTTTCAGTGTTAATTTCTCTGGAATATCCTCCACTTAGCTTCCTTTATTGGTTAGAGTACCAGAAGGCTCATTCCTAGGTGCTCTGCTATTCTCTATCTACACCACTTCTCTTGGAAATCTAATAACTCCTTTGGACTTCAGTATCATCTCTATGCAAATGACACACAAACTTATTTATCCTCTCCTTATATCTAACCATCTGTGTTGTCTCACTTTAATGACTGTTTTTCTGCCATTTTATCTTGGATGTCCTCTCGCCAACTCAAACTTAATCTATCAAGAACTGAATAAATAATATTCCCACCCAACAATAGAAACTTCCTGCCTGACATATCTATTTCTGTTGACAACATGACCATAATACCCACCCTTCTAGCTCGCTGCCTAGATGTAATTTTTGACTCACAACTATCCTCTGTTCCCCACATCGACTCTATATTTAAATCATGCTGCATACATCTGAAAAATATTTCCTGAATATATACATATCTCTCACAAGACACTGCAAAAACTTTAATTCATGCACTCCTCATCTCCCACATCGACTATTGCATTTCCCTCCTTACTGGTCTTGCCAAAATCAGACTCTCTATATTGGTTGCCTGTTTTTCAAGGAATCCATTATAAAATTCTTCTATTAACATACAAGGCTATCAACAATATTGCACCAACATACATCTCCTCACTTGTCTCAAAATATCTCCCAACTCGACACCTCCATTCTGCACAAGATCGGCATCTCTCTTCCACTCTCATCACTTCCTCTCATTCTCGGTTAAAGGACTTTTCTTCGGGCTGCAACCACTTTATGGAATTCACTCCCTTGCACCACAAGACTTTCCTCTAATCTTCAATCTTTCAAGCGCTCTCTGAAAACCCACCTCAGACAAGCTTATAATATTCCTCATCCACCCACTTTATCTCCCTAGGTTACTGTATTACCAACCTCTACTCAGCTAACACAAGACAACAACCCTCTGAACAACATAGTTGTGTGACTGAGCAGACAGCCCACTAAATACTTTCTAAACTTTGCATTTTAGCTTGATACATATTCAATGTGATGTAGCACTTACCCTTGTGTATGAAACCATTGTCTCATAGATTGTAAACTTGCAAGCAGAGCCCTCTTACCTCTCTGTATGTGTTACATGTGTTACCCAGTATGTTTTATTACTTTTTGTTCCTGGTTGTAAAGTGCTATGTAATCTGCTGGCGCTAAATAAAAAAATGTTGTTGATGATGATGATAGTTTGCAAATAGGCAATCAGTAACATGACTGATATATTGGATATTCCATGGGCAGGACAGGCACTTTAAATGTCTTTGGGTGGAGTGTTATTTGCTCAGACTTTAAAAGAGCCATTCAGTCTGTTCTCTTTTTTGAAAGGTTGGACTCAACAGTGGATACAACACAGGATACTACACAATCCCAGGATCCCGCTCGCCTGCTATCGGCAACATATCGCACACAACTAATGTCAATGTAACTGGGCGCTGGGCATTCAGAGTGGACAAACTCCATCCTGAAGATGTCAATGGGAACATAGGTAAGAGGAAATTACATTATCTTCATCATGGAAGTATATTTTAACCACTTTAGGTCTTTTCCATATTAGACATTATTTAATTGTGACTGGACATAGTAGTTATCAGATCTTTACGATTTTATAACACTTTTTTTTATCATCTGAGTGTTGACTGCAGTTTTCTCCAGTCAATGTTTTCAATTGACTTCCTATGGGTTGTAGTAATAAGGTATGAAGGTCACATACACATATTTCAGAGATTTGGTAATTGTTTAGTGAAAGAGCTTTCTAGTATAGATGATGGGTTCAAATACAGAAAATCAATGGAACTTTTTACAGAAAAATATTTTCTTCATGATCGGTAAGACTGTATGAGTATTTTATTTGATCATATAAATGTACTGCATCCGCAATCACAGACAAAGAAAACTCTTCTGAAATAAACCAGCAACCGCAACATGTCAATGAGAAAACTAACGTAGAGATGTTGACATTTGTTGTTTTCATTTGCAGATAATTCTACAGACATTCCTGTGGATCCCACAACCACACAAGTGCCAGTCTACACGAGTCGCAACCATTCTACTGTTCCTCCTTTTATTTCTTCTTCAGGTATTGCATAAAGCATGAAATATGCTGAATTCATATTAATCATATGTTTTTATTGTGTATACAGCTAGCTTATTATAAGAAGTGAACATTATTTAATAACAGTACCAAGAGGTCCAAAGTGAATGCTATGGCTGAGTCTTAGCTAAGAAATTGATGCTCTGATAAATTCTTTTAACTAAAATTTCCACTTTCCATAGCAAAATTGTCAATTATCTGGCATTTTAATCAATATATTATTAATATTGTCATTAATTTGTATGGTGAGACAGCACTCTGGGCAGTGGGGAACACATACATGTGTAAAACAGGAATATACAAGGTTGCCAGTCAATTCTGTTTTCTCAACTATTCAGTAGGCATTAATTACACTAAACTAAAACAATAGTGCAACTCTGCAAAATAATTTTTCAATACAATGTCCAACATGTAGTCATTAGAACAAGTCTTTCAAAAGTAAATCAAAAGTATCTTCTGATTGTAAGCGTGAAGGTTTTATTTCTTTGTCGTTGCTGCTAATTACATTAACAGGTAAAAATATTAGTAATAGTTGTAGTATATGCAGTAGAAGACTTTTTACAAATAAAGAATACACCTAATTTAATAAGAAAGTTTTAAATAATTTATTTATGTAAATGTTATTATAGATTTTGATGGTAATTAATTTATTCATGCATTATTATTATTAATGTTTATTTTTATTGTACCAATCATCTTATGCACAGAATATGTAATCATTCACATCAGTCCATATACCAATGGAGCTTACAATCTATTTCCCTTTCACACACATACAAATACAGGGAGGACATACAAACTCTACAAAGATAGGACCCTGGTTGGAATCAAACCCATGACCCCAGTACTGAGAGGAAGCAATGCTATCCACTGCGTCAATCTGTTATTTATACTTTGTTTTATTATATAGTACATTTAAATATAAACATTTTCCCTGCATAGTCTCCAAAGTGAGTTAGAAATGTAGAAACTAATATTATGAACATAAAACTATTATCTTTTCTTACAGGTCTGTCAAATCTAACGTCAATGTCCATGACTACAGACTCCCAGAGTACCTTAAACTCCAGTACTATAAAGGACACAATCAAGCTCTACGATAATGTCACAGTAAATTTATTTAGATCTTCTGCTTCAAGTCTTCAAAGAATTGGATACTCAGTATTTCCTCTTGTGGCTCTTTCCATCTACCTGTCATTCTAATGTGGTCTTTACAAGAGACAAGATTGGCTGTATTCTAACGAACATTGAAAAAAAAAATCACTCTACCCACCAATTCTCTTAGGAACCATTTTTATCTATTGTTCATTGCTAAGCTCTGGCCAAAAACCAAGGCTGTGCGAAACTTGGGAGTAGGGTTTGGCTGCACGGACCAATAGGAAGTCACAAACACAGAGCTTATTGGTCCTAATGCTCTCACCAATCTCAGTTGCCATTAGAATCGGCAAAGCAGCTTTAAGCAATAACAACCACTTAAGCTGTGCAGGTAATTAGATATGTACAGCCATTTTTGCTCAAACCCGACCTTTCAGTAAATCAACATAAACACAAGAAAATGCACATTGTAGACACCATTTTTTAGAAGCATATTGCAACTCAACACTTGACGACCGAAATAAATTTCCATATCATGAAAACACTGAGCCATCGATGCCAACATTAATAACTGATTGATTGATACAAATCAAATTGTGACGCTAAATAAATAACTTTCCAATGAATTAAATATGACATTATTTACAATACCAATATAATTCTGGCTTTCCTTTCCTACTACTTGAATAATTTCCAGGAGACCTTTTTTCAAATGGGATATCTTTCCCTAATAGAGGAATACTATATCTAATCTCCCTCATGACGGTCAGGATCTTATCTTCTTTGATTATTTGTCTATAGTGCTTTTACCACTATACTATACTATATACTACACTATACTATATCGACTGTTTTTGGAGAGTCCGATATCAGATCATTCTGAGTTATTATATTTAGTGAAATTGTACTCTGAGCTCATTTAGCAAGCCTATTAATTAATACTATTCACTAGTTATTTATACTCTAGTTATTTATACTGTAACAAAAGGGGGCATTTAGCTGACAATATGCAGAGAAAGCAGGGAAGTAGAGTAAAACATTTGTGAAGTAATGCACCTAGATTGAATATAAAGACCTATGTATGAAAAGCAATAGTTTAAGTTTGGTTTAACTTACATGACTTGAAATCCTTCCTCTCAGCAAACAGACATGTGTGTTCATGAGGTAAAATTACCTCACGAAAATGAGTTTGAGCCCTACCAAATTTCAGCCCTTTTTGAATTTTTTTCCCACACACACGAAGAATTTAGTAGGTCAGTGTATAACTCTGCCCAGCAGGTGGCGCTGCAACTTGGTTTTTTTTTTTCACACACACAGACAGACAGACGCCACTAAACATTTATATATTAGATGGTTATATTGGCTCTCAAATAGTTTTGCTTAATAAATATTTATATATTTTAAGTACAGCGATCTGTTGCATCTTATTTGTTTTAATTAGGCAGCTCCCTTTTTTGCGCTGTTTATACTATTGTACTTGGCTGCTCCTTTTTGTGGGATTAACACTTTCCTTCTACAGCTGCAGTAAGGCATTGTGGGAGTGTGATTTATTTCCATATTGTCTCATAGCGCCTGACAATTTTCTTTTTACTATTTACAATATCTGCAACATTTCATTCCCTTCTGAATATTTGTGAAAGCTGCACAGAAGCAGTATAAACACATGCCAGCATCTAGGATAATTAAATGCAAAAATTGGTGTCATGCACATAGTAATTTAAATACAAACACATCCACATTCCTTTAGAATCACCGATTGAATACACACTGTGCTAAGTTACCTATTTTATGGCCTAATGGTTACATTCCAGCTGTTTAGTGAATGGAAAAAGAATACTATATATTCATAAGTAAAGGTTACTATAATAATAATAATAATTATAAGTAAAGATTATGAAGTTCTTACTGATTAAACAAAGTAATTCTTAAAAATAAATATTACTATTAGCATTAAACCTAGGGATCATATACATTATCAGTCTGAATAGAAGGAAGATCTAATATTTATATAATATTGTCCATATTCAAAAGTATTATTTGGAATCTTCACAGACAGTTAAGCCTTTTGTTATAATAAATAATCCATCATTTCATTTGAAGACCTTACCATCTAGAAAATGATAGCAATCATTTTAATTAAAATTTGGTGTTGAGGTCATTTTGGGAAAGTATTTTCAGATTATAAATACACTGCATTTCCACCTTCGCTAGCTTGTACTCTATGTTATGACATCGCCAATTCTCTTTTATGCTTTTAATCCTGAGAATTGATAGAATGTGTGTCTTTAAAATGAGCAGATAGAGAATGTGTAGAGAGGCCATTCCTTGTATTACGGAGATGTTTATCAAGTCTTATTTTCAAAAGTGGCTGGGTTTTTCCAAAGTATTGTTTATTAGACTTTTACAGGAGTTGATAAATCACATTACTAGAGTTATATGTGACGAAGTACCAAATCTTATACTCGGCTATTTTACTATGATCCCTCTTAATGGTGGGTTATAACAGAACCGAACAGATGAAATATACTCGAAATCTAGTTAAATAAATCCACCCTGTGTATTTGTTTAATGCTTGATATCAACACTAATATTAATACCTTTACAAATCTGTAAGTTCTACCTGTAATTATGCTTTTGTAGAAGAGCATGCAAACAAACAAAATGCATACAGAAAACTATATATAAAACTTAAATAAAAATGCATAAAGAAATAAATGTGAATTGAAACATCTTTGTAGGCTGAAGAGGTGTGAGGGGACAGGAATAAAGTTATTTTAGGGGAGGCAGAATATGGGGACCATTAATGATAAATATAAGGCTATAAAGCCAGAGTTTAATGTGAGAAATTAGTGCAACCGAACATCAAAGTGATGTCGGACAGCTCATGGTTCGTAATTGAATTCGCCCCATTATCTGTTTAGATCTTTAATATTTTTCTCCTCTTAAAATATTTTTCTTCTCTTATATTATAAGAGGAGAAAATATAAAAGTTCTAAACAGGTAATGGGGAAAATGTAATTACTCACCATGAGCTGTCGGACATCGCTATGATGTTCGGTTGCACTAAATTCTGGGTACTAGACTACCCAAACATCTTGAATTTTCCTGAGCACCTCTATGAGGTCCAAGGATAGATCAGTGATGTTACAGAGGACATTCCGGAGGGACTCCATGGCACATTGTGGGTAATTGACCCCAATATTTCTAGAAAGCTACATCTCAGAGGTTGTAGAACTATATCATGTCTGGACATTGACATTGGGCATAAATAAGATTGTTTTAAATATACAACATTTGGTAATACAATATGTAACAGGACCCATGTAGCATATGGAACAGTTGTGTCAAAGACATCTTAGAAGAGGTTTCCAGGATATTCTATCACTCAAAATTGGATACATGACTGAGGTGAGTTGCATAGCCATTAAATAAACATGATTTGAAGACAAATTTCTAGGAGTAGTTTGTACTCCAGCAGTTGTTTTATATGTTGAAAGTATAAATTAAGGATTCCTGTTAATGCCTGACAATTAACAGTAGTGTCTTTTCTACTAATTTATTTTTGACTTTTTAAAACCTTGTGTTTCTTGCTTCTTTTTGTGCAATAATATATAGAATATTTGTATATAGTTTTTAGCACCTGCATAAGCTGATGAACATTCCTTTGCTTGTTTACAATCTACAACCCACAGATTATATTCCATTCCTTTCATCAACCTCTATTCTTAAAACATTTTTCAAATTGTCCAATATTTCAACATTAAAGTTAACAGTTATGGGGAAGGTTAATTTGTCTTAGGACTGTTGATGCCACCGCTTAAGGTACAGCAATTAAACTATGCTTCCTATACATGTGACTAGCCATCTGGTAATTCCAGCAAAGCTTGCTTATAACCCATTAGTGACAGATATCACAGTGCTAGTCACTTCTGGGCACTGTACTGTAATCACAGTAATATTGGCAAAACAAGTTACCCTTGACTTAGCAACCAAGTCTGGTGAAAAGGGTTCTAATACAAGACCAGGAAGTAAATAAACAAATGTCTGTGAGCTATAGAACTACAAGTGCAATGACAATGACAAAGAAATAGTATCAATTCAAAACATAAAATGAAAACGTAGGTATCAAAACCATAAGACACCCCCATACAGCACGTAACGTTTATCAGAGCACAGTTAAGGGTGTTCAAAATCAAACTGTTCCCAAACAAAAGACATGAGCAGTAAACAAGTTCTTACCCGGGCTGCCACCAGTAATAGGTCTCCCTGCACTCCCTTTTTTCGGACCCTTAGATTAGGCTTGATGACACCACATAATTTAACCATCTGACCCAAGGAGTCTTAGAAGTTTTGATGTAGAAAAAAAATCAAGTTGATTGTTTTGCGTGTACACGGCCCATCAAGTCTTAATCAGATCAGAAGGCAAGGATTATACAGTTTCACATGAGTTTTATAACAATAATCTTGGCACCCTTTGCAGAGGGGTGTTTCAGGTTGGCATTTACACTTATTAGATAAATATTAACTATGTGCATTTTTATCCAAATAATCTGCCTCTCTGACTTAAACATAAAGAGGCCCTATCCCTGGTGTATGAAGACATTATTTCTCTTATCAGTGTTTCTAAATATTCACTGGTGCTAGTTAGTATGTATTACATAATCACATTCCTAGAAACAAGAAGAAAATTTTGCATAAACATATTCATCTCTTGCAAAACCAAGTTCATAAAAGGGAGAGATCTATGTACACTATGGCTGCTAAACTCCATTTTGTATCCAGATTGCTATTCAACTTCCACAATATGAACCAATCATCATATTTATACCATTATAGTGCTGAAATTGGATACATAACAAGTGCACCTAAAGGTATTTTGTAAGCTGGATAAAAAAGGTGGGAGTTGCAAACAATATATGAGGTGTAGGTGTATGTGATAGTGCTGGTATACTTATTCAATCATATGTAACACAAAGATCGAATCCTTTTTAGTAGTGTAAAAACACAGAGTAATACATGAATTGTCTCAGTTTTCAGTAAACCTACTGGAATACAGACATAAATCACAATGTCTAATTATACTACAAGTCCATTTGGCCCCAATATAATACATGTGACTGTAGTATATTGGGACAGTTCTATATTAAATATTCCTGTTAACTAATATTAAAGTAATTCTATCGTTTTAAAATAATCATTGCCCAATCAATTGAATGTGTGTCCAAAGCACAAAGTGATTTATTTTTAACAGATGTAAATAGTCAACAATTCAATACATTATTATATCATGGTAAAGTACAGTACAGCACAGCCAATACCAAAAGATAAGTACATACCAAATGCAATCGCTTGCGCCCGCTGCGCAATCACCGGACCCGATGGACAATATTCTGTATAGAATATTGTGTCAGAGTTGACTGAGGCCCCAGTGAGATGCAGCTAATATATATACAGTCAGTGTTTCATTGTGAACAATAGAGATGACGTAGATTGTTTCTATAGGTCCAGACGTTGGGTGGGTCCAGGCCAGACAGGTAATAGGTTGATTCAATCTAAGGAATCCAAAGGTGGGGGTCTTCTCTCCAGGGGGTCTGCTCCTTTTCATAGCCAGTATCATACAAAGGTTTTACTCTCTAATATCAATAACTAAAGTATGCAATGTGCGATCTCTTCGCCGACTGCACCGGACAGCTGCTGATGATTAGGGCTTCAATATGATATCAGGCATGACACCTTTCCTTTTACCTAAACCTTTAATAACACTACAATGTACATATAATCACTATATATATATATATATATATATATATATATATATATAGACTAATAATAAACCGAATACTATCTGCTCCTGAATTACAGTGTAACAGAACCAATATGAAATGATATAAATAACTAACTGTTGTAATGCGAGTGTGTGCGTGCGTATTTTACCGTGCGAACGCACCACGTCACGTAACACGTGGCGTACGCTTCGCAATACGCACGGCAAACCAATATTAAACCAATATACTTTCGTTCATCCAATTATACGACTTCAACAGTCCACCCTTTGATAGTACAATAAACTATCACCTTAAAGATGTTATAAGCAGGATCTCAGTACCACGTTTCATTGTTATGTAATACAAATCCCCTTTGGTGTATGTCCACACTGTTTGTAGATCTAAACAAGTTATCATAAGAGAGAGTCTTAATCCTCTAAACGACTTCTTCTTTTACTATAAACCGTACACTTCTGGAGCTTGGAGATAACTTTTTGTATGCCCTTCAAGGGTGCAATAAAACACTTAATACATTATTTGGAAAGGTACATGGTACAGTAGAACGTGTATCAGCTATACAGAATTCTCTACTATAGTTCTTCAAGTTTAACAGGTTCTTCTGTCCAACGCATGTCTTTAAGCTCAGAATACATTTAAACACTTCATGTTCATCAATAGCATCATCCTATGTCTATCAATAATGTCATATGCAATCTCTTTCAGCTTGCGTTAATATACACACATCTCATAATGTCACCAGTTCTTTTCATCAACACTTGTGGGCGGGCTATTGTCTGTTCGTTCTTCCCAGTCTCCCAATACCCAGATTTAACAGTGATCGGCTTGTAAAGCATTGGGAGACTTCAGACTAAGGGACCTAGGTGTCCTACTTTTTTCCCTAGTGACCTCCCACCCATAGTTCGGGTACCTCAAGAATATTTAGTGGAAAGAGAACTAATCCTACTTGATATAATCACTGAGGCACGCGTGAGCACGCCCAGCACTTTGTTTGGTCTAAAACCTTACCCTCCCAAGAATGGTAATCATTCTCAAGGATGCCTGCTCAAGTCCGAATATTACTGGACTGGCATCGCTGGGTGTGTCTCTTTTTTTTAACTATGGGGTCGCCGTACTTACGGACGTAATGCTACTCAGACAATAGCCCCTCGCACTTTCTCCAAGCTCCAAGGTTTCCAAATTTTCCTTTACCCCTGAATTGAATAGAGTAATTGACTGGACTGATTATGCTACTAACTTCTTCCTCCCCAATACCTCCTTATCACTACCTGAACCAGTCTCTGTCACCTGCTATTAATCAAAAGAATTAACCGTCCTGAGAAGAGAGTGAAATGAGAGAACACAAAAGAGGAAAAACTACAACTTCATGCTGGACAACAGTCTTAGCCTTTGGCTCAGGTGCTACTAACTGCATCCGAGGCCTTCCAGTACAGACTCATGAGTGCCCTTAGACCCTTCTCTGAGTGTTGGCCCCTCTGCAGTGGGTGGTATGGGCACCAGTGTGTCTCTGCTACCCTTAAAGCCGTGAGGCTGGTAGCCTACACCTGGTACCTGTCTGGCAAATAACCTAAGCTTAAGAAATTACTGCTCCACGACTTACTCTCCTGATCCAACATCCTGACAGTTAGTGTGACCTTTCAGGAAACAGTGTTTTGAACGTTCTCGGTTGCTGTCTCACTATTTACCTTCTCTCAAGGTCTAACCTAGCCTCCCAGTTACAATCTCATCTCACGAGGGGTCAAGAATATTTCAAAAACTGACAGGTTAGGAGTCTGCCCAGGGGTGATCTTTTGGTAGCGGGAAAGGACTAGTGGCACTTCAATCAAGTTCCAACTCTTATTCTATTCAATTCATTCTACCGAGTACCACTACTTTATGTTCACACTGGTTTATGGCTAATTGAAAGTATGTGATTTGTTACCACTACTCATACATTATACATCTATTATCAATAACAAGAATACCCCTATCATCTATTATAACTCTAGGACTATCACATTGAATAACAAAAGCTTTGAGTATGATACAGTAATACATTAGACACATTTCAATACACCTCTACCCAGACATTTTTCATTGGTACACCTGTGTATACTTGAGGATCCTGCATGGTGGTAATTGGATGACGTGTATTTGTTTTACCTGGAGGAAAACCCATCAGCAGGAGGGATATGGGATGGCTCTATTGGTCTACCTTGTCCATCTCTCCAGAGTCCACCAGACTCCTCACCACATCTCTTCACCTTCCAGACAGTTTATCCTTCAGGTAACACAAATCTTCCTATATTAACCAATATGTGTATGCGTGCACGTGTGTGTGTGTTCACCTTTCTTAAAACTAAAACAATACAACGAAAAACAAACAAAACATAGATTTGTTAGCTGTCACATAAAACCCTGTTGTCTATTTGACAGCTATGTTCTCCCTGGTGTGACAGCCCTGTATGGTTGTGCGTGTAAGTGTGGACCTTACTAGCAGCTACTTCAGTTGGTAACTGTGTCACTGTATAAAGTCCTCTATGTAGTGTCCTAATCATGTGCTGGTATTGCTATAAAACGATTTCTCAGTCACCTCAACATCGCCCTCTAGACTAGAAAAATGCTAAAGACCAATGTATATCAATCGATTTTCCCTCTGCCAACTCACATGTCATTCTCAGTACCTCATATTCAGCTACTTGACTAAGTGGGAAAGGCAGAGAGGTCTCTTTCTATAACACTTTCTTCAAATATAACAGTATCCAGTACATGCCTGTCTAACAGTGAAAATTATAAAACATGAAAATTCTACATTTTCTAGGGTTTCACATTATGTCGTATCTTGTGGTAAAAATCCTACTCCAATGTTCTACAGAGATGCATATCTGTATGCCTATCCTCTAGCAATCTCCTGTCTCCACCCTTTGTGCATCCATAAAAAGGCACATTTTTGTACAGGAGGCACGAACCAAAACAAAAAAAGAAAACAAAAAAACAAAACAGATATGCAATCTATAAAACATGAATCGTATTTCCACAACAGAACCTTTCTGCTTAAAAAAAAATCAGCAGTTTCTATACACATGAAAACAAAACCCCTGACTGTTTCTGTAACTTATGTCAATCTAGTGTGTGTATCTCTGAATTTGTCTTTTGTAAAAACATACAATATGTTTTAGCCCCATTGTTGAGACTGTCTGATTTTATCTCTACCAGAGCAGAGAGAGAGAGAGAGAAAGAGAGAGAGTGAGAGAGAGAGAGAGCGAAGTAGAGAGAGAGAGAGTTAGAGAGAGGGGGGGAGAGAGAGAGAGAGAGAGAGAAAGAGGGAGAGAGAGAGAGCGAAGTAGAGAGAGAGAGAGTTAGAGAGAGAGGGGGGGAGAGAGAGAGAGAGAGAGAGACTAGCGTTTGTGTAAAGAATGAGAAATAGGAAAGCAATGAATGATGGGAATACAAAGGTTTGAATACGAACATACATGTAGAAAGGGAGATTTTTACAACAAAATGACAGCTGGATTGGACTCTGACTCTATGGGGAAATGGCTGTATTCATTCCACTGTTCCCCTTAGCTATTTGCTAACTATGACCCCTCTCCATACTTGACTAGGGGTTCTTAACAGTGCAATCCAGTGTCGTCCGTCATTTGTTCATTAAGAACTCGGTATCTCATTGACTACATACCTTTTCAACGGACTTTTCTAACTTATAATAGAGAAATGTGAAAATGTACTCTTAGTGACTCATTTTTTTTTCTGAAATACATAAAACGATATTTTGGAGCAAAGTATGTACATACTTCATTGTTGGATAATGATTCTCAGCCAAACAAATTATCATGAGTCACTGCAGCCTAAAACAAAAGAGTGTTCCAATTGTCTATTGTTAATTAGTCTTTCAAGAGTAATTCTTCTATTTCTCTATCTCACCCCTTTTAAACACTTGTCTATACTTCTTTTGTGTCCCTTTTATCTGTGAAAAGAAAAACAAGATAGTTATCTTAAAACAGCAAACAAAACAAACATTTCTATTCTTTGCCGTCGGCTAGCGATTTAGGAAAACAAACATGTGACAACATAAACCGAACAAACAAAATCAACAAAGATTACTTTTAAAAAAATAAGTTTCTTTCTACATTTTGCACCTTAATGCTCACCACAGATTAACTCTAGAGTTGGCTATATTTCTCCCCCAGAATACTAGTTGTTACAGAGTGTGCACTCAATTAAAGGGGAACCTCTAAGAGAAGTGTACGCCTCCTTTGTGGATGTCTATGTGATTTCCAACCCAGGTATTCATTCTTCTCTCTACACAGTTCCTACTCATGTGTCCCTTCTTATGGCAGTAGAAGCACGTCCCTGTCATGTCTTCACAATGTTTTGCTAGGTGTCCTATTTTATTGCCTTGAAAACACTTCAACTCGTGTTGTTTCTCTTCCTTTTTACAATCTTTCCTAATGTGTCCTTCTTCTCTGCACTTGTAACATCTCACTATTCTGGGTTTCCTGTTATGTGGATTGTATTCTGGTGGTCGTGTGTGCAGTCCCTCTAGTGCTGGGATACTTATCATCATTACCCTATCACTTAGTGTCTCTTTCTGTTTGTTTATACTTTTATCATGTTCTATAGCTGACTCCCTGAGAGCACTTACAGTGGTTCCTTTCCAGTATGGTAATGAAGTTTGCACCCTTCTTTTCAAGTTTTCCCTGAGGCCATCCATTAGAACTTTAACAGCAACCTCTCTGTAATATAGATTATCTTTTATGTCTGGTACCCCAGTACATTTGCCCATTGCTATCAAAGCTCTGCAAAAATAGTCTGCTGCATTTTCACTATCTTTTTGCTGGATACTAAAAATTTTACTCCAGTCCACTATCACTGGGAAATATGTGGCCAACTGTGTGATTATATGTCTAATATTGTCCTGATTATCATCCTCGGTTAAGGATTCATCCTCCTCCAACATACAATCCTTAATGAACTTTTGTATGTCAGTATTGAGAGGAAGACAGGTCTTCAATAATACTCGCCAATCGTTATTAGTTGGCTCGTACACATTACCATAATATCTAATAAACTGCTGACATTTGGTCAAATCTTTCCTAGGATCAGGGAAATCAGACAAAATTGAAAATGTTTCAGACCTAGTGCATGGATCATGCTTTGCTACATGTTTTAGGGGAACATCATTATTCCTGTCTGCTTTCCCATTGGGAACTGCTGCTGTGCAGACAGGATGTAAGTCTACCAAATCACTGAAACTAGTTGCTGAAATTGCTGCTGCAGTACAATGGATGTCTCCCCCTGTGTTAACCTTTTCATTATTCTCACCATTTTCAGCAGCTGCCCCTGCTGGTGGGACCGTTCCTCTTCTTTGTCCTGAAACATTACTTTTAACGTTACTTAAAACAACATACAACTTACTAGTTACAGTTTTTACATTTTTGGTATTGGCTGTA
This sequence comes from Mixophyes australis, assembly GCA_036250195.1. Classification (NCBI taxonomy): domain Eukaryota; kingdom Metazoa; phylum Chordata; class Amphibia; order Anura; family Limnodynastidae; genus Mixophyes; species Mixophyes australis. The sequence continues at coordinate 95,921,844 of JAVHZZ010000011.1, read as the reverse complement.
CTTCCCGCCCCGACCGAATTTATCGGGGGCGTGTTTGCGCTCAGTTCGCCACGCTTTGCAACGCACACTTCCGGAATGCTTGTTTCCGGTACGCTTACTTCCGCTGAACACGTGTTTTTCCTTACACTCACTTCCGCTGTGCGTTCGCTGCTCTGCCACGTGTTACCTTCCATTTGCCACGATTTTAAACAATGATTATGTGCATTTCTCACTTTCGTTGACTTAATCAACCGTACTTTATCTTTTACGGTATTAAGCACCTCTGCATTAAAACTCCCTGTTGTTGGGAAAGGCCTATCACAATCTTTGGTCATTTCGACCCACGTGTCACAATACACAGTTGCGTATGCACCATATTTTGCACACATGAGAAATCTCGCTGACTCAATAAGACCTTCCTTAGGCAGTAAATTGGCAATCTCTAGCGTATGCCTAGCACCCATGTTGTACAATATACTTTCTACCCGGAACACAGACACACCGCAATGCTCTGTTCCTTCCGGCCAAATGTGAAACACAGACACACCGCAATGCTCTGTTCTTTCCACTAAATAATTTCAACTCTGTTGCTATACTCACCGCTAGAGATCTATTATGCTCGGTGAACGTATTTCCTTTAGCCGCGCTCACTCGCTTTTCTCGCCCCTGGCGAGGTTCCCTAATACAGAAATATCACTGTGGGCCCCAAGGGCTATCAGCTCCTCGATACCCTGGCTCAACCACAAAAATCTGCTGAGTTTATTATCGCTGGGAGCGCAAGTTAATACAATCAACCTGCCTTTCCAGTATAATTCCTCCTAGCTGCTTCACCAATTCGCACTAACGGTGCGATCGGATCGCACTGCCTACCAATACTAATTATTAGCAAACCTTGCGATCTATTGGTAGCGCTTTGCGAAAACCCGGTTTTCGCATTCGGTATACCTGCCCTGTATACCGTCCTTCAGTTGGGCAATTCGCCTCGTCAGACAGCAACTGAGCACCTCAACAATAAACAGTGTATCTACGTTACAAAATCGCACACTATACACCTTTTCTGCGCAGAAAATTGAAAGTTCCCAACAACCGTAATAATGTCTCAGAGGCTTTCACAAGTAATTATACTATGCATATAATAACTATCAAAACAATTGTTCAACCACGTGGCAAATCTACCGGAAGTTTGCGTACGCACAGCAGGAAGTACACATACGCACAGCAATGCAATACACTTTAAACCATTAAAACGACAATAAAAAGAAACATTTTTCTTTCTTGTCCCTAGATTCTAATTAGCGTTCCTTCAGTCTATGCAACAACGGACATTCGGTTTCGCAACACACAGTGAACCACAGGTATTAGACGTATTACGTTCTTTCCTGCTTTATACGACGCGTCCGTCCATCCACCCTTTGTTGAGGAACCGAATATCGTAAGCGTTGCATACCTGCCGGTAACGTAATTCCTAACTCACGAGCCCCCAAATTATTAAAGTAATTCTATCGTTTTAAAATAATCATTGCCCAATCAATTGAATGTGTGTCCAAAGCACAAAGTGATTTATTTTTAACAGATGTAAATAGTCAACAATTCAATACATTATTATATCATGGTAAAGTACAGTACAGCACAGCCAATACCAAAAGATAAGTACATACCAAATGCAATCGCTTGCGCCCGCTGCGCAATCACCGGACCCGATGGACAATATTCTGTATAGAATATTGTGTCAGAGTTGACTGAGGCCCCAGTGAGATGCAGCTAATATATATACAGTCAGTGTTTCATTGTGAACAATAGAGATGACGTAGATTGTTTCTATAGGTCCAGACGTTGGGTGGGTCCAGGCCAGACAGGTAATAGGTTGATTCAATCTAAGGAATCCAAAGGTGGGGGTCTTCTCTCCAGGGGGTCTGCTCCTTTTCATAGCCAGTATCATACAAAGGTTTTACTCTCTAATATCAATAACTAAAGTATGCAATGTGCGATCTCTTCGCCGACTGCACCGGACAGCTGCTGATGATTAGGGCTTCAATATGATATCAGGCATGACACCTTTCCTTTTACCTAAACCTTTAATAACACTACAATGTACATATAATCACTATATATATATATATATATATATATATATATATATAGACTAATAATAAACCGAATACTATCTGCTCCTGAATTACAGTGTAACAGAACCAATATGAAATGATATAAATAACTAACTGTTGTAATGCGAGTGTGTGCGTGCGTATTTTACCGTGCGAACGCACCACGTCACGTAACACGTGGCGTACGCTTCGCAATACGCACGGCAAACCAATATTAAACCAATATACTTTCGTTCATCCAATTATACGACTTCAACACTAAGAATCAAAAAATGAAACTTTGTTCATATAGCAGGTATCTGGAATTAAAATGGAGATTTATAGCAATGTCTATTAAGCTAGCATTGTATTTAGGACATCAGGGGGCAAATGTATGAACGTGCGGGTTCTTCAACACCCGCGTGTTCGGCGATTAAATTTCAAGCGGCGCTGCATTGTAAAGGGAAGCTTCCCTTTACAATGCAGTGCTGCTTGAAATTTAATCGCCGAACACGCTGAACACGCGGGTGTTGAAGAACCCGCACGTTCATACATTTACCCCCAGAACTCCTAAATGATATCTATCTATTTTAGTTGTTAGAACAGCTCTGCTGATTGTCGCTCATTCCAGTCATTAGATGATTTTTATTAGTACAATGCAAAAGGGCCATAACACATAGCAAACAACCAGCAATTAGTTTGGATCAAGTTAAAGGCTAAATATTGTTTCATGGACTTTTATGGGTTAAATGTGTAACATAGACCATATGAATAAATGTTGTAAGTAAACCTCTATTTATAAAAAGAAAGCTGATTAACACTGTATTGTACTGTATATTGTTACAATTGGTCTTTTAGTGACATAGTCCTGCAATTATATATTTTCATAAGTTTTTAATTAATCAAAACAAAGTGTCTAATTTTATGGGCAGAAATAGCATTAGCACATGTTTTCCATATGCTGCAAACTGCAAAAAGGATTGAATTGATTACTGCAATTAGTCATAATTTCAATTGAAAATATTTTCTCAAAAAAAATGAATAACTGAAGTGTTATCTGACAAATATTGTCACGTTTAATGTCAGCTGAGTATATATTTGGTTGCAATTGTTTAAAAGTCAACATATAAGATATGTATAGCACATACCCATCCACCTAGTTAATAGTCAAGAGGCTTTATTTTTTATTGCTTCCTTCACCCCATACCTAATTTTAACTAGATTGAAAGAAAAAAAGGTTTAAACTCTTTGATATTATTGGTTACATTATTTAGTGAAAAATATATCTGTAACATAGAAGTAATTTGATACATTTTGTTGTGAAATGTTCCTATCTTGAGGTACATTTAATTATTATTATTATTATTAATAATTATTATTATCAGTATTCAATTAGTGTTTTTAAAATATTAAATGTCAAGCCCGATTTTTTTAAACTAACTAATTATTTTACAGATTAAATTAATTTTCAGCATGTTCTGATGTTCTGATCAATTACTTCCTGAATCTTTAGACGCAAAAACTGTCTTCTACATAATTCTCGCTGTTTTTGTACTAGTTAAGTTGATGCATTCTCTTTGCTTGGCATATTGCATTGTATAACTTTAAATATATATGCAGGTTTAATCTGATGAATGAAATACTTGCTCCTTTCGTATGAGGATGAATTGAAGCTCTTTGGGATCTACAGTGGTCTTGAAGCCTTTTTTTAAGACATAGAATAGGGAAAATGGTCTATAATGCAGTCATTTAAAAAGTAATTGTGGATAACTAATAATATAATAAAGTACTAAAATAGTGTTTATAGATACATATCTAGAGTAAGACGTATTTCCTTTAGAAACCTTGTTGGTATTGTCCCAGTGAGGATCCCCAGTGCTCAATATGCAGGAAGGATTTCCTGCCCTTAATTTGATCCCAATGCTCTAAATAGATGGAAAAATATAATACAAAAAGTAGGTGAACTCCTTTAGAACTTCCGGCTCAATTATTCTAAACACAGAACAATAATAGGAAATACTTAAGCACTACATTATTGTAAAAATCCAAAGAGGATGGACACCTCTGTTTACTTCAGCAGCTCCCATCTTTCTTCAGATTCATACATTCATTCATACATACATTTATATACCAATACATTGATTATATTCACAAAGCAGTTCATTCTTGTTGTATATCCTCTCGAACATAAACAAACTAAAATTATAATATATTGTGTTACTTAGGAAGTAAAATTCCCATTCCATGTTTTCAGGTGGATGCATGACTCTCCAAATATTTCTTCATGTTAAATATGTTCTAATATCAATAGCTCTAACAAGCTATTTGGTGAAAAAAAATTTTTTATATGTAGTGCCCCACTTCGAGTGATAAATGAGTTCACACACTTTAGACTTGACTGGTTCCAATATGAGACCAAACAGCACACTCCTGTGGTTACATAACATTTCAATAAAGAGATGCTTTGTTTTTAGTATATCATATCAATCATCGTCATCGTTATATGTGATTTTCTTCCTTCTTTATTTCTCCATAATAATTACAAATTTATGCAGAGGAGGAAAACATAAACAGGAAATCTAATGTGCGCCTTTTAAACACTTAAAATCCTCTTATTAAAAACTACGCTTGAATCACTGTTATGTATTAATGTAAAATGGGTCGGCATACTTTAAATTTTTTAATAATATTTCCTCTATTTTCTAGAAAAGTACATTATAATAAATTAGCAGTGCATCCTATTTTCTGTAGACCATATGGACTTTCTAAATGAAAAATCATAAGTTTAGCTTCAAAATTAATATAATTAGGGATCATATAGCTTGCTTTATGAAATAAATAAAAACATTATTCATTTTGACAAACACATGTAAAATAAATGGATTTCCAAATTAAAAATATCTGTGAACCTTATATGTAAACCAACTTTGATCAATATTTATCATTCATTTTTGTTTAAAGATAGTGCTCATTGTAAAGGGCCTTTCTAAAGGTGACTAATGACAAGGACTTATTGCTATGTTTTTGAAGAAATTTTTTTTTTTATAAGAATCTTTTATTATAGAATAATAAAAGCTAAATTTAGAAGTAAAAACAAAGAATCTATCAGTTTTCTTAAATAAAGATTTCAAAATATTAAAGAAACATTGCCAGATAAAAATTATATTAAGTTATATCAGCATGAGCTTGATTTCTGGTCAATTCCCTAGAATAGCAAACCTATATTGATGTTGATCACTCCGAATAATTTTCTATTAACTCTTCTAAATTTACCCCAATAATTGATCAATCCATGGCTATTAGTCGTTTTTTCTTTTTCTGTATTTTGGTGTTTTTGTCCAAGTCCATGGAGTATTGGTTAGTTCTACAATATATATAGTTGCCAGGCTTGATTTAATTAATACAGGTCTTTGTGGCAATAACTGGCTCATAACTACCAAGCCCGACAGTGCTATTTAAAATATTCTGTGGGGGGGTGATAGTGATATGTGAATCCTAAACAATAAAATTTGTGAAATAAACAATATCTCATTGCCAAATAAAAAGTAAATTATCTATGTATCTGCCATAGAAGATTTCCCACAAATGGATCAGAGCAACTGAAAATCTATCAAAACATTGCCATATTAAGGTTAGCATAGCTTGGCGTTAAATTTAGCGTTACTAATAAAATAAAAAAATAATAAAAAAAATATTATATATATATCATCATCATCATCATCATTTATTTATATAGTGCCAACATATTCCGTAGCGCTTTACAATTGGGGACAAACATATATACATATATATATAATCGATTGTACATCATGTCGACCAATAATAATTATCTTGCCATTTTCAATTATTGCTAATTTTAAATATAGAAGAGGTCTCTTTTATATAAAATTACAGAGAAACTATGTGGTGTCTGGAGAAAATAATCAACAAGTTGAGAAAGATTAGATATGAGAGACCCAATCCCTGAAATAATAGGTCTTCCTGGTGGGTTAGTCAGATCTTCGGGAATTTTATTTAAACAATAGAAGTAGGAGTGATAGTACTTTGTGTGTCTCAAAAAATATCTTTGCTAGAAATATAGCACCATCAACCTCTGTCATTTTTTAACAGAGCACTTCATTTTTGTTATTTATATGAACGATCACTAACAAGGGGAACATAAAATTGAAATATAATTTTAAATAATCACTCCTGAAGGTATAACAAAACATAAGAGTCTGCTAATGTACACATTTATAATCTAGATTGCTCAATTCTTTCTTCAGTATGTTCTGTGTACAATGAAAATAATCTCAACCATGTGATCATGCTAACAAAACATGCATTAAATATTTTCACATATAAGGGACATATGTTATCTCTATCAAAGAGATGTTTTCACACAGAATCCTTTTTCTGTGAGAAAAGCCTATTTAAAAACACTGGTATATATCATATGCGAAAACAAGATTGGAATGCTTCCCATGAGATGGGGATGTGAGTTATAACAAATTGCCATTGACTTAGACTCTTCTTGGCCTGTCTGGTGGATGAGACTGGTAAATATTTAAATAAGCCTTGTTGGACTATCCACTATGGACTATTCTTCTTTGGAATTTTGGGGCATTGAGCACTAAGAAGGTTCAATGTGACTCAGCGGTTACCATTGTAGTGCTGGCACTTGTACTTAATTACTAGCCCCAGAGAGCTGTGGATAACACAAAGACACTTGGGAAACTCACCTATATAGTCATATGTATGTGCTCAAATAAGTGTTTGGTTTACTATAGTTCCTAATTAGCAGCAAATGGCTTGTTTGCCCATGTTGGGCATATGCTGATGATGTCAACCAGGCATCTATTTAATCTGATTTGCCCTCTTACTACATTTGCTCTTTTACTAACAATATATTTTGTACTAACAGTTGTCTGAGGTCCTCATTTGTCTGAGTGTATTATTGTTTACTATTCTGACTTTTAATCCCCATGCTTGCTTGTAACCTTGACCTTTGACTTGGTTATCCATTTATGGATTTATGAATCTGTGCTGTTTGCTGCTGAACTTGGAGCAGTATTATAATACTGTGGTTTAGGTGCTAGACCAGACCTTGGTCTGTATCTGGCTAACGCCTTTTCTGTGAAGTGCATTGCTCTCTTACAGGAGTCCATGGCGAAAGCTGTAGGTCTTATTAGTCTCAATGCCCATGTTTACCAGTGTTAATTGCTTATGGCATAATGGGTCCACTTTTGTGAAATTGTGCGACAACACTGCATTTAATCAATGGAATTAAAATTGAGATTTCCCGTTAAGCTCAAAACTTCCCTTCATCTCTAGTTGCTCTCTAATTGTTATTTAAAAGGTTGAACAGACAAATGAATCATCCAGAGGATGATAGGACCCCTATCTATTGCACCAGAACACACCTCTGTACTAAGTTTGAACTGAACGCATGAAAAATATAACCAGTGATGCAATGAGTGGGCAGAAAAATTTACTTTATTTGATCATTTTAAAATCACACAAATTCTGGTGGTACAGTAATTAAACAGACAAAAACATAAAAGATCCATTTCCAGTTAAAAGGTTGAAACTAAGTGCTAGTACGGGAAAGGAGAAACAGTCTGGGCAGATTTGGTGATTAGTAATATGCAGAAACTGTGGTTAGTGCTAAATAATATGTCTCCCCTACTGGTTCATCATATACACTGTAATAATGTGCATCTCATCTCTTTGTCAGGTCTAGTGCCTGTGTGGAGAGTGCACAGAAGCCTCAGTGGGGAGGATTGTAGTAAGGATTCTACCAGAATGCACCTCAGACCAGAACTAACATATTTATGACCTAGGAATATAGGTAGCAAAATATAATTGTAAATAAAGTTTCCTTATATGTGTGCCTACTTCACCTTGAATAGTGTATACACCAACCCTCCACCCTCTCTACCAAAAGTAACATTCAGAGTGGCATCATCTAATATGAAGCAAACCTCCGAATGACTGTTTCACCCTGTACATGGTCTTCATCATGAATAGGAATTTATTTTTGTTGCTCTTAGATATATAACAACAGCTCTGTTGTATAGTTATAAATGTACCCAAATACCGCACCTTATACTGTATGTTGTCTTATTCATAATTATTTTATTGTGGACTTCCTTTTTAAGTAATCTCTAGGGAAGTTAAGAAGTGGAAGTTTTAGTAACAAATGGTCATCTAGAATAATGCACTTCATAATGTATACATCTTATCCAGGGTCGGCGTTACCATTAGGCAAACCAGGGTAGTTGCCTAGAGTGCTGATGGCTAGGTGGTACCTAAAACAATGGATGACTGCCAGTGTTGCTGAAAATATATAATTAGAAGGCAATGCCATTAGATATTTGCAGCCAAAGCATAGATTAAAATAAAATAGATAAAGATAGTAATCAGGGATATTTAAAAAAAATATTTAAAAAAATGATTTATTATTATTTTCTTGGGACGCTGCCTTCTTTTTTTCATTAGAATTAAATGTTAGATAGGAGTTTGAGAAATAAACTTGAATCAGATCTATTAGCACAGTTAACCAATTATTCTTTTTTTTTTTTTGTTAAAAAGGAAAACCAAATAATTTTGTTAATGGTTTAGCATAGTCTAAAATTTTCATTGCCCCTACAAAATAGTCATAATATGTGTTTTCAGCATCTTCATTTGTGTCTTTATTTTCAATCTTTTGCTTCACCACAGCCAGAAAATCTTCCTGCAAAGTCACCAGTTTCTTCCAGGCATTCATTTGCAGCTTCTGTTCCATTTGCGATTGCTGCAGCTGTTTCTGCAATTGTTCTCTCTCACTAAGTAATTGTTTCCTTTCAGCTGTTAATTGTTCCCGTTCGGCAATGAATTGGTACCTCTCAGCAAGCAATTGTATCCGTTCATCTTGTAACTGTAGCCTTTCTTTAACCAACTGGCAACTCATCACAATCTAAATTTATGGAAAGTGGAATGAAAATCATAAATTAAACACAGTTCATCTATGATAGAGAATCATGCGACAATCACGCACATCCACGCACACTTCCATTCATTAACAGAATTTAAGATGTTTGTATTTAAATATGCTTCATGGGGGCATAGATCTGGTCACAAGTAGATTCCTTTCACCTGAGAACATGCCCACTTGCAATATCATTTTATGAATATACAATTTGTTGCTGAACAAAAAGAAGGACTCTAATTGTCGCTGAGATTTCAGTGGTCAGGCTACATATTGATCACTGCTAGCATTGGGGCTGCCGCCACCATGGGCACATATAGCATAGACCACACAACACAACCAGGCACTACCCTCCTTCTACAGCAGGCATGTCAAACTTAAAACCCCAACTGAGCCAAATAATTAAAGCCTAACATTGTGTGGGCCGCAAGGAAACTAAAAAGAAATAAATAACCATCGTCAGCACAAACAGGTAATACATTTGATAAACAATCGACAAACTGACATATAAATGTACTTGGACACCAACATACCAAACAAATAATGATAATGTTTTGAGCACAAACAGTCACAGACCACCAAGTACCAAGCAGTGCGCTTGAATTACGAAAGCGCACTGTTCTGACTGCATGCGACAACATACAGCGCGGGTGGAGGGAGACGAGCAGAATCGGCTCGCATATTTGTCACGTGACACTGACGGGGAAGGTTGACTGGACTCACATGCAAACTGTTCTGTCATATTCAGTGAATTTTTAAGTCATTTAACAGAATAAAATAAAACGGGAGCCGCATTCCACTTCTTTTCCCATAGTAGCAAAAAATATGCTTTTGGGATGAATTTGCAAGTTTTACAGGTATATTCGTTTCCTAAATGTTAGCATTGGAACTGGACAGAATTTAAGAATTTTTGTCTCTATTGGATCTTGCTCACTAATGAAGCACAGCCTATCATGTCAATTGCCCTAGACCTAGAGGTATGGACATAGGTGTGACTGAAGTCCAAGCCCGTAATGCCATCAAAACAACTACATGTTCCTGACACCAACCTTTAAAGACTTGTAGTGTTCAAATGCAAAGCAAAGAAAATAGCCAGGCATCAGACTTGCTACGTAAAGTATATGCAATTTATTCAATTTTGAAATTATATTGACAAATAAGATGGACCGTAAATAGTGCATTAGTTCAATATTTTATTGTTCAAACAAGTAGAAATAGTTGTCCCTATTTTGAAAAGAAATCATTGTTCCATTTTTTCAGACTGCCAAATTGCTTTCCACTTTAAATGAGAATGTTACTTCTGTAAGTAATATATGTATTGTTATTAAGCAATTTCAACAAAGCTTACCATAGATGTGGGAGAAGTAAGGAAACATATGATGGGAAGGACACCCAAGGGAATTATATTATATTTTTTGTTAGTAAATTGCAAAATGTTTTTTTTTTTTAAAATAAAATCAAAAAAGGAGGGGAATAAATTGTATATGCTTATGGACAAACCTTCAAACTGGACTCACATCTTTTAATACTTCTCTTTAAAAGTTATGATGTCCACAAGAGCTGCAACATCTGAAGTGATATTAGGGCAATGCATGAGGTTCTAAAACAAATTCAATGATAATCAAACCGGATCAGGGGCAAACGCAAGATTTGTAAAGGGGGGTTTCCACACCACGCCACCAGTGGGCGTGACCAGCATGCATGGGGGCATGGCTATAATATTAGACAGTGCTTAGCTGCTCTCCAACTCTTCCTATCCCCAAAATACACATGGGCAATGGTGCGTGCACTACTGTTAGGTGCACAGCTCTCCCTTTTCAAGCAAAGACGTGTGAAGCGGGGGCAGGGTCCAGTCACCTCAATTATACAGTGCCTCAGGCTTGGAGGGGGTTTCCAGGGACTAGGTAACCCCCCCCCCCCCTGCTTTGCCTATGCGGGTTATTGGTAAATGTCATCAGAACATATCCATGATCAGCTTGCGTGTGTGTGCTGCAGTCTTGCAAACACATTAAAAGGCCACAATGAAGCCTCTTCATCATGATATTGTCAGGGACCAATTTCAGAGTGAAAGGGAATGGCTCTATCTGTACAGCATTATTCTTTACATTTAATAACTTACCATTATTAGTATAAACACCACCAGAGCTAGATACAGAATAGGTTTTAAGAGATGAGTAATTAACTTATTGGGCTGAATCATCAAACGATGCTCCACTTTCTGTTTTGATTTTAGTTTCTGAAAAGACAAATATAGATGCATACTGTAGATTATTAATTGGACTTTTCTTTGTGCAGTTCTGTAATGTACAATAATATTGTAAGAATCCATTAATAATAGAAACAGCACGTTTATATAGAGCATAACATTGTGTTCTTTGGTTACTAGCACATTCATTTCTCCATATAATAAAAATAGCAACACTATTTATAAAGAAGGTCTATATCTCCTTATTTTACACTTTCGTCCAAATCACCAACAGATTACCAATTATTATATCACTTATCCTCCACTTATTGGGATTCCAATATGGTATATTGTTTGTTAAAAGATGGCTAAAGTTGAATATTTGTTACTATATTATAAAGACAACACTGAACTGTACTATAGTTAGATTTTCTTGTTATTGTTGTCACAAATACTTACATATATGTAAAAGAAGAAGTTTGTTTGTTTGCAAATATCTTCTACAGCTCTCAAGGTAAAGTTGCCAAATCTTACACAGTTATTTAGTATCGAAACAGTAACTTATTAGACCACATGACTATAACCTGACAATTCCACAAAGCGACAGAGCGACAAATATCGAAACCATCATGTTTTAGTTATAAACAAATGTTTGACTGCTAAAAGGAAACCTGGTCGCAACATGACATAACGACAACGCAACAGATCTTTTTTTCTAAATAGCATTTTGGGTCTATTATCCAAATAATTGGCTAATGAATAAAAACTGCTACACATTATAAATCGAACTTGCGCAACGCCGGGTGACCCTGCTAGTTATTTAAGTGTAGTGGTTGGGGTCGTGGATAATTGCTTCACCCTGGCCCCGCTCCCTGCTGTAATAAACCAAAATTGGTATTGTATAGCAGGGGGTACCCCAGTGCAAGCGAGTTCATACACTGCCAGGTTTAGTAAAATAGTATACTTAATCAAACTACTAAAAAAGTAGCTGGAGAAACTGAAGGAGGAGATAAAAATGAGTGATTCTGCTAAGTATGTTGGCCCCGTAGACAAAGTCCTCATGACATTTTGGAAACCATGCTGCATCCTAGGTTTAATTCATATGCAATGACTTTCTATCCAACTGATACAAATCTTCACAGATGCAAACAGCTTCTTGTGAGCAAGTTGTCGGCCCAGTTTGCACATGACACGCCCCCTGTATCAGCTTCTCCTATCAAATGCTAATGCCAGAAAAAAATTACCTTTACTATCACACTAGTGATGATTCAACACAGCCCACCAATGTGAAAGATTATTATGACATCTGGTCAGGCTTAAAAGAAATGCCCAAATATTTTGACACCTCTAACACATCTCAATCTGATACACCTTGCATTTGTAGAATGGAGAAGGATTACTTTAATGATAATGTACAAATTAACATCTCAGACAGTCCCTTTGAATTCTGGGAGGAGAAAAAAGACAATTCCATCTTGCACTATTTTATGGCCTTGGTCTATCATCTTGGCTAAAAAGTTTTCTGCTGCCACCGCTATCCAGTCTAATGAGTTTTTATTACTGCTTTTCTACAATATATCACACATGCTGTCTAACACTTTAAATATTGTGTCCATGCTCATTCTCCCACCACTTCACTGGATGCAGGCTACCTAGGTCTATCATCTTTTTCTAAATTTTCTATTAATGCCGCTGCTAGCCACTGAGTTTTTATTGCTTCTCTTCATTTTGTCACACATGCTGACTAACATTGTGAATCACAAATAAGGTGATGGTCTTTCTCCCACCTTTTAACTTCTGCATGCAGTCCACCTTCATCTATCTACTTGTCTAAAATGTCTAAGGATGCTGCTATCCATCTAATAAGCTTTAATTAATGCCTCTATTTATTGTGTCACACACGCTGACTAACATTGAAAATATTGTGTCCATGGTCTTTGCCCCACCATTGCTATTCTTCTTTTCTAAAAAGACCATCCTATCAGCCAGTACTCCGCCACTATGTTTCATAAAGTTCATATGTTTTTTTAAAAAAAATCCTTATATTTGTACCATTATTCTCTTACTAATTTTTGCCAGCCCGCTCATAGCAGCATTTGGCTAATGTTGGTGACAATATTGATAGTTGTGAGGTGGTCATTGGAAAATAGACTGCAAATGAATGTTAATGTTATAAATACTAATGTAGGAAAAAAATCTAGTGTAGAAACAAAATCTTCTCAAAATTACATGATTACATAATTTTTTTTTATTTTTTTTTTAATGAAATCCAGATCCAAAACAAGAGGATGATTTTAGAATCAAAACAAAAACATGGGGATCTGCACACATCTGTAAATAAGATACATAAATCTAAGTTACACACATTTGCACACATATGATAAGCCATCCATCACTTCACAACACTTCTGCTAATAGTATAGTCCTGACCCTGAAAAGTAGCAACTGTAATATAAAGTTTCCAAAACTTCAAAAAAAGTGGGCACTTTTAGGACCTGTTCTCTTTGCCTGTTACTGGTTTTATACAAGACTCCAAAACCATAATAAATAAGTAACAATAGGTTGTGGAAAGAGCACACTTCTGGTAAAACACATTCAAACAGCTTCTTGTTTTTGTTTTTTTACTTAGTTTTAATGTCAAAATGATAAAGGTATTTGACACCACACAGATTCTTTTCTTGTGGCCCTAGTGTTGGCTAACCCAGGGTTTCCCAAACCCAGTCCTCAGGGCTCCCTAACAGTGCAGGTTTTCCATATCTCCTTGCTGGAGCACAGGTATTTTCATTACTGTCTGACACATTGTAACAGATCCACAGGTGGTCCTAATTATGTCACATGTGATCCAGAAAACCTGCACTGTTGGGGAGCCCTGAGGACTGGGTTTGGGACACTCCAGGGGTTGTAAAACTACAAGTCCCAGCAATAAGCTGTTATATATTGGCAAAGCATGCTGGGACTTGTAGCTTAACCTGTGAAGTTGCACAGGTTAGCCAACACTGCCCTAAACACTAGCTAAAGAAACCCCAGTTCTCTTAAACCCATCAAGCTTTTCCACCATTAGCCACCTTGAACAGTGTAACAGACAGCTTTTTATACCTGACACTCCTCCCACAGCCATAGCTTGGTGGGCAGGTGACACACCTACCATCCCTTTAAAAGGGAACTCCCAGCAGCTGCTCTGTTTGCCCAGTTTTCAGGCACACTCTGTTAGTCTGCTGTAGTAAATCCATATAAATGAAATCAAACTTTAAACTGTTTGTCATATATGTCTTCAAATTGTTTATCTTTACTCTAGATGTATAGCTGCACAAATGTGTTACTCTGTTTGCATGTTTCACTGCACACTGCCAGCTAAATGCCTTCCTTTGTTACAAGGTATATAACTGTTTGTTTTTATTGAAGTACACCTACACAAACAGTATTCACTGTAATGCAGACTGGTATTTCAGTAGGGACCAAATCTTTCTAGGGTTTTTTTTTTTTAGAATTTTTTCACTTTCACAGAACAAATCCCTAACCCTCCTCCCTGGCTTATGACAGTACTTTGGTGGAGTCACTGCCATGGGACCCCCAATTATTTACAAGGGTTCCATGTAGCAATCATCTCTAAGCTATTTTACTGTAAAACCAAAAAGAGACCAAACCAAAATTGTTCAAACGTCTTCCCCATGTATAAATTAGATTATGAATATATATAGGCCGACACAAATGCCAGTAAAACAGAGATGGTGGTAGAACAATTTATATGGAAAAGTGGGTTGTGAAGCGTTGAAAACCATTATGTCTTCTGTTAAAGACAATATAGAAACTGGTATCCAGTCAAGCTGGGGTGCTGGTGGAATCAGTACTCTAAAAGTAAAAAGAAAGAAAAAGTACTAGCATGCAGGAGAGGTACTCAAAGGGTTAATGTTTACACCTGATTTGCAGAAAAGTTAAGTAGAGTAATTTTATATCTCTGGTGAAAACACAGAAAGTTCAGAATGTCTGAATGGACACAGGAGTCTTCTCAAGGTGATAATAACAAAGTACAAACTCACATAAAAGTTATCTCTTTACTGCTTCATGTTAACATAATAAAAAGGTGAAACATTAAAATCAAGATGACAAATCAGGGTGTATATGTCTATTAATTATTCAATGGTAAATGAGGATATATTCCTTTATATATAATTATTTTAAACACTTAGGCAATAATATTTAATTTAGGAGCAATATTATTTATATCGCTATTTCTCATAATGTTTACTAAGGTGGTGTGCCAAGCAATGGCCCCTATACTGGTCCCAAATTATTTTACAACCTTCATATAACATCTTTTAATTTTTCATGGCACCAATATCTCACTTATCTATGCTAATGAATATCTTTACTGAAATTCGGTGATGGATAAAAGACTCCGCTAGAGGGCCCTTGTTATACTAAGTAACAAGATCTATCTTAAATATAAAAAAAACTCCACTAGAGGGAACTTGTGATGCTAAGTAACAAGATCTTGTGCTAATAAGTAGCAGCATCTAACATAAAAATAATTATACCATGCTTCAATGTTTGTTAATCCGTGATATTTTATTAACACTTAGCATTTACCGCTCTTGTTCCATCTTAGGAGGTACAGAGTTAGCTTGTGATGTTCTCTAAAAGGTGCGATTAGCACTTTTGAGATGAATAGTATATCCCAGAGGAGGTATTGCAAAGCTTTATATCCCAAAATGTGTCCTATTGGGGACAAACTAAAAAAATAATTATCAATAAGCTGTTGTCAAAGTTATGCATTGTCTAAAGGAGTTAGTCACAAGTCCGACACTATTGGTCCACTTCAGCTTTGCTTGGGCCTCACCGTAGCAAGAGAGGTCTGATGCAATAGGTCTAGTTCAGGGGTAGTCAACCTACGGCTCTCCAGGTGTTGTGAAACTACGAGCCCCAGCATGCTTTGCGAGTAGATAACCAGCAGATAGGTGGCAAGGCATGCTGGGATTTGTAGTTTCACAACACCTGGAGAGCCGCAGGTTGCCTACCCCTGGTCTAGTTGGAAGCCTTAGCTTGTCGGATGTCTCCTACCATAGAGGGACCTGAATAGCACTAAAGGTGTCTGGTGGAAATCTGGGCTGTATGTTAGGGTCAGAACACTCAAATCATGCAAATAATGAGTCTCAAGGAGCACACATTCACATGGTTATTATTGAGAAGGGACGGGCTTAGTGATTTCTTTTGTGAAGGTGTAAACCCACTTAACTGTTAATAGAAATACCATATAATTACATATATCAAAACATTTATATGTATGTAACACATAATACAAAAAAAAGTTCAAGCTCAAATGGAGATATCCGAGGAGACACAGAGACTCTTCCTTCTTTATTAATACCACCAGTGATGACATTAAGTTTTGCAGAGGAGAAAGAACACTATTATTATTATTATTACCATTTATTTATATAGTGCCACTAATTCCGCAACACTGCACTCACATCAGTCCCTGCCCCATTGGGGCTTACAGCCTAGCACACACACACACACTAGGGTCAATTTGATAGCAGCCAATTAACCTACCAGTATGTTTTTGGAATGTGGGAGGAAACAAGAGCACCCGGAGGAAACCCATATAAACATGGAAAGAACATACAAACTCCTCACAGATAAGGCCATGGTTGGGAATTGAACTCATGACCCCAGTGCTGTGAGGCAGAAGTGCTAACCACTGAGCCACCGTGCTGCCCACTAGTGATCCAATAATTGTTATAGTTCACTTCTGAGGCACAGGGACCATGAGATGTCAGTGACATCCCATTTCTTGTGTAAGAGCTACCTGAGATTGTCCAGAACATAGATGCAGTTTGTGGTTTCCTATGACATAGCACATTAGGGCATACATCTGTCCTGCTATGGGAAGGGGTTAATTAAATCTATATGTAGTCAAAGAGTTGAACACGATATGTAATACTTACATGTGTAGGTTCCATTATTGATCGTGTTTAAAATATCAGTAAGGTCAGATCTTCTAAAACAAAGGAAAACTTGATTAATTAGCTGCTCATAAATCCATAAATTCAAACTAGCATGTCAGGCGCCTAGGGCAGCACAGGAATAGTATTAAGTTCCTTTTATGAATTTACCCCATATCAATATTCTTTTTTTGCTATTTAGTCTTTACCATCACCCATTTTATCCCATAAAATAATGGAGAAGGGGACGTGTGTAACGGGACTCAGGAATGTGGGGTGCACAGGAGCTAATTTCGTTGGGAGATCACTTTACTATTTGGGGGTAGCACCAACTGTAAATTTGGCCTGAATTTATAATGTATGATGGGGTTCAGCACTCATCAGGTTTTCCATATACTTAAATAAGACAACCAGACTGACTTATTTAAGGAGTCAGTTATGGCTTACGTTTGCTTAGCAAATGTAATATTATATATATATGACCCTCCCAACTAACAACAGAAAGGTGAAAGTAGCAATATGTTAATTGTTCACAATTTATACTGAGGGTACTTCTATGTTGAGCATATAGGGCCTCACTTATATTTAGGAGAAAGGCAAAAAAAGGAGCACATTTGCACCTTAGTAAAACCGTGTAGCACTGAAGGCAGGGGCAAATTTAAAAGCTGTGGATAGATTTCGAGTTGGGAGGGGCCTGTCCTAGCTGAACTCTAAATTGCAGTGTAAAAATGAAGCTGTCCAGAATTTGTCCGCTGTATGCAAAACCTTTTTTTTTTTGCTTAGCTCCTTGCTCTAAATGAGCCCCAAATACGTATATTTAAATAGCACCATTGTGTCTGCTGGGTCAGCTGGGAATTAATATCAAGTTTTGTGGTGGAACAGGTCATTGAACAGAGGTATGAAGAATCAGTAACACAACCTTACAATTGTGATGTTACTTATCAGTTCTGCAGAATATCTTTCAGCGCTATTTTTGTAAATTTGCATTTAGCTGAATTTATAGTTTATGAATAGAGTTTGGACAGTGATGAACATTACCATTACACAAAGGAAAATATGGTATACATTTTATTATGGAACAATGGGATAAAAGCGTTCAATGACAGTCCTGACATCAGCACAGTAACAGTTGTAAATACAAATCGCATCGACATTCAGAGCTGGTTTATGTAACTATTACAATGTAACCTGATGTACATGAAAACTAAAACAAAACAATCACACTAAGATCCATTTTGAAATTTACAGCTCTGTTAATGGTGAATTTCAAATGTCATACAGAATCAGGTGTAACAAATCTGACATGGGTTATGTAGAAAAACTAATATTATTTTGACTTTAGTATTTGTTTGCCTTACCTTTATACAATCCTTCTGCAGTTACTAATAGAGCTCTGTGTGTCTATTCTTCTGTACTTGTTTTTGTACGTTTCGTTTCCCTTCTCTACACCTTAAGGGATTTAAAAGAAAATGAAAGTGGAAAACTTAGTCATGAGACACTCAACATATATGGATTTTTGTCAATTGATTTTCTAGTCTAACTAGTTTTTGAACATACACTGAATTGTTAGAAACCTGGCATCCTAGGACAGTGCCACGTAAGTCACTGAGCTCTTCAGTACGGCCCATTCTGCTGCTAATGTCTTACTATGGAGACTGCTGGCTGTACGCTTAATTTTATGCATCTGTTATAAATGGGTGTGGCTGAAATGGCCAAAACACTCAAATTAAAAGGGATGTCATCATACTTTTGGCCATATAGTGTAGCAGTCATATACTATACATTTAGAAATGCTGAGAAATAATCTGTTAATAAATATGTATATATATATATATATATATATATATATATATATACAGAGAGAGAGAGAGATAGATCTCAGTTGAAAGTTTGTAACATTTTCTGAAACATTGAATTTACATTTTTGTGACAATATATTTTAAGACCCAGAGAGCCACCTATCTTTTTGATATGGGAATTTTTATGCATGGGAACTGGAAACTGATGGTAGATGGTGACAACTTCTTGCTTGTACTTTCTTTAATTGTCAAGAGATATACATTTTTGTTCCCGTCCTGTACAATATGTTAAAAAAAAGATTAACATGGTTATTTTCAGCTTGAAACGTATCCCTGACTGTTCATTAAGTCACAACTGATGGCTTCTCTATGATTAGGGGCAGCAGAAAAGCAATGTGCTTACTGGGAAAGGTTTTCAGCCCCAGACTGAAAGCCACGGGGCCCTTTCTGGCACCTGTAGGTGTGGTGGGTGGGTTAAATTACAAGAGTGGCAAATTAATAATGTGCCTTCCCAATTCTGTCCATTTGTACTATCTACAAATGGACAGAATTGGGAAGGCACAAAAGGTGATTGTTGTCTCTAGTAAAAGTAAACATCATGAGTGCTCAAAGTATAGTGCCTCAGCTGGCTGGAAAAACTGCCATCAGTCCTCACTTGGACTCCCAAAGAATAAATTGAGGGATGATCCCTGCTATCAAACTAGTTGGGTACATTTATATTGGAAATTAGATTTTTCTTTTGAACAAGTTAGTTATTGAATTGCATCAATTTAACAACATTTGTCGTAGCTGTTAAAATAAAGTAGTCAAAGGATCTGATATTTTTAAATTGAGTCCATTTTATTAAGTTACATGATCATGGATCATCTGACTAAGCCGATAAGAATGGTAACAATAAAACATTTGTAAATCACAATAATAAATAAATGAAATCTTAATAAGCGCAAATGTAATATCAAGAAAATACTTATATTTTGGTATATTGATTTCTATATGTCAGTGATGAGGCAGGTTTATTCAATATTGGTACAGCCACATAGAAGAAGAAAAAATATATAGAATAATGTAATACTGTAGAGAGTGTTGCAATCGACACAATTGTAGATTATCATATAGATAATTCATTCAATGTCCATAAGGAAAATATGATAACTCCAAGATCATGTCCCCCATTGTTAGGGTACTCACAAGACAATAATAGAATATTAGCCTTTGGATCAAATCTTTCAAACTTCGTCCTTTTATTTCGATGTTCCACAAAATCAGATTGTAGTCTCCAATAAGCATAAAATAGAAAGAGTGGTATCTAGCATAATACCGTTTATTGTATAAAATTCAACATGTATTAAAAAAACATATGTGAATAAACTCACATCAAAAGTAAAAAGCAGATAAGTAATAGTATATACACTACTACCAGAAATGATATAGGTGTTATGTATACAAAGATATATTCACAAGGGCCCTTGGATCAGTCCAAGCAACTGGAACCTCCTTACATCCAAAATGGTAGAAGTAGAAGGATGTAATGTTATAAGTAATTAGCTCTCTTGCTCCAACATGTTTCCACTATGAAAGTCTTTTTCAAGGTGCATAGAGAGCCCTAAACTTACTTTCTTAAATACTGCTCCTAGCCAATAGGCTGGATGGGAAAAATTTCCATATAAAACATGTACTATTTTACCTAAACTTAAGCCAATTACTTGGACAAATCCCATTTGGCAATTATTACAAGTAAAATCAAATATCTATAAAAGATTGTAATATTGCGATAGACAGAAAATTATTCTTTCCGATGTTGGTATCTTTATATGACGTAACTTCCGGTCTAAGTACCCCAATGTCACTTCTAACAACTAAGAAGAGAGGTAATAGGGTGATGTATGAATATTCTGACTACTGCTTGTTGCCTAAAAACCGGAAGTGACTTTGCGAGACTTAGACCGGAAGTTATAGGATGCCACTTTTGCAATAAGACGGTTCATGAAATTTCATCCCTCCTGGATATTCCACGGTCAACTGTAAGTGATATTATTAGAAAGTAGAAGCGTTTCGGAACAGCAGCAACTCAGCCATGAAGCGTAAGACCACGTAAAATCACAGAGCGGGTTCAACGACTGCTAATGCGCATGGAGAGTAAAAGTCGCCAACGCTCTGCTGATTCCATAGCTGAAGAGTTCCGAACTTATACTGGCATTAATGTAAGCACAAAAACTGTGCGGTGGTAGATTAATGGAATGCAGATGCATGCAAGCCTCACTTCACCAAGACCAATGCCAAGTGTCGGATGGAGTGGTGTAAAGCACACCGACATTAACGAATCACACTTCTCTAATTGGCAGTCAGATGGGCAAGTCTGGGTTTGGCGGATGCTGGGAGAACGTTACCTGCCTGACTACATTATGCCAAATGTGAAGTTTGCTGGAGGAGGGATAATGGTATTGGGCTGTTTTTCAGGGTTTGGGCTAGGCACCTTATCTCCAGTGAAGGGCAATCTTAATGCTTCAGCATACCAAGTCATTTTAGACAATGCTATGATTCCAACTTTATGGCAACAGGCTCTTTTCTACTCCAACATGACTGTGCCCCAGTGCACAAAGCAAGGACTACAAAGACATGGTTTGATGAGTTCGGTGTGGAAGAACTTGACTGGTCCACACAGAGCCCTGACCTCAACCCCATTGAACACCTTTGGGATGAACTGGAACGGAGATTGCGAGCCAGGCCTTCTCGTCCAACATCAGTGCCTGACCTTATAAATGCTCTATAGAAGGAATAGGCACAAATTCCCACAGAAACACTCCAACATCTTGTGGAAAACCTTCCAAGAAGAGTGGAAACTTTTATCGCCGCAAAAGGGGGACATGTCATTACAGTCCCTGTTGGTGTAATGGTCAAGTGTCCGAATACTTTTGTCCATATTGTGTATATTATTAAGACATGGCATCATGTATAATAGACACTTGTGGCTCTATAATTGCTAGTATACACTTGCGCCCATAGGCATGCTGTCTCTTGTGGTTCTACAAGCATCCGCATGCAAGAACACTCATGGGCTGTCGGTGCATGATGGCAATATATTTTGTAATTTTTACCCTGTCCCTAACTTTTTCCGTCCCCCAATAGAGGAACGATGAGTAGACTTGTTTATTTTAATGTCATTAGACAAATGAGCCTAGCAGGATGACACCATCACACCTTGCCATACACTCCACATAGCCAAACCCCAAAGTTTTACCAGTTCATTTGGCCAGAACTACTGCAATAAGTGTGTAATCTCCACAGTTACATAGTTGCACAATTAAAAAGGTTAAAAAAAAAACCATCCATGAAGACCAATTCCGTTCTCTGCAATGTGCTGTTGGAGTGTCTCTAGCAATGGTTGTCAGGGCACTCTGCAGCGAAACAATGATGTTCGGGTACCTTGTACCTGGAAATGAGGGCAGCCAAACACTGCGGTGATGTCCGGTGGCTCATCCCTGAGAATTAAATCGCCCCGTAAAGTCCACCCTACCGGTCTACAATTCCCTGGCTCAGATTTTGGTCCTTTTTTAAATATTGTTACTACATCTGCTATAAACAGGAACATATAAAGTACAGATGGGAATAGGGCATCCAATAATTAGGGCTACACTCAATCAGCTGTACAATACTAAATATGGCCATATTCCGCTGGCATAGAAGACATATGCAGATTGTACATACAAATAATCTGGGGGGTTATATAGTAATTAAACAATAAAACACGGTAAAAGAAATAAGAACATTCTGCAGTTATCACACTACTCCTTCTTCCTTCCTCCTCCTTCTTCCTCTTCATGACAGAAAAATGTCTTCCCATTTTTCAAATACAGGGGAAGGGTACTAATGAAAATAGTTTTATTTTTTAAATAAAAATATTCTACATTTTAAAAATAAATAAATAATATTTTAGTATAGCTTGGGGAGTCATATATAATGTTATGCATAATTTAATAATGTATTATAATGGGTTGGGGCACCAGTATTATGTTATGCTTGAAAATGTTCCATTTTATATGGTAGAATGTTTTTTTGGGCATATTTTACTTGTCAGAACTATTGGTTTCGGAAGCTTTGTCTATCATATATTTTGCAGGACAGATGATATCTATTTACAGAAGGGGGTCTTCATTTTAAAAATTTACATGGAATAAAAC
Source organism: Mixophyes australis (assembly GCA_036250195.1). NCBI lineage: Eukaryota > Metazoa > Chordata > Amphibia > Anura > Limnodynastidae > Mixophyes > Mixophyes australis. The sequence continues at coordinate 95,898,728 of JAVHZZ010000011.1, read as the reverse complement.
CATTGATTTAATTTGATACACTCATTTTTTTAGATTTGTTCTGAAGTTTGGGCTTATTTATTGCAAGAGCGGACAAAGGGGAAATTTGCCGTAGAAGAGATAATCGCACTTCCACATTATATAACATATTGGATGGATTATTTTTTGGCCACTCTCTGGCTATATTAAGTAGATGTAAGAAATGTATGTTTTTGGAATCTCATAGGGAATTGCTCCCTCTCCTTCGATAGTTGCTTTTGTGCAGCCATTAATTGTTTACTCTCTGCAATTAATTTTCATCTCTGAACATGCAATTTTTGTGATTGTTTTCTTGCAGCCATCAATTGGCAACATATAATCTAAACATAGAGAAACATGGAAAGTTGAATGGAAGTCATATATTAAACACAAACGATTTCTATTCTAGAAAATCCTCTAAAATTCACATATATGCATATGTGTTTCCATACACTAGTAGAATTTAATATGTTTGTATTTAACTAAGCCTCATGAGAGCATAGATGTGAATATCAGGGGACTGTTTAAGCATTGGACCAACTTCAGGCCTAACCCCCCCCACCCAAAAAAAAAAAAACCGCTTTTCCCACTGTACATGCACAGTAAAATGCAGATTTTAAGTTTTCAGCAATTTGCACTATGTGGCCTGCTATGACTGAACAGGACTGAACAAGGGCAATTCGAGTGAAAAAGGGGTGTGCTTACATGAGTGCACCTTGTTGATGTTGATGTGACTTGTATGTACTCCCTGTGTTTGCGTGGGTTTTCTCCGGGTGCTCCGGTTTCCTCCCACACTCCAAAACAAAAAAACATACTAGTAGGTTAATTGGCTGCTATCAAAATTGACCCTAGTCTCTCCCTCTCTGTCTATGTCTGTGTTTGAGTGTGTGTCTATATTAGGGAATTTAGACTGTAAGCTCCAATGGGCAGGGACTGATGTGAATGTGTTCTCTGTACAGCGCTGCGGAATTAGTTGCTCTATATAAATAAATGATGATGATGATCTTTAAATAAGTGTCATAAAGGGTGTATCATTTGATGTAAAGATACGTGCTAAGGACAGTATCAGCACAAGTCTTGATGTAAATTTTTTTTAAAAAATTATATAGGGCCCATCTCAAAATATGTAACGAACACCAGTGCTATAGGCTGAGCTAGTTAAAGCAGAGGGGTAAATTTAAAGCGGCGCTGCCTTGTGAAGGGAAACTTGCCTTTACAAGGCAGCGCCGCTTTAAATTTTAGCTGTCATCTCGCCGAACTCCAGCGAGTTGAAGAACCCGGAGTATGATACATTTACCCCCAGGTCTTAATAAGCAAAAAACAAGCAATAGAAATGTGAAGTGGCCAGATACTGGAAGTGTCACTCATCTCCTGAAGTTAATCCAGTTCACATAACTGTCTAGCATATAGTGAGAATGGAGATAATACCTCTGAATTACACAATACACTCAATAAGTTGAATAAAACCTGGATCTCTGGGTTCTCCGGTAATTCTAGACCACTCCTGATTCCCTCGTCTTAGACATTCCCTACCAGACCTTCCAGACCAACGCATTGTACTTCAAATGTACACTCTAACTAGAATACTACTACAATAAATCTTCTTATCTTACCTCTTACACTTGGATGGCTACTGGGCTGGGGGAGAGAGGACACCACCCACCTCGCACACAACGATTTGTTTAATATGCTAATTTCCAGGATGTGAATACTGGCATACATGTGTGTATACATTATATTGAAATTGATTTCTCTGTACTAGCATTTGGGATGTATAAAGAGGTTTAATAAAAATAAGGCAATTCAGGGATTTTATTATTACACTTTAAAAACCAAAGGAAATATTTGTTCCTAAAGTACTCCATAAGGAACTTAATATAGTCCTAAAGTAGTAATTAGTAAGTTTTCACAGAAAAACTTAACAGATGGATACAACTTACTCCTAACAGAGCCAAGACGAAAGCAATGTGTGAATTAATTAATAAACTTAAAAATCCCCTGGAGGGTTCAACAGTCACTCAGCCAGAGCAGTTTTCCTACCCTAGCACCTTCTGATTGGCTGAGCAGCTATTAATCTCTCCAGGTGAATAGAATTAATTAATTCATGCCATGGTTCTGTTAGGAGCAAATATTGTCCATCTTTTTGGGTCATGCACCGTAAATGCATCAACTCCCGCCCTGAACCTTGAAATACAGTACATAGGTCTTGTTGTCAAATTTTTTTTACTACTCTATATCCAAATGTTACAGAGTTCTGTACATTTTCTTGCTAAGCATGTCCAACAAGTCTTACTTTAGCTGTGAGACCTGAGAAAGCAAATGTGGCAAAAAAAAAAGATGTCAAACTAAATATTTTTTTGGTTTGCAAATTGCAAGGAGCGTTATACAAATATAACATTCTTCCACCTCTTAAATTTTAAAAGGTGGAAGAAAAGCCTGATTATTTTATGGACAAAGCCTTTAGTTGGACGTACATTTTATAATATTTCCTTTAAAAATTGTTAGAGAAAATATATTATTCCTTAAATCTATCTGGTATTGGTACCTAATCTATCTTTTTAATTAAGAAAAAGATATACTGTATATAATATTATCATGTTATATATTGAAAGTAAAATACAAGTGCACTTTATTAGTATCCGGTGTCTTAACCACATCCTGACATAAGCAGGATGGTGGCTTGTATAACAGAAGTCTGCTTTTGGCAATAATAATCTTTTTTTAATTATGATAATGTGTGGAATTAAGGTCTTTGTGGACAAATAAGAAAATACTATAAGACCCTCTTCAATCAAGTCAACTAATGAAAATAAAGAATGTTTTCCTAAAGTCACCATGTCCTGAGAGGTTCTCGGAATGGGCATAAGTGTAAATGAATATTACTACATTATGCATAAGCTGAATAACTGAAAATGTACAATAACCTGTTTACTGTATCCACATGTATGCTTTTGGATTAAATCTGTCTGAGATGTGTACATTCTCCGTGTAAGATGGCTGTTTATTGTTAATCTTTTCTTGAACCATTAATTGAAGTAAATCTTCATTACTTCACTTTATTTTTGATCTGGACAATCACTTATTTCTACCTCATAAGTCTTATCAAAACTTAAAATGCCCACATATGCTGCAATATCGGAAACGATATTGGGCAATAAATATCGACGTGAAAAGAAAGTGATGCGTGATCAATATCAATGCGATTATTAATAGGTTTGTTGGAAAATGTGATTGGAAGATGATCACGCACAACAAGCTGATGCCAGTTACCTTCTAACCACAGTACCTATCAGAGGCGAAACTAGCGAGCTGTGAACCCCGATGCAGTGAGGTGGGTAGGAGGGAACCCATTATCTCCATCCTCCCCGATGCCGCATAAATGATAGTTCGGCCACTGGTACCTATTCTTGTACCGCACAAGGTCAGAGTGTAGAGTAGGCTGGTGAATGTTCACCATTATTGTACACATTTAACAACTTGCCATTATTGATATAAGCACCAATGGAGCCAAAGGAAAAAAAAAATCCATAGATAAGTAGTTAACAGATTGAGAGGAATCATCAAATCATCTTTCAATTTCTGGATGAATTGTACTTCCTAAAAAGACAAAAATAAACATATATTCCATGTCATTGTTTGAATTTATCACGATGAAGTTCTGTAATGTACAGTACTATTGTAAGAATCCATCAATATTACAATAAATTTATACAAGTCACAAAAATCTGGGGTGATTTCTAATATCCTGATTTTGCTAATCAACCATTTAAATGGAGGCTCACTTATGATATTCATTGATTATGTATTTCAGAATTACAAAAATTCATTATGATTTTATTGAATAATGTTGAAAAACTGCTTAGTATCTACTAAATTGCTACTTAGTGTAGGTCTGTTTTCAATGTGTCAAATACAAATACGGCTCTAATAAGAACACACAGCGTTTTTACTATTCCCTATTGAAATTTAAGATATCATTGGAACGCATGCACAGCCTATTCTTCTCCATATACACAGTTGAGAGATATTCTCCCTCTCAGTGTAGCACATATCTATTTGCATAATGTGATGTTTTTTTTCCTAATATCATTATTTGTTGCTGTGACTAAATAAAGGGTTAAACTTGCCCTACCATTGCTGCACCTTAATTCCAATAGTGAGAGGGCTGTGACAGGAATACTTTTTACCCCATTGTTCCAAAGTCATCTTCCATGTAAGCTTGAGCATGGCTGTGTTTGTTCACTGAGCTCAATTTTTTAGTCCTTCTAAAGTACAAGAGTTTTTCATTACATTTTGAAGTTGTTCAATAAACTATATCGACCAACCACCTTGAACCAATTTACAGCAACTCTATTCATCTGCTATACTGTATATGCTGATACAGGGAGTAGACGAGATGCACACAATGATTGGTGGGTGAACCGAGGAGACTCCAGCCAGTAAATCAGTGAGCAGTAAAGACGAGATACACACCATGATTGGTGGGTGAACCGAGGAGACTCCAGCCAGTAAATCAGTGAGCAGTAAAGACGAGATACTCACCATGATTGGTGGGTGAACCGAGAAGACTCCAGCCAGTAAATCAGTGAGCAGTAAAGAGAGAGAGCTCAAAAGCCAGCAGTTAGATTGAGGGCAGAGTGGTGGTATGTCAAATGAGGAACACAAAGAGGGATAGAATGAAAGTATAAGAGCCTGTCATAGACAGATAAGAAGTATAGGAAAGCAAACAGCAAATTATAAAAAAAATACATGTAATTGATTACCTCATGATCAGGATTTAAAGGGTCCTGCAAAGGAGAAGAGAGAGGAGTGATATAAAAATAATCGCTGGTAAGACAGAGTGAAACAGGATTTACACTGATGTTCTGGTTCCTGATCCCATTTTGTATGAACTTACTTTCCCTGACTATTATCATTTTTTGTATTCATAAGTAATGAACATCAATACCTGCGCAGAAGTTTTAGGGTACAGTAAAGTACTGCTGAGCCTATCTATATCTAAGGGGATAGGGGCTGCTATAGTGTAAAAGCATATTCCTTAGTACTGAAAATTACGTTATCCAGAAGTCCCTTCCTAGCAAAATATCTGAGCAAATTGTATTATGTCAATAAATAAGACTGCTTGTTATATGTCTAGAGCTGCAAATTGCATGGTCTTATGTTCATTTTTTAGAATTAGCCCCTTCTAAAGCATAATGTTCTCTGTTTTTCGCAAGATTTACACTTACATGAGCTTAATAAAGTGTTTCTGTCACCTACATACAGTGTTGGCAGCCATTTTGTTTTTGAAACAATTTTCCAAGAAATTGAGTGTATTTAGTAGAAAACAGTTCCTTATGAATATTTAACAAAAAAGCACCTTGATGATGTCACTTATGCCTCCCCACATTCATCCAGGCATCATTTCCACCAAACAAGCCCCATCTCTGATCCATATAAACAGTGCAACCAATTTACACAAACACTCCAATATGTCCAGCCATGGCCATATTCTGACAATACTTTGCCCACTTTCCCATGAGTTCCACCAATCCCCGAGACTCAGGGCTGTCCAGCTGAAACCGTGATAGTTGGGACGTATGTGTCACTGAATCCCACTGAATTGACAGACTGCGCTCTAATGAATATTAGCTCAGCCCACAAGATGGCTGGCACAAAAAGGTTGGCACCACTCTATGCAGGAGACAGGCATACTTAATAAAATCTGTTTCTGCTAGAACACAAAATAAAATACTTGCATGTTGAGTTACCATTATTGATTGGGTTTTCAAATTTCAGTAAGGTTAAGTCACCTGAAATAGGAAAATGTAATTTTATTAGTTATTAATGATCATTGAATCTATAATTTATGATGGGCCTTATCCTAGCCAAGGTCAATGTATATTTCCTTTATATAAAAAACAAAACATAGCTATATTACTTAATGTTTTGTCAGTCCATAGGAGCCAGTTATATTGGCTTAATTTTGTTTAACAATTGCAAGAAAATACATGAAAAAATCCTGTTTCTACGCCTCTTGTGGAAAACTCCGTAAGGAAGGAAAACACTCTGTTTTCACACCTTGGGGTAAATGTATTATGCTCTTATTTTTTTCAAGTCGCCGGAAATCGGCGACTTTGCAGCTAAAATTTAAAGCTGCGATGGCTTGTAAAGGCAAAGTCGCCGATTTCCGGCGACTTGAAAATATCGGAGCATAATACATTTACCCCCTTGTCTTTCCTTTACTAAGGATAAACAAGTTGTATTACTATTATACAATGAGTATACAGCTATGACTTAAAAGAGAACATAACTAATCATACAAAAGGGACATATCTGAGAACAGTAAGCATACAAGGGTAGAGATAAGCAGAATTATAAATGCATGGATGCAATTCAGAACAAATCAAATGGAACACAGAAACAATTCAGCTTAAGACATGACAGGGACGAGTAAGGAAGATAGAGTGGACGGTTATCTATAAGAAAACTAATACAACTACAATAAACATAACCATTCTAGGCTACATATGATTGTTTAAACTCTCTGTTAATAGTGAACTTCAAATACAATGCAAATACAGATATAGAAAAACTTTCAAGGTAAAATTTGCATTGAAAGCCATTGTCATTTTAAATTTCCTCTGCAAAGTCGCTGAGATCGGAGATTTGCTGAAACTGATGGTTAATACATTTACCTCCAAGAATTAAATTTTTGCCTTACCTTTAACCAGTCATCCTGCAATTACTAACAAAGCTTGTGGATCTCTTCTGCTGTACTAGTCGTAGTCTATTAGTGTAACGTTAACATTCATTTCCCTTTTTATATTAAGGCACACTTTTAGAAACTAAAGTAACTTGCAAAGGACACGCCTCAACAATGTAAATCTTATTAAAGAACTATGAGGTTGCAACATTTATCATCAGTTCTGACAATAGCATATTTGTTCGAAAAACAAATCACATCTAAATTCAGATGTTGTGTGAATGTTATTAATTATACAATAATAAAAATTAATCAAAGTATCACATTTATCTTTGTTAAATCAATTTGACTAAATCATTTTGCAGTTACATACTTTCCCCTTTTGTGTTGGTAACTCTACACATCAATTAATAATGACATCATACTTTGAAGACCATCTACCAGGTTGTAAATGAAAATATGTTACAGGACTGGGCCCAATATTAATACCTGTTGTATCCCATTAATAGATATAACCCATAATGAATATGTTCAATTTATAACACAATTTCTATCCTTAAGCCAGTTATCTATCCATGTGCATACTTTTACTGCTTGCACTAATATTCTCATTTTATGTACCATTTTTGTCATGTGGGATAGCACCAAATGCTTTTGAAAAATCCAAATATATTTCATCAACTGCATAACCTGGATCCAGTTTGCAACTTGGCTCCTCATAGAAACGAACAAACATAGGTTCAAAAAAGGCCAATCATACCAAGGCAATATGACACTGTGTTATGAATGTACTATTTATTAGATATTGCTGAATAACAGCCCTTAGTCTTCCTTCAAATATTTTACCCACAACTGAAGTCAAGCCTACCGGTCTACAATTCCCTGGCTCGGATTTTGGTCCTTTTTTAAATATTGTTACTACATCTGCTATAAGCAGGAACATACAAAGAACAGATGGGAATAGGGCATCCAATAATTAGGGCTACACTCAATCAGCTGTATAATACTAAATATGGCCATATTCCACTGGCATAGAAGACATATGCAGATTGTACATACAAATAATCTGGGGGGGGGTTATATAGTAATTAAACAATAAAACACAGTAAAAGAAATAAGAACATTCTGCACTCCTTCTTCCTTCCTTCTCCTTCTTTCTCTTCATGACAGAAATATGTCTTCCCATTTTTCAAATACAGGGGAAGGGTACTAATGAAAATCGTTTTCTTTTTAAAAAAAAATGTTCTACTTTTTTTTTAAAAAAATGTTATTTTAGTATAGCTTGGGGAGTCATATATAATGTTATACATAATTAAATAATTTATTATAATGGGTTGGGGCACCAGTATTATGCTATGCTTGAAATTGTTTCATTTTATATGGTAGAATGTTTTTTTGGCATATTTTACTTGTCAGAACTATTCGTTCCGGAAGCTTTGTCTATCATATATTTTGCAGGATAGATGATATCTATTTACAGAGGGTGTCTTCATTTTAAAAACTTACATGGAATAAAACCATTGATTTAATTTGATACACAATTTTTTTTAGGTTTACCCTGAAGTTTGGACTTATTCATTGCAAGAGCAGACAAAGGGGAGATTTGCCGTAGAAGAGATAATAGCACTTGCACATATGTTATATAACATACTGGATGAATTATTTTTCTGCCCCTCTCTGTCTTTTAGGTAGATGTAAAAGTATGTTTTTGGAATCTCATAGGGAATTGCCCCTTTTAAACGTGACCTTGGTAAAGAAATTTTGGTAATATGCTAACATTTGATATAAAATCATGAGACTAGCTTGAAATCAAATAAATGAAGCTAGCACTCAGGGGTATTTAAATCTTAAAAAAAAGATTATTTATTTGTTTCCATAAAGAACTATACTTTTTTCTTAGAACTAAATGTGATGCGCATATTTCAAAAATAGAGTTCAGTTTGCATCTTGCAACAGGTCCATTTATACAGTAAATAAACCAAAACATTTTTAATGCAAACTGACACATGTATTATTATTATTAATCTTTATTTATAGGGCGTCACATGAGGTCTGCAGCGCTGTATAGGGGGCAAACAACAAGACAGTACATGGTATAACTGTACAATGCAGTAAACAAATAACACTACAACTCTCAACACTTCTACTGATAGCATGGGGGAAAAAGTTATAGTTCATGAGAAAATTAGGGAAGAGGGCCCTGCTCACTAGATCTTACAATCTAAAGGGAAAGGGCCAGACAAATGGGGCTAATGTAAGGGGATATGAGGACAAGTAGCAAGAGTGAGAGAGATGGAGGATGAGAGGGTGAGGTATACTACATGGTGAAATTGTTAAGTGCCTTTTTTTTAAGCAGGTGGATTTTCAATGCCTGATCCAAGTAATGCTGGCTAGGGGATCCTCTAACACAGTGAGGGAGATTGTTCCGAGGGCGAGGGGAAGTCCTGGAGGAATCTTTGATATGGGAGAGAAGTGTGGTTACCAGAGGGGAGGAAATAAATGCATTACATACATGTAATAATTCAATTGCTTTTTCAACATAGAAGATTTTTTTGCTTTTATCCTTAGAGGTTTCCTTATTTTCCGACATTTCTTTTCTCATGTCCTGTACTTCTTGCAGTGAAGCCTCAAGATTTATCCGCATCTCTTGTATATGCTCCAACGCATCCTGTACCTGTTTTCTCTTAGTCTGTAATTGGTCACGTTCACCCATTAATTGGTTCCTTTCAGCATGCAGTTTTCTCCATTCGTCTTGTAATTGCTCTCTCTCCTTCGATAGTTGCTTTTCTTTAGCCATTAATTGTTTGCTCTTGGCAATTAATTTTGATCTCTCAACATGAAATTTTTGTGATTGTTCTCTTGCAACGATAAATTGGCAACATATAATCTAAACATAGAGAAACATGGAAAGTTGAATGGAAACTATTTCTATTCTAGAAAATCCTCTAAAATTCACATATATGCATATGTGTTTCCATACACTAGTAGAATTTAATATGTTTGTGTGTAACTATGCTTCATGGGTACATAAATGTAAACATTAAGGGACTGTTTAAGCATTGAATATAAGACCAACCGCAGCCCCCCCAAAAAAAAAAACAAAAACCCCCGCTTTACCCACTGTAACTGCACAGTAAAATGCAGATTTTATGTTTTCAGCAATTTGTCCTATGTGGCCTCCTATGCCTGAACAGGGCTGGACAAGGGCAATTAGAGTAAAATAGGGGTGTGCTTACATGGCTACTATCAAAAATTTACCCTAGTCTCTCTCTCCCTCTCTCTGTCTGTGTTTGTGTTAGCGAATTTAGACTGTAAGCTCAAATGGGGCAGGGACTGATGTGAGTGAGTTCTCTGTACAGCGCTGCGGAATCAGTGGCACTATATAAATAAATGATGATGATGATGATGATGAAAAGGTGTATCATTTGATGTAAAGATAAGTGCTAAGGACAGTATCAGTACAAGTCTTTACTGTTTCAAAAATGAGTACATCCTTTATAATTCTGGCTTCAAACAACAAATTCCCTAATAAATATTGGAATATTTTAGTATAAACAATAACCTAAACAAAGTCTAAATTTCCCAAATAATGCATCAGGACATGTGATTATTTTCGCTACTCATTATTTAAGACTAAGGGGTAAATTTATCAAGCTGCGGGTTTGAAAAATTGGAGATGTTTCCTATAGCAAGCAATCAGATTATAGATGTTGTTTAGTTGAATGTGCTAAATAAATTATAACTAGAATCTGATTGGCTGCTATAGGTAACATCTTCCCTTTTTCAAACCTGCAGCTTGATAAATCCCAAGACTATCCCAAATGACAGTTCCAATTGAGAAAGTCAAAACTTTAGAGCAAGAACATAAAGCAGTCCCCCAAAAAGAATACTTACACAAAAATTGCTAAATGCTAGAAGTGAATTAAGCTTGTTATTAACTAATAATAGTAAAATAGCCTTGAATAGATTAAAACAAACATAATATAAATATCTGAAACTTTCTACTTGGACCTCAGCTACCAGGGGGTAAATGTATCATACTCCGGTTTCTTCAACTCACGGGAGTTCGGCGAGATGACAGCTAAAATTTAAAGCGGCGCTGCCTTGTAAAGGGAAACTTGCCTTTACAAGGCAGCGCCGCTTTAAATTTTAGCTGTCATCTTGCCGAACTCCCACGAGGACAAGAGAGTGTTTATTTCCATTTTGTGAATTGGAACTGATGTCATCCATGTTGGAGAGGAGATGAACAGCGAGATATTTGTTATACAGGAATTCTAAGTTGGGAGAAGTCCTCTAAATACTTACAAGCCCACATTATTCTACAATCTGATAGGAGTCCATCTTATATTACTACCACGAAGGTGATGGGGAGGTGCTTATTTCTTTGAAATAAACCACTTATGATGTGAAAAGATCATCATTAACATCTCTGCAAGATAGAGACGAATATATGAACTGTTCTACAATACTTGTTAATGAAGGGCTGAACAAGTTTACATTGTGATTAAGGTGGAGTTTATCTGCACCTATTTTTGTGTTTCGTGAGAACCAGATAGCGCTGAATGTCTTGGCATATTACTGTTATTTGATTGCTTTAGGTTGTATACCCTTTTTCCAAGATTTTGGCTGCAGTCAGGATCATAGAGCGCTGTGTTAGTGGTTACCCAAACCTCCATTTATTGGGCAATAAATATCGACATGAAAAGAAAGTGATGCGTGATCATTATCAATGCGATTATTAATAGGTTTGTTGGAAAATGTGATTGGAAGATGATCACGCACAACAAGCTGATGCCAGTTACCTTCTAACCACAGTACCTATCAGAGGCTAAACTAGCGAGCTGTGGGCCCCGATGCAGTGAGGTGGGTAGGAGGGAACCCATTATCTCCGCATAAATGATAGTTCGGCCACTGGTACCTATTCTTGTACCGCACAAGGTCAGAGTGTAGAGTAGGCTGGTGAATGTTCACCATTATTGTACACATTTAACAACTTACCATTATTGATATAAGCACCAATGGAGCCAAAGGAAAAAAAATCCATAGATAAGTAGTTAACAGATTGAGAGGAATCATCAAATCATCTTTCAATTTCTGGATGAATTGTACTTCCTAAAAAGACAAAAATAAACATATATTCCATGTCATTGTTTGAATTTATCACGATGAAGTTCTGTAATGTACAGTACTATTGTAAGAATCCATCAATTATACAATAAATGTATACAAGTCACAAAAATCTGGGGTGATTTCAAATATCCTGATTTTGCTAATCAGCCATTTAAATGGAGGCTCACTTATGATTTTCATTGATTATGTATTTCAGAATTACAAAAATTCATTATGATTTTATTGAATAATGTTGAAAAACTGCTTAGTATCTACTAAATTGCTACTTAGTGTAGGTCTGTTTTCAATGTGTCAAATACAAATACGGCTCTAATAAGAACACACAGCGTTTTTACTATTCCCTATTGAAATTTAAGATATCATTGGAACGCATGCACAGCCTATTCTTCTCCATATACACAGTTGAGAGATATTCTCCCTCTCAGTGTAGCACATATCTATTTGCATAATGTGATGTTTTTTTTCCTAATATCATTATTTGTTGCTGTGACTAAATAAAGGGTTAAACTTGCCCTACCATTGCTGCACCTTAATTCCAATAGTGAGAGGGCTGTGACAGGAATACTTTTTACCCCATTGTTCCAAAGTCATCTTCCATGTAAGCTTGAGCATGGCTGTGTTTGTTCACTGAGCTCAATTTTTTAGTCCTTCTAAAGTACAAGAGTTTTTCATTACATTTTGAAGTTGTTCAATAAACTATATCGACCAACCACCTTGAACCAATTTACAGCAACTCTATTCATCTGCTATACTGTATATGCTGATACAGGGAGTAGACGAGATGCACACAATGATTGGTGGGTGAACCGAGGAGACTCCAGCCAGTAAATCAGTGAGCAGTAAAGACGAGATACACACCATGATTGGTGGGTGAACCGAGGAGACTCCAGCCAGTAAATCAGTGAGCAGTAAAGACGAGATACTCACCATGATTGGTGGGTGAACCGAGAAGACTCCAGCCAGTAAATCAGTGAGCAGTAAAGAGAGAGAGCTCAAAAGCCAGCAGTTAGATTGAGGGCAGAGTGGTGGTATGTCAAATGAGGAACACAAAGAGGGATAGAATGAAAGTATAAGAGCCTGTCATAGACAGATAAGAAGTATAGGAAAGCAAACAGCAAATTATAAAAAAAATACATGTAATTGATTACCTCATGATCAGGATTTAAAGGGTCCTGCAAAGGAGAAGAGAGAGGAGTGATATAAAAATAATCGCTGGTAAGACAGAGTGAAACAGGATTTACACTGATGTTCTGGTTCCTGATCCCATTTTGTATGAACTTACTTTCCCTGACTATTATCATTTTTTGTATTCATAAGTAATGAACATCAATACCTGCGCAGAAGTTTTAGGGTACAGTAAAGTACTGCTGAGCCTATCTATATCTAAGGGGATAGGGGCTGCTATAGTGTAAAAGCATATTCCTTAGTACTGAAAATTACGTTATCCAGAAGTCCCTTCCTAGCAAAATATCTGAGCAAATTGTATTATGTCAATAAATAAGACTGCTTGTTATATGTCTAGAGCTGCAAATTGCATGGTCTTATGTTCATTTTTTAGAATTAGCCCCTTCTAAAGCATAATGTTCTCTGTTTTTCGCAAGATTTACACTTACATGAGCTTAATAAAGTGTTTCTGTCACCTACATACAGTGTTGGCAGCCATTTTGTTTTTGAAACAATTTTCCAAGAAATTGAGTGTATTTAGTAGAAAACAGTTCCTTATGAATATTTAACAAAAAAGCACCTTGATGATGTCACTTATGCCTCCCCACATTCATCCAGGCATCATTTCCACCAAACAAGCCCCATCTCTGATCCATATAAACAGTGCAACCAATTTACACAAACACTCCAATATGTCCAGCCATGGCCATATTCTGACAATACTTTGCCCACTTTCCCATGAGTTCCACCAATCCCCGAGACTCAGGGCTGTCCAGCTGAAACCGTGATAGTTGGGACGTATGTGTCACTGAATCCCACTGAATTGACAGACTGCGCTCTAATGAATATTAGCTCAGCCCACAAGATGGCTGGCACAAAAAGGTTGGCACCACTCTATGCAGGAGACAGGCATACTTAATAAAATCTGTTTCTGCTAGAACACAAAATAAAATACTTGCATGTTGAGTTACCATTATTGATTGGGTTTTCAAATTTCAGTAAGGTTAAGTCACCTGAAATAGGAAAATGTAATTTTATTAGTTATTAATGATCATTGAATCTATAATTTATGATGGGCCTTATCCTAGCCAAGGTCAATGTATATTTCCTTTATATAAAAAACAAAACATAGCTATATTACTTAATGTTTTGTCAGTCCATAGGAGCCAGTTATATTGGCTTAATTTTGTTTAACAATTGCAAGAAAATACATGAAAAAATCCTGTTTCTACGCCTCTTGTGGAAAACTCCGTAAGGAAGGAAAACACTCTGTTTTCACACCTTGGGGTAAATGTATTATGCTCTTATTTTTTTCAAGTCGCCGGAAATCGGCGACTTTGCAGCTAAAATTTAAAGCTGCGATGGCTTGTAAAGGCAAAGTCGCCGATTTCCGGCGACTTGAAAATATCGGAGCATAATACATTTACCCCCTTGTCTTTCCTTTACTAAGGATAAACAAGTTGTATTACTATTATACAATGAGTATACAGCTATGACTTAAAAGAGAACATAACTAATCATACAAAAGGGACATATCTGAGAACAGTAAGCATACAAGGGTAGAGATAAGCAGAATTATAAATGCATGGATGCAATTCAGAACAAATCAAATGGAACACAGAAACAATTCAGCTTAAGACATGACAGGGACGAGTAAGGAAGATAGAGTGGACGGTTATCTATAAGAAAACTAATACAACTACAATAAACATAACCATTCTAGGCTACATATGATTGTTTAAACTCTCTGTTAATAGTGAACTTCAAATACAATGCAAATACAGATATAGAAAAACTTTCAAGGTAAAATTTGCATTGAAAGCCATTGTCATTTTAAATTTCCTCTGCAAAGTCGCTGAGATCGGAGATTTGCTGAAACTGATGGTTAATACATTTACCTCCAAGAATTAAATTTTTGCCTTACCTTTAACCAGTCATCCTGCAATTACTAACAAAGCTTGTGGATCTCTTCTGCTGTACTAGTCGTAGTCTATTAGTGTAACGTTAACATTCATTTCCCTTTTTATATTAAGGCACACTTTTAGAAACTAAAGTAACTTGCAAAGGACACGCCTCAACAATGTAAATCTTATTAAAGAACTATGAGGTTGCAACATTTATCATCAGTTCTGACAATAGCATATTTGTTCGAAAAACAAATCACATCTAAATTCAGATGTTGTGTGAATGTTATTAATTATACAATAATAAAAATTAATCAAAGTATCACATTTATCTTTGTTAAATCAATTTGACTAAATCATTTTGCAGTTACATACTTTCCCCTTTTGTGTTGGTAACTCTACACATCAATTAATAATGACATCATACTTTGAAGACCATCTACCAGGTTGTAAATGAAAATATGTTACAGGACTGGGCCCAATATTAATACCTGTTGTATCCCATTAATAGATATAACCCATAATGAATATGTTCAATTTATAACACAATTTCTATCCTTAAGCCAGTTATCTATCCATGTGCATACTTTTACTGCTTGCACTAATATTCTCATTTTATGTACCATTTTTGTCATGTGGGATAGCACCAAATGCTTTTGAAAAATCCAAATATATTTCATCAACTGCATAACCTGGATCCAGTTTGCAACTTGGCTCCTCATAGAAACGAACAAACATAGGTTCAAAAAAGGCCAATCATACCAAGGCAATATGACACTGTGTTATGAATGTACTATTTATTAGATATTGCTGAATAACAGCCCTTAGTCTTCCTTCAAATATTTTACCCACAACTGAAGTCAAGCCTACCGGTCTACAATTCCCTGGCTCGGATTTTGGTCCTTTTTTAAATATTGTTACTACATCTGCTATAAGCAGGAACATACAAAGAACAGATGGGAATAGGGCATCCAATAATTAGGGCTACACTCAATCAGCTGTATAATACTAAATATGGCCATATTCCACTGGCATAGAAGACATATGCAGATTGTACATACAAATAATCTGGGGGGGGGTTATATAGTAATTAAACAATAAAACACAGTAAAAGAAATAAGAACATTCTGCACTCCTTCTTCCTTCCTTCTCCTTCTTTCTCTTCATGACAGAAATATGTCTTCCCATTTTTCAAATACAGGGGAAGGGTACTAATGAAAATCGTTTTCTTTTTAAAAAAAAATGTTCTACTTTTTTTTTAAAAAAATGTTATTTTAGTATAGCTTGGGGAGTCATATATAATGTTATACATAATTAAATAATTTATTATAATGGGTTGGGGCACCAGTATTATGCTATGCTTGAAATTGTTTCATTTTATATGGTAGAATGTTTTTTTGGCATATTTTACTTGTCAGAACTATTCGTTCCGGAAGCTTTGTCTATCATATATTTTGCAGGATAGATGATATCTATTTACAGAGGGTGTCTTCATTTTAAAAACTTACATGGAATAAAACCATTGATTTAATTTGATACACAATTTTTTTTAGGTTTACCCTGAAGTTTGGACTTATTCATTGCAAGAGCAGACAAAGGGGAGATTTGCCGTAGAAGAGATAATAGCACTTGCACATATGTTATATAACATACTGGATGAATTATTTTTCTGCCCCTCTCTGTCTTTTAGGTAGATGTAAAAGTATGTTTTTGGAATCTCATAGGGAATTGCCCCTTTTAAACGTGACCTTGGTAAAGAAATTTTGGTAATATGCTAACATTTGATATAAAATCATGAGACTAGCTTGAAATCAAATAAATGAAGCTAGCACTCAGGGGTATTTAAATCTTAAAAAAAAGATTATTTATTTGTTTCCATAAAGAACTATACTTTTTTCTTAGAACTAAATGTGATGCGCATATTTCAAAAATAGAGTTCAGTTTGCATCTTGCAACAGGTCCATTTATACAGTAAATAAACCAAAACATTTTTAATGCAAACTGACACATGTATTATTATTATTAATCTTTATTTATAGGGCGTCACATGAGGTCTGCAGCGCTGTATAGGGGGCAAACAACAAGACAGTACATGGTATAACTGTACAATGCAGTAAACAAATAACACTACAACTCTCAACACTTCTACTGATAGCATGGGGGAAAAAGTTATAGTTCATGAGAAAATTAGGGAAGAGGGCCCTGCTCACTAGATCTTACAATCTAAAGGGAAAGGGCCAGACAAATGGGGCTAATGTAAGGGGATATGAGGACAAGTAGCAAGAGTGAGAGAGATGGAGGATGAGAGGGTGAGGTATACTACATGGTGAAATGGTTAAGTGCCTTTTTTTTAAGCAGGTGGATTTTCAATGCCTGATCCAAGTAATGCTGGCTAGGGGATCCTCTAACACAGTGAGGGAGATTGTTCCGAGGGCGAGGGGAAGTCCTGGAGGAATCTTTGATATGGGAGAGAAGTGTGGTTACCAGAGGGGAGGAAATAAATGCATTACATACATGTAATAATTCAATTGCTTTTTCAACATAGAAGATTTTTTTGCTTTTATCCTTAGAGGTTTCCTTATTTTCCGACATTTCTTTTCTCATGTCCTGTACTTCTTGCAGTGAAGCCTCAAGATTTATCCGCATCTCTTGTATATGCTCCAACGCATCCTGTACCTGTTTTCTCTTAGTCTGTAATTGGTCACGTTCACCCATTAATTGGTTCCTTTCAGCATGCAGTTTTCTCCATTCGTCTTGTAATTGCTCTCTCTCCTTCGATAGTTGCTTTTCTTTAGCCATTAATTGTTTGCTCTTGGCAATTAATTTTGATCTCTCAACATGAAATTTTTGTGATTGTTCTCTTGCAACGATAAATTGGCAACATATAATCTAAACATAGAGAAACATGGAAAGTTGAATGGAAACTATTTCTATTCTAGAAAATCCTCTAAAATTCACATATATGCATATGTGTTTCCATACACTAGTAGAATTTAATATGTTTGTGTGTAACTATGCTTCATGGGTACATAAATGTAAACATTAAGGGACTGTTTAAGCATTGAATATAAGACCAACCGCAGCCCCCCCCAAAAAAAAAAAAAAAACCCCCGCTTTACCCACTGTAACTGCACAGTAAAATGCAGATTTTATGTTTTCAGCAATTTGTCCTATGTGGCCTCCTATGCCTGAACAGGGCTGGACAAGGGCAATTAGAGTAAAATAGGGGTGTGCTTACATGGCTACTATCAAAAATTTACCCTAGTCTCTCTCTCCCTCTCTCTGTCTGTGTTTGTGTTAGCGAATTTAGACTGTAAGCTCAAATGGGGCAGGGACTGATGTGAGTGAGTTCTCTGTACAGCGCTGCGGAATCAGTGGCACTATATAAATAAATGATGATGATGATGATGATGAAAAGGTGTATCATTTGATGTAAAGATAAGTGCTAAGGACAGTATCAGTACAAGTCTTTACTGTTTCAAAAATGAGTACATCCTTTATAATTCTGGCTTCAAACAACAAATTCCCTAATAAATATTGGAATATTTTAGTATAAACAATAACCTAAACAAAGTCTAAATTTCCCAAATAATGCATCAGGACATGTGATTATTTTCGCTACTCATTATTTAAGACTAAGGGGTAAATTTATCAAGCTGCGGGTTTGAAAAATTGGAGATGTTTCCTATAGCAAGCAATCAGATTATAGATGTTGTTTAGTTGAATGTGCTAAATAAATTATAACTAGAATCTGATTGGCTGCTATAGGTAACATCTTCCCTTTTTCAAACCTGCAGCTTGATAAATCCCAAGACTATCCCAAATGACAGTTCCAATTGAGAAAGTCAAGACTTTAGAGCAAGAACATAAAGCAGTCCCCCAAAAAGAATACTTACACAAAAATTGCTAAATGCTAGAAGTGAATTAAGCTTGTTATTAACTAATAATAGTAAAATAGCCTTGAATAGATTAAAACAAACATAATATAAATATCTGAAACTTTCTACTTGGACCTCAGCTACCAGGGGGTAAATGTATCATACTCCGGTTTCTTCAACTCACGGGAGTTCGGCGAGATGACAGCTAAAATTTAAAGCGGCGCTGCCTTGTAAAGGGAAACTTGCCTTTACAAGGCAGCGCCGCTTTAAATTTTAGCTGTCATCTTGCCGAACTCCCACGAGGACAAGAGAGTGTTTATTTCCATTTTGTGAATTGGAACTGATGTCATCCATGTTGGAGAGGAGATGAACAGCGAGATATTTGTTATACAGGAATTCTAAGTTGGGAGAAGTCCTCTAAATACTTACAAGCCCACATTATTCTACAATCTGATAGGAGTCCATCTTATATTACTACCACGAAGGTGATGGGGAGGTGCTTATTTCTTTGAAATAAACCACTTATGATGTGAAAAGATCATCATTAACATCTCTGCAAGATAGAGACGAATATATGAACTGTTCTACAATACTTGTTAATGAAGGGCTGAACAAGTTTACATTGTGATTAAGGTGGAGTTTATCTGCACCTATTTTTGTGTTTCGTGAGAACCAGATAGCGCTGAATGTCTTGGCATATTACTGTTATTTGATTGCTTTAGGTTGTATACCCTTTTTCCAAGATTTTGGCTGCAGTCAGGATCATAGAGCGCTGTGTTAGTGGTTACCCAAACCTCCATTTATTGGGCAATAAATATCGACATGAAAAGAAAGTGATGCGTGATCATTATCAATGCGATTATTAATAGGTTTGTTGGAAAATGTGATTGGAAGATGATCACGCACAACAAGCTGATGCCAGTTACCTTCTAACCACAGTACCTATCAGAGGCTAAACTAGCGAGCTGTGGGCCCCGATGCAGTGAGGTGGGTAGGAGGGAACCCATTATCTCCGCATAAATGATAGTTCGGCCACTGGTACCTATTCTTGTACCGCACAAGGTCAGAGTGTAGAGTAGGCTGGTGAATGTTCACCATTATTGTACACATTTAACAACTTACCATTATTGATATAAGCACCAATGGAGCCAAAGGAAAAAAAAAATCCATAGATAAGTAGTTAACAGATTGAGAGGAATCATCAAATCATCTTTCAATTTCTGGATGAATTGTACTTCCTAAAAAGACAAAAATAAACATATATTCCATGTCATTGTTTGAATTTATCACGATGAAGTTCTGTAATGTACAGTACTATTGTAAGAATCCATCAATTATACAATAAATGTATACAAGTCACAAAAATCTGGGGTGATTTCAAATATCCTGATTTTGCTAATCAACCATTTAAACGGAGGCTCACTTATGATATTCATTGATTATGTATTTCAGAATTACAAAAATTCATTATGATTTTATTGAATAATGTTGAAAAACTGCTTAGTATCTACTAAATTGCTACTTAGTGTAGGTCTGTTTTCAATGTGTCAAATACAAATACGGCTCTAATAAGAACACACAGCGTTTTTACTATTCCCTATTGAAATTTAAGATATCATTGGAACGCATGCACAGCCTATTCTTCTCCATATACACAGTTGAGAGATATTCTCCCTCTCAGTGTAGCACATATCTATTTGCATAATGTGATGTTTATTTTCCTAATATCATTATTTGTTGCTGTGACTAAATAAAGGGTTAAACTTGCCCTACCATTGCTGCACCTTAATTGCAATAGTGAGAGGGCTGTGACAGGAATACTTTTTACCCCTTTGTTCCAAAATCATCTTCCATGTAAGCTTGAGCATGGCTGTGCTTGTTCACTGAGCTCAATTTTTTAGTCCTTCTAAAGTACAAGAGTTTTTCATAAAATTTTGAAGTTGTTCAATAAACTATATCGACAAACCAACTTGAACCAATTTAGAGTAACTCTATTTATCTGCTATACTGCATACGCTGATACAGGGAGTAGACGAGATACACACCATGATTGGTGGGTGAACCGAGAAGACTCCAGCCAGAAAATCAGTGAGCAGTAAAGACGAGATATACACCATGATTGGTGGGTGAACCGAGGAGACTCCAGCCAGTAAATCAGTGAGCAGTAAAGAGAGAGAGCTCAAGAGCCAGCAGTTAGTTTGAGGGCAGAGTGGAGATGCCTCAAATGAGGAACACAAAGAAGGATAGAATGAAAGTATAAGAGCCTGTCATAGACAGATAAGAAGTATAGGAAAGCAAACAGCAAATTATAAAAAAAATACATGTAATTGATTACCTCATGATCAGGATTTAAAGGGTCCTGCAAAGGAGAAGAGATAGGAGTGATATAAAAATAATTGCTGGTAAGACAGAGTGACACAGGATTTATACTGCTGTTATGGTTCCTGATCCCATTTTGTATGAACTTACTTTCCCTGACTATTATCATTTTTTGTATTCATAAGTAATGAACATCAATACCTGTGCAGAAGTTTTAGGGTACAGTAAAGTACTGCTGAGCCTATCTATATCTAAGGGGATAGGGGCTGCTATAGTGTAAAAGCATATTCCTTAGAACGGAAAATTACGATATCCAGAAGTCCCTTCCTAGCAAAATATCTGTGTAAATTGTATTATGTCAATAAATAAGACTGCTTGTTATATGTCTAGAGCTGCAATGATCATATTTTAGAATTAGCCCTTTCTAAAGCAAAATGTTCTCTGTTTTTCGCAAGATTTACACTTACATGAGCTTAATAAAGTGTTTCTGTCACCTACATACAGTGTTGGCAGCCATTTTGTGGTTTGAAACAATTTTCAAATTGAGTGTATTTAGTAGGAACCAGTTCCTTATGAATATTTAACAAAAAAGCACCTCGATGATGTCACTTATGCCTCCCCACATTCATCCAGGCATCATTTTGACCAAACAAGCCCCATCTCTGATCCACATAAACAGTGCAACCAATTTACACAAACACTCCAATATGTCCAGCCATGCCCATATTCTGACAATACTTTGCCCACTTTCCCATGAGTTCCACCAATCCCCGAGACTCAGGGCTGTCCAGCTGAAACCGTGATAGTTGGGACGTATATGTCACTGAATCCCACTGAATTGACAGACTGCGCTCTAACGAATATAAGCTCACAAGATGGCTGGCACAAAAAGGTTGGCACCACTCTATGCAGGAGACAGGCATACTTAATAAAATCAGTTTCTGCTAGAACACAAAATAAAATACTTGCATGCTGAGTTACCATTATTGATGGGTTTTCAAATTTCAGTAAGGTTAAGTCACCTGAAATAGGAAAATGTAATTTTATTAGTTGTTAATGATCATTGAATCTATAATTTATGATGGGCCTTATCCTAGCCAAGGTCAATGTATATTTCCTTTATATATAAAACAAAACATAGCTATATTACTTAATGTTTTGTCAGTCCATAGGAGCCAGTTATATTGGCTTAACTTTGTTTAACAATTGCAAGAAAATACATGAAAAAATCCTGTTTCTACGCCTCTTGTGGAAAACTCCATAAGGAAGGAAAACACTCTGTTTTCACACCTTGGGGTAAATGTATTATGCTCTTATTTTTTCAAGTCGCCGGAAATCGGCGACTTTGCAGCTAAAATTTAAAGCTGCGATGGCTTGTAAAGGCAAAGTCGCTGATTTCCGGCGACTTGAAAAAATCGGAGCATAATACATTTACCCCCTTGTCTTTCCTTTACTAAGGATAAACAAGTTGTATTACTATTATACAATGAGTATACAGCTATGACTTAAAAGAGAACATAACTAATCATACAAAAGGGACATATCTGAGAACAGTAAGCATACAAGGGCAGTGTCGGACTGGGGCATGAAGGGCCCACCGGGGGACTGCAACGCTAGGGGCCCACCAGTGGGGGTGTGGCTGGCCTTCATAGAGGCGGGACCAGACACTAGAGGGGGAGTGGTCAGCTCACGAAGGACAGCTAGTACCATAGTGTAGTATATAAAGAATGCAGTGTGTATATAGAGTACACATTCTTGACCTGCCCCTTAGATTGGGTAGAACAGCCACCAAAAATTGGGATTGTTCCAGTAAACCAGGCTTGGCTAACCTCTGCTTACCCAGTAGCTAGAGAACAGATGGAGGATATATATATAAGATAATTCTGTGTCAAATGAAAGTCCTGGAATTTGGAGGAAATTAAAATACATATCCAATAATATTAAATAAAAATAAGAAAATCTACTTACCCATATTTTGATTGATGCAGCCTCTGCTCCTTAGTCCTTCAGCGGCGGCGGGAGCATAAGACAGTCAGCTGACAGGGGGAGGAGGGGGCGGGTCACATGATCGCAGCTGCGATCGCATTTGAAAGATGACTGCAGCCAGTCATCTGTAGCAGCAGGGACGCCGATCACCAGGTGAGCTGACCCCCCCTTTGATCCAGAAGGTGGCTGCCGGCTGGATGACAGGATACGTATGTTCAGCAGCCATCCATTAATTCCTGGTTTAAGTTAAATATTCTACGAGTATTCCTTTTATTATTCCGCTCACGCTCAGACAGTTTGTGTGTAACACACTTACTGACAAGAAGTCTGATGTGCGTAGGGGGAACTGTTCCCTGTGGTCAAACCCTTATCTGGAAATATCTGACAAGAATCCCTGGACCTGGTCTCCCAGCAGGCACACGCTCCTCTGTCTAACACGCTGGCAGGATCTGGGCATACATACTGCGTGTAACACGGGTGATATCAGGATGGTGATTGGGGAACTCTCCACACCAGGCCGGCAGTGAAAATGATTACAAAGGTTTATAACAAGCAGACGAGATGAACTCTGTACACACAGCAGCAGGGACGCCGGGGAGGGCAGCGGGGATACCAAACATGTGAGCTGAATGGGCTCCGCCCACTTCTAGAAGGGGGTGTGGCCGTAAGGCAGCGGGGCCTACCGGTCATTTTTCCGGTAGTCCTGTGGGCCAGTCCGACACTGTACAAGGGTAGAGATGAGCAGAATTATAAATGCATGGATGCAATTCAGAACAAATCACATGGCACACCGAAACAATTCAGCTTAAGACATGACAGGGACGAGTAAGGAAGATGGAGTGGACGGTTATCTATAAGAAATCTAATACAACTACAATAAACATAATCATTCTAGGATACATATGATTGTTTAAACTCTCTGTTAATAGTGAACTTCAAATACAATGCAAATACAGATATAAAAAAACTTTCAAGGTAAAACTTGCATTGAAAGCCATTGTCATTTTAAATTTCTTCTGCAAAGTCGCTGAGATCGGAGATTTGCTGAAACTGATGGTTAATACATTTACCTCCAAGAATTACATTTTTGCCTTACCTTTAACTAGTCATCCTGCAATTACTAACAAAGCTTGTGGATCTCTTCTGCTGTACTAGTCGTGGTCTATTAGTGTAACATTAACATTCATTTCCCTTTTTATATTAAGGCACACTTTTAGAAACGAAAATAACTTGCAAAGGACACGCCTCAACAATGTAAATCTTATTAAAGAACTATGAGGTTGCAACATTTATCATCAGTTCTGACAATAGCATATTTGTTCGAAAAACAAATCACATCTAAATTCAGATGTTGTGTGAATGTTATTAATTATACAATAATAAAAATTAATCAAAGTATCACATTTACCTTTGTTAAATCAATTTGACTAAATCATTTTGCAGTTACATACTTTCCCCTTTTGTGTTGGTAACTCTACACATCAATTAATAATGACATCATACTTTGAAGACCATCTACCAGGTTGTAAATGAAAATATGTTACAGGACTGGGCCCAATATTAATACCTGTTGTATCCCATTAATAGATATAACCCATAATGAACATGTTCAATTTATAACACAATTTCTATCCTTAAGCCAGTTATCTACCCATGTGCATACTTTTACTGCTTGCCCTAATATTCTCATTTTATGCACCATTTTTGTCATGTGGGATAGCACCAAATGCTTTTGAAAAATCCAAATATATTTCATCGACTGCATAACCTGGATCCAGTTTGCAACTTGGCTTCTCATAAAAACGAACAAACATAGGTTCAAAAAAGGCCAATCATACCAAGGCAATATGACACTGTGTTATGAATGTACTATTTATTAGATATTGCTGAATAACAGCCCTTAGTCTTCCTTCAAATATTTTACCCACAACTGAAGTCAAGCCTACCGGTCAACAATTCCCTGGCTCGGATTTTGGTCCTTTTTTAAATATTGTTACTACATCTGCTATAAGCAGGAACATATAAAGAACAGATGGGAATGGGGCATCTAATAATTAGGGCTACACTCAATCAGCTGTACATTACTAAATATGGCTATATTCCACTGGCATAGAAGACATATGCAGATTGTACATACAAATAATCTGGGGGGGTTATATAGTAATTAAACAATAAAACACAGTAAAAGAAATAAGAACATTCTGCACTCCTTCTTCCTTCCTTCTCCTTCTTCCTCTTCATGACAGAAATATGTCTTCCCATTTTTCAAATACAGGGGAAGGGTACTAATGAAAATCGTTTTCTTTTTAAAAAAAAAAAAGTTATTTTAGTATAGCTTGGGGAGTCATATATAATGTTATGCATAATTAAATAATTTATTATAATGGGTTGGGGCACCAGTATTATGCTATGCTTGAAATTGTTTCATTTTATATGGTAGAATGTTTTTTTGGCATATTTTACTTGTCAGAACTATTGGTTTCGGAAGCTTTGTCTATCATATATTTTGCAGGATAGATGATATCTATTTATAGAGGGTGTCTTCATTTTAAAAATTTACATGGAATAAAACCATTGATTTAATTTGATACACTAATTTTTTTAGGTTTACTCTAAAGTTTGGACTTATTCATTGCAAGAGCAGACAAGAGGGAGATTTGCCATAGAAAGGATAATAGCACTTGCACATATGTTATATAACATACTGGATGAATTATTTTTCTGCCCCTCTCTGTCTTTTAGGTAGATGTAAAAGTATGTTTTTGGAATCTCATAGGGAATTCCCCTTTTTAAACGTGACCTTGGTAAAGAAATTTTGGTAATATGCTAAAATTTGGTGTTTGATATAAAATCATGAGACTAGCTTGAAATCAAATAAATGAAGCTAGCACTCAGGGGTATTTAAATCTTAAAAAAAAGATTATTTATTTGTTTCCATAAAGAACTATACTTTTTTCTTAGAACTAAATGTGATGCTCATATTTCAAAAATAGAGTTCAGTTTGCATCTTGCAACAGGTCCATTTATACAGTTAATAAACCAAAACATTTTTAATGCAAACTGACACATGTATTATTATTATTAATTTATTAATCTTTATTTATAGGGCTCCACATGAGGTCTGCAGCGCTGTATAGGGGGAAAACAACAAGACAGTACATGGTATAACTGTACAATGCAGTAAACAAATAACACCCCTACCAGGGCCGCCGAGAGGGGGGGGGAGCGGGTACTAATCACCGGCCCGGACCCTCACGCTGGATTTTTATTTTTTATTTAACTTTTTTTTTTCAAATGTTTTTTTTTTTTCCCCCCTCCGCAGCCGGGGAGGTGGTTTGGCGGTGGCGGCAGCGCAGCGATCATGTGTGTATAGAAATACTGACATGATCACGGCGCCGGCGTCCCTCTTCACCTCTCTGTTTGCAATGAATGTCGGGCGTGACGTCATCACGTCACGCCCGACATTCAGTAAGGAGTCTAGCACAGAAGAAGACAGAAGAGAGAAGCAAAGAAAATAAAGATGAAAGAAAGCAATACAGAGGTAAGTGAAAGAGGAGAAACGCAGAGAGGCACAGGTGGTTAATGAAAGGAGGGACAAAAGCAGCATAGCACAGGGGGATAAAGAAAAGAGGAACAAAGGCAGCATGGCACAGGGGGTTAAAGAAAGGAGGGACAAAGGCAGCATGGCACAGGGGGATAAAGAAAAGAGGGACAAAGGCAGCATGGCACAGGGGGATAAAGAAAAGATGGACAAAGGCAGCATGGCACAGGGGGATAAAAAAAGAGGGACAAAGGCAGAATAGCACAGGGGGATAAAGAAAAGAGGGAGAAAGGCAGCATGGCACAGGGGGATAAAGAAAAGGGGGGGCAAAGACAGCATGGCACAGTGGGTTGAAGAAAGGGGGGGCAAAGGCAGCATGGCACAGGGGGATGAAGAAAGGGGCAAAGGCAGCATGGCACAGGGGGATGAAGAAAGGGGCAAAGGCAGCATGGCATATGGGGATGAAGAAAGGGGCAATGGCAGCATGGAGGGTGCAGTGCAATCATAAGAGGGCATAGCGTGGTGATGATGAAGGGGCACAGTAATGTGTGTGTGATGGCACAGGGAGCTTTTGGCAATGTAGTGTGTGAGGTAGATGGTAGCTAATTAATGGTTGCTATTTTGTTTGCGTGGTAATGGGAATACTATTTTAATGTTGGGGCTGGAGGAAGGCCTAATTATTATTCATGTGTGCTATTGATTTAACGGTGGGGCTGGTTATAATTTTCTAAATGTAGCCATTTTTTTCAGAATAGTGTCCCCCAACATTCCAGGACCCAGACAAGCCGCAACTAAAGAAACCTGAGGCCACATGTGGTGAATGGGAGAAGACCAGGTAGGAGAGTGTGTGAAATGTTGTGATTCTATTGAGCCAAACTAAACTGTGGTGCTAGATGTTTTGAAAGTCAGGATTGCTTGGACATACGCCACGCTCTGGTGAATTCAGGGCCTAGCGCGTTTATCCCACCAGCCATGACCCAATGATGCTTAGCCACGCCCCCAATTGTATTATAACACTCTCCCACAACTTTGGGATGCTGCAAAATTTTTCAACATGCGCACCTATAAGGGGGCCCCATAATGTTGTTGTACCTGGGCACTGAATTCCTCTTGGCAGCCCTGACCACAAGTCTCAGCACTGCTACTGATAGCATGGGGGGAAAAGTTATAGTTCATGAGAAAATTAAGAAAGAGGGCCCTGCTCACAAGATCTTACAATCTAAAGGGAAAGGGCAAGACAAATGGGGCTAATGTAAGGGGATATGAGGACAAGTAGCAAGAGTGAGAGAGATGGAGGATGAGAGGGTGAGGTTATACTACACGGTGAAATGGTTAAGTGCCTTTTTTAAGCAGGTGGATTTTCAATGCCTGATAAAAGTAATGCTGGCTAGGGGATACTCGAGCCGAGGGGCAGTCCTGGAGGAATTTTGGATATGGGAGTGAACTGTGGTTACCAGAGGGGAGGAAATAAATGCATTACATAAATGTAATAATTCAAATGCCTTTTCAACATAGACAATTTTTTGCTTTTATCCTTAGAGGTTTCCTTATTTTCCAACATTTATTTTCTCCTGTCCTGTACTTCTTGCAGTGAAGCTGCAAGTTCTATCCGCATCTCTTGTAATTGCTCCAACGCATCCTCTATCTGTTTTCTCTCAGTCTGTAATTGGTCACATTCACCCATTAATTGGGACCTTTCAGCATGCAGTTTTCTCTATTTATTTTGTAATTGCTCCCTCTCCTTCGATAGTTGCTTTTCTTTAGCCATTAATTGTTTACTCTCTGCAATTACTTTTGATCTCTGAACATGCAATTTTTGTGATTTTTTTTTCTTGCAACGATAAATTGGCAACATATAATCTAAACATAGAGAAACATGGAAAGTTGAAAGGAAGTCATATATTAAACACAAACCATTTCTATTCTAGAAAATCCTCTAAAATTCACATATATGCACATGTGTTTCCATACACTAGTAGAATTTAATATGTTTGTGTTTTTTATTGAATATAAGACCAACCTCAGCCCCCCCCCCCCCCAAAAAAAACACCTGCTTTACCCACTGTAAATGCACAGTAAAATGCAGATTTTATGTTTTTAGCAATTTGTCCTATGTGGCCTCCTATGCCTGAACAGGGCTGGACAAGGGCAATTAGAGTAAAATAGGGGTGTGCTTACATGAGTGCACCTTGTTGATGTGACCACATCTTTAAATAATTGTCGTAAGAGCATGGTGGCTCAGTGGTTAGCACTTCTGCCTCACAGCACTGGGGTCATGAGTTCAATTCCCAACCATGGCCTTATCTGTGAGGAATTTGTATGTTCTCCCTGTGTTTGCGTGGGTTTCCTCCGAGTGCTCCGGTTTCCTCCCACACTCCAAAAACATACTGGTAGGTTTATTGGCTGCTATCAAAAATTGACCCTAGTCTCTCTCTCCCTCTCTCTGTCTGTGTGTGTGTTAGGGAATTTAGACTGTAAGCTCTAATGGGGCAGGGACTGATGTGTGTGAGTTCTCTGTACAGCGCTGCGGAATCAGTGGCGCTATATAAATAAATGATGATGATGATGATGAAGAGGTGTATCATTTGATGTAAAGATAAGTGCTAAGGACAGTATCAGCACAAGTCTTTACTGTTTCAAAAATGAGTACATTTTTTAAAAAAAATTACATAGGGCCCACCTCAAAATATGTAATGAACACCAGTGCTATAGCCTGAGCTGGTTAAAGCAGAGGAACAACGAACACGGCGTTCATAAGCAAAGCAGAAAACAGCTGACCTTTTCATACTATAACGGGGAACTTAACCTCCAGCATGAATTCCTTCTGTTTTGATGTGGAATCTGGTTAGCATCTCAAAATCAATATCTCTAAAAATGATCTCATTGTCTTTCCTCCGCCCAGACTCCCATCCCACGATGACCTCTCAATTGTCCTCAACAACACCACTATCTCCTCTGTCACCCAACTTTGCTGCCTGGGTGTCACCCTCGACTCCTCTTTCTCTTTTGCCCCCCACCATTCCCTTGCCCAAGCCTGTCGCTTCCAACTACGCAACATCGACCGCATCCATTCTTTTCTCTCTCAGGATGCCACCAAAAATATCATCCACGCACTCATCAACTACCGCCTTGATTATTGTAACCTCCTCCTCACTGGCCTCCCCCACTCCCGTCTCTCCCCCCTCTGCTCTATATTCAATGCGGCCGCAAGACTCATCTTCCTCTCATGCTGCTCCTCCTCTGCCTCCCCTCTCTGCCTTGCCTTACACTGGCTCCCCTTCCCCTACAGAATCCTTTTCAAACTCCTCACCACCACTTACAAGGCTCTCTCCAACTCTACTGCCCCTTATATCTCTAACCTCCTCTCCATTCACACTCCTGCCCGCTCCCTGCACTCAGCCAACGACCGCCGACTCTCCTCCACCCTTATCACCTTTTCCCACTCCAGAATCCAAGACTTCTCCCGTGCAGCCCCCCTTCACTGGAACGACCTTCCTCATTCCATGCGTCTCTCTCCTACTCTGTGCTCCTTCAAACGTGCACTCAAAACTCACCTCTGCGGATACCTTGTGGCGCCTAACAAATAAATGATAATAATAATAATAATAGCATGGAACATAGATGCAGATACCTAACCCAAGGCAAGCCAGACCGATATTGATTAGCGCAGGGATTCTTCCTGGCTCCCCTTGGCTGTTGGTTCCCAGCTTAATACTTGTATGTCAATAATATGTTAAGTACTGTTGCCAAACTACAAGACCAGACAATCCCTGGCTTTTTTTCAAACACTGAAGTTTATGATAAAGACTGTCGACTCTTCACACCAGCTCAGAACGTACATTTATGCTGTGTTTCTATTATTATCTTATTATTGCAGGAAACTTTAACACTGTACTCCAAACTAGACAGATCTGCCTCGCCTACATCCCCAAGTTCTTGGGTGTATGTGGAGGACTCCAGGCTGGTTCATTCCCTATTATCAACTCTCCCGCTATGTGACTCCTGGAGACTGTAGTTGTTTCTTTCCCTCACATTGAGTCTATTCTCTGATTGATATAATGCCCCTTAGTCATCATTTAGCCCATAATCTTGAGTAGACTAATATCCTCCCAATGTCCTGAATAGGCCATGGCCCAGTTTTAATAAACTTAAAAGACATTTCATTCTCAAGATAAACCTTTAGCTGGAGACTTAGTGCATCCATCCTTTATAATTCTGGCTTCAAACAACAAATTCCCTAATTAATATTGGAATATTTTAATATAAACAATAATCTAAACAATGTCTAAATTTCGCAAATAATGCATCAGGACATGTGATTATTTTCGCTACTCATTAGTTAAGACAAAGGGGTAAATTTAACAAGCTGCGGGTTTGAAAAACTGGAGATGTTGCCTACAGCAACCAATCAGATTATAGATGGGTCATTCCATGTCAGTTCAACCAGGGTTTTCCACCACCCATCTCAGATTTCTATGAATTTTTTTTTAGTTAAGAGAGGATGTCAAAACAACTATTTCTGCCAAATATCTCGACTGTCTGACAGTTAGTTGAAATAAATATTGATTTTTCAATTTATTAAATAATTTACTAATCATGGCTTCTTTATCCAGTTTATTTGAAGTATCATGGGTTTTTATTAAGGAATCAACAAAAAATTTGGAACCCTAAGATAACTTTTCCTCCCGAATCCAAAAATACAAACAAAATTACTTTATCTGCTCCATGTTTTGCGTTACGGCAAAAACGCACGTTTTTCGAATATAATTAAAATCGCTAGATTCAATTGACATTAGGGATCCCATTTTTTGGGGGGTGTTTAAAAAAAGGTATAAATTACTACCACAAAAAAATCAGCCGGGTACTCTCTTTCATAGTGGAGAAAAAAATTATTGAAGTTGGTGCTCGATTACTGCTGTACAGCATACATAATTTACACCTTGTTAAAAACCATACCAATAAATTGAACTAAACTGAGGCAATGGGATAAAACTCCCATACAGGAAATGAAACAAACAGAAACTGATGGGAAGGGGATTCCCTTTACAGAGACCAAAACTGAAACTTTCCAGAGAGGGAAATACAGAAATAGTCAATCGTGGCAGCTGCTCATTTGGTAGTTAATCCAGTTCACATGACTGTCTAGCATATAGTGAGAATGGAGAAAATACCTCTGAATTACACAATACACTCAATAAGTTGAATCAAACCTGGATCTCTGGGTTCTCCAATAATTCTAAACCACTCCTGATTCCCTCGTCTTAGACATTCCCTACCAGACCTTCCAGACCAACGCATTGTACTTTAAATGTACACTCTAACTAGAATACTACTACAATAAATCTTCTTATCTTACCTCTTACACTTGGATGGCTGCTGGGCTGGGGGAGAGAGGACACCACCCACCTCGCACACAACGATTTGTTTAATATGCTAATTTCCAGGATGTGAATACTGGCATACAAGTGTGTATACATTAAGTGGAAATTTATGTCTCTGTACTAGCATTTGGGATGTATAAAGAGTTTTATTAAAATTATAGTAATTCTGGGATTTTATTATTATTACACTCTAAAAACCAAAGGAAATATTTGTTCCTAAAGTACTCCATAAGGAACTCAATATAATCCTAAAGTAGTAATTAGGAAGTTTTAACAGGAAAAACTTAACAGATGGATACAACTTACTCCTAACAGAGCCAAGACAAAATCAATGTGTGAATTAATTAATAAACTTAAAAATCCCCTGGAGGGTTCAACAGTCACTCAGCCAGAGCAGTTTTCTTATCCTAGCAACTTCTGATTGGCTGAGCAGCTATTAATCTCTCCAGGTGAATAGAATTAATTAATTCATGCCATGGTTCTGTTAGGATCAAATATTGTCCATCTTTTTGGGTCATGCACCATAAATGCATCAACTCTCGCCCTGAACCTTGAAATACAGTCCATAGGTCATGTTGTCAAATTTGTTTACTACTCTATATCCAAATGTTACAGAGTTCTGTACATTTTCTTGCTAAGCATGTCCAACAAGTCTTACTGTAGCTGTGAGACCTGAGAAAGGAAATGTGGCAAAAAAAAAAAGATGTCAAACTAAATATTTTTTGGGGATTTGAAAAATTGCAAGGAGCGTTATACAAATATAAAATTTTTCCACCTTTTAAATTTTAAAAGGTGGAAGAAAAGCCTGAATATTTTATGGACAAAGCCTTTAGTTGGACGTACATTTTATAATATTTCCTTTAAAAATTGTTAGAGAAAATATATTATTCCTTGAATCTATCTGGTATTGGTACCTAATCAATCTTTTTAACTAAGAAAAAGATATACTGTATATAATATTATCATGTTGAATATTTGCTTTATGAAATAAACATATATTGAAAGTAAATTACAAGTGCACTTTATTAGTATCCGGTGTCTTAACCACATCCTGACATAAGCAGGATGCTGGCTTGTATAACAGAAGTCTGCTTTTGGCAATAATAATCTTTTTTTAATTATGATAATGTGTGGAATTAAGGACTTTGTGGACAAATAAGAAAATACTATAAGACCCTCTTCAATCAAGTCAACTAATGAAAATAAAGAATGTTTTCCTTAAGTTACCAAGTCCTGAGAGGTTCTCGGAATGGGCATAAGTGTAAATGAATATTACTACATTATGCATAAGCTGAATAACTGAAAATGAACAATAACCTGTTCATGATAGGGCATCCAATATTCCAGGATCAATAACCTGTTCATGGTGTGTATGCTTTTGGATTAAATCTGTCTGAGATGTGTACATTCTCTGTTTAAGATGGCTGTTTATTGTTAATCTTTTCTTGAACCATTAATTGAGGTAAATCTTCATTGGCTTAACTTTGTTTGGCAATTGCAAGAAAATACATGAAAAAATCCTGTTTCTACGCCTCTTGTGGAAAACTCCATAAGGAAGGAAAACACTCTGTTTTCACACCTTGTCTTTCCTTTACTAAGGATAAACAAGTTTTATTACTTATATACAATAAGTATACAGCTATGACTTAAAAGAGCACTTAACACATCAGACAAAAGGGACATATCTGAGAACAGTAAGCATACAAGGGTAGAGATAAGCAGATTTATAAATGCATGGATGCAATTCAGAACAACTCACATGGAACACAAACAATTCAGCTTAAGACATGACAGGGACGAGTAAAGAAGGTGGAGTGGACGGTTATCTATATGAAACTAATACAACTACAATAAACATAATTATACTAGGGTACATATGATTGTTTAAACTCTCTGTTAATGGTGAACTTCAAATACAGATATAAAAAAACATTGAAAGCCATTGCCATTTTAAAATTCCTCTGCAAAGTCCCTGAAGATCAGAGATTTGCTGAAACTGATGGTTAATACATTTACCTCCAAGAATTTAATGTTGCCTTACAATTAACCAGTCATCCTGCAACTACTAACAAAGCTTGTGCATCTCTTCTGCTGGACTAGTCGTAGTCTATTAGTGTAACGTTAACATTCATTTCCCTTTTTATCTTAAGGCACACTTTTAGAAATGAAAGTAACTTGCAAAGGACACGCCTCAACAATATAAATCTTATTAAAGAACTATGTGGTTGCAACATTTATCATCAGTTCTGACAATAGCATATTTGTTCGAAAAACAAATCACATCTAAATCCAGATGCTGTGTGAATGTTATTAATTATACAATAATAAAAAATAATCAAAGTAGGATACATGTTACATTCTTTAATCTTTATTAATATTGGACATCAAATACCACACAGAGTCAGTTATTTTACAAATAAAAATATTATTAACTCCAGTAATATATTTATTTACCTTACCTTTGACCAGTGCTTATGCAATTACTTACAAAGGTTGAGTCTTTTGTTATGTACTAGTATGTTTCTCTTTCATTTTCTTTTATATCTTAACCCCTTCAGTGCTAACAATGAGCGGGATCTGTCTTTAGCACACAAAGGGGTTCAAAGAAGTTGAAATTATACTTACCTGTCCCTCACAGCAATCATTATAAAGGAAACACAATATAAAATAAGTACAAATTTAAATTTATAAGAAAGGGACAATTTCATAACTTTTATTTAGGCCATGGGGAGACAAAGTGTTAAGTTTGTAAATCTCAAACATTTCCTTCCCTCTGGGATAGAATTCTTTGGATGCCTGCTCCTTTTTTGACAATTTTCTAATCATCATCATCATCATGTGTATATATAGCATTCTTAATAGCTTTAAAATTAACATTTTAGAAGCAAAGTTTAATACTAAAATGAATAGTAACAGAATGATTTTCAACCATATTTTAATATATCTGACATATTCCTGTATTCTTTGTTTAAGAAAGGCAACTTATTTTCCCAATATAATTAAAGCCACATGTACACTTCATTTGATATATCACAGATAATGTTGTACCATTCAAGAAGTTTTGTATCTTATTTTTTTAGAATTATTAAAGTTTGAAAAGACTTTATAGGGTAAATGTATTAAGCAGCGCTTTTTGCAAATCACCAATATTCGGCGACTTTGCACAGCAAAATTAAAAAGGCACAAGCCTTTAAGAGAGGATGTACATACAGCAGTGCACCACCTAGTTCAAAGATAGTGTGATTTAGCTTACATTTTTGAAGAGGTTTAAAAGCATCTTTTCCACAGTTAACAGCAGGCTGATAGGGTGTATCTGCAATCAAACAGAACACCTGCAGAGAACTCCTTTTTAAAGGCACTGTGGGAATGTCATTTGTTCATCAAGATAGGACTTTGGGAGGAGTGTAAACTATTTAAACATGTCTTTTTCATCTTGTAAAAAGCATGCCAAAGAAATGCTGCTGACACACGTTTGCCGAACCACTTTGCAGGTTTATTCAGTCTTGTCAAGATGGAATGAACAGCTTCTTTCAGCAATCAGACAAAAAATATTTATAACACTTGCTAGACAGTTAGTCCCCTAACTGGACACCAGCCATTCATTGACATCGGTCGCACAACCCACAGCACAAGTCCAGGTATTTAAGCTTCCTCCCAGGCACTGCACTAGCTGTTTCCTTAATTAATTACATGCAGGTGCTCCACAAGTTTTCCTGTGCTGTGTGTGTGAAAGAGTGTGCAGACTTAACCCTGTCTCTAGCCTGAGCCTGCAGATTCCCATGAAACCTATTAGTCTTTTCTTTAATAGTATGGCCACAATTTGTACAGTGTGATGCTGAATAAGTCGAACGGTGTCTAGAAAGCTAATCTCTGTTAATTTAGCGTTAAATTCACAAGAAATTGTGGGGAACTTAATGTTGTCAATTACTTTGCCATGCTAATAATAAAGCAAAGTTATCCATGTCTGAGAAATTGGCTTGCAACAGGGTTTTGGGGCCAGACCGATCCCCGCACTACTGTGAGTGGCTCTATGACCAAGGAAAACCGGTCAGAGCA
This sequence comes from Mixophyes australis, assembly GCA_036250195.1. Classification (NCBI taxonomy): domain Eukaryota; kingdom Metazoa; phylum Chordata; class Amphibia; order Anura; family Limnodynastidae; genus Mixophyes; species Mixophyes australis. The sequence continues at coordinate 95,862,687 of JAVHZZ010000011.1, read as the reverse complement.
CATGTGTCTGAACTATCCAGAATTTTAAAAATATGGTTGCAGCTAGAGGAGGATTGACCTGCTCGGATTATTGAAGTTTTGGGGATAGATCCCTGCTTTCGGGGGCTGGACCGCATTCTGAAAAGATGGTTGCCGCAGTCGGACCCACAGACTTATGGCGAGCTTGCCACAGTGGTAGAGAGGTTTTGTGCTTTACAGCAAGTGACCAAGACACCTGCATTCACATCAAAACCAATGCCACGTCAAAAGCCAGGTTTGACAATCCTTGCTACAGGGCCCAATGGTAAAACTGCTATTGATAGAGGGCTGGTTACAAAGTTGTCTAATCCGAAGTCATTTGAATAAGGTTACCCAGGCCACTTTTGGGCCAAGTGTTCTGAACTACTAGAACTCATGGACTGTTCTGTTGCACATGTTGGTACTGCTATCCAAGCTATTGTACTATGAGTCCCCCATCAGGAAGTCCTTGTTTGCTCTGAGTGCTTATCAACCAAAATCTTGTCCTAGCTTTGGATGATAGTTGATGAAGGACATGTGTCAGCTAGTAGGGTTGACAGCTCTTTACACCTCCGTGTGCCATCCACAAATGGACGGCTTGGTGGAGCACTTTAACCACAAGTTAAACACATGCTGATGAAAGCCGTGGCACAGGAGAAAAAATATTGGTACACTCTTATCCTATATTTGATGTTTGCCACCCGAGATGTACTTCAAGCCTCAACAGAGTTTAGTCCCTTTGCGTTATTGTTCGGAAGATAGCCAAGGGGTATCCTGAAAATGTTGAAGGAAGGGTGGGAGCAACAAAGCCCCAAAGAGACAAATCTGGTACATTTGTGTCCCAAAATGTATGAGAGGGAATCACATTGTTCAGAGTTAGGTCCACCCTATTAGCAGAAGTTCCTTCATAGGGCGAGTGGCTTATTATATATTTGCAACTTTGTGTAACTAAGACTTCTGCATTTTATGTACAAGTAGATTAGCAACTCTTTTACTGGTTCACAGCAGTGTTGTTGGTGGATTTTTCTCTGTGTTTATTTCTTTCTGGATAAACCCACCCTTTTAAGCACCTGCTGTGAACCTATAAATTGATTGAGCATTTTCGATTTCTTCTCTTAAAGAGTCTGTAACTAATATTAAAAACGTATATCTGGGAATAGGTTTTTTCAAATGTTTCTAATATTGCTGTGTTATACTCAGGATTTGTGTTAATAGATGTGGTATCCCTAGAGCTATAGAACATGATATGGGTATTCATTTTACTGGTAATAACTTTTAGATAATGAGTACAATGTATGGGCAGTGATAGTAAGCTACATACTCTTTATCAGCCACAAGCCAGTGGGAAAATAGAGTAAAAGGTACTATCTAGAATGAATTGAATAGAGTGATAGTTGAAACTAGATTGGAGTGGCCAGTAGCTTTGGCCACTAGTCCTCCCCACTATCAGAATCGCTCCTAAACTGCCTCTTAACCTGTCACCTTTTGAAATTCTTTTGACAAGCAACCTTACTTGATCTTAGATTCCCGAGATGAGTTCATAATGGAGAGACTGTTGAAAATCTGAGTAAATAGTGAGACAGCAACAAAGGACGTTCGAAACACTGTCTCCTGATATGATATACACTAACTGTCATGATGTTGGACTGGGAGAGTATGTTATGGACTGTAATTTCTTACGCTGAAGTTGTTTGACAGACAGGTACCAAGTGTTGACAACCAGCACCACTTCCCTGGGAATAGCAGACAGAGACACTTGGACCCATTCCACTCACTGCAGAGGAGTCAACAACCCGGAGAAGGTTCAAATTACAGCTGAGAACGACACTTGTGAACCTCTGTCCGGAGACCCAAGATCGCAGTTAATACACCTGAGCCAAGGACTTTGCATAGACTGTTAGCCTATAATGGAGGAGCGGTTTTCCTGTTTTTCTCTTTCCAGTGTTTCTCTCATACTTATCCTCTTTCCAGGACAGTCAATTCTTTCATTGGTGATGGAGACTGGTTCATGTAGTGATACTGAGGAGGTGGGGATGAAGGAGAAGGTGTTGGCACAATCGGTCCAGCTAATTACACTATTCATTTCAGGAGTAAAGAAAAGTTTTACTAACCTTGGAGCTCGGAGACAGTGTGAGGGGCTATTGTCTGAGGAGTATTGTGTCTGTAAGTACTGTGACCCCATAGTTAAAGAGAGGTGCATCCAGCGATGCCAGTCCAGTAATAATTTGGACTTGAGCGTGTATCCATGAGAATGTTTATCATTCTTTGGTGGGTAAAGTTTTAGACCAAACTGAATGCTGGGTGTGCTCTCACTAGCCTCAGGGACTAAACTATGTAGGACTAGTTATCTTTCCACTAAATATTTCTGAGGTGCTCAAACTATGGGGTGGGAGGCCAGCAGAGGGAAGTTAATAGAAGCTAGGTTCCTTAGTTTGAAGTTTCCCAATACTCGGTAGACTGATCACTGTTTCACATACAAAGACACTGGAGTGTTGGAAGACTGGACAGAATAAACAGACGATAGACCGCCCCACAAAAGTTGATGAAAAACCCATTGATGTTATTAGAGTGCATTTAACTGAAAAAGGCTGAAGGAGGGTTTTGGCTTCCATAAGTTCCTCCATCCCCGGGAGATCCAGCGCCATTGCTCAATACAGGAGGGGTAGCAGTGTTCCTGTCACTTTCCAGTCTCCAGTACCATTGCTCATACAGAAACAGGAGGGGTAGCAGTGTTCTTGTCACTTGACAAAACATCACTGGAAATGATTGGAAATTAATATTATTGAGGTTAATAATAATAATGTAGGGGGAAAAAAGAGCCAAATTATGTGATTTTACCCAAAAAAAATGATCCGAAACCAAAACACGAGGTTAATCCGGATCCAAAACCAAAATCAAAACAAGGGGGTCAGTGAACATCTCTAATATATATATATATATATTACAGTATAGCCATGCAGTATACATGACAGCAGCAATTCTCTGAGATTGTTTGAGTTTTAATGGTGTCCAAATGTTGTCGGATTGAAAAGTTTCAACTTTAAGCAGCAATGTGATTTGGAATACCAGACATCTACTACTAACATACAAGGCCATCAACAAAATTGCACCGACATACATTTTCTCACTTGTCTCGAAATATCTCCCTACTCGACACCTCCATTCTGCACAAGATCTACGTCTCTCCTCCACTCTCATCACATCCTCCCATTCTCGGTTACAGGATTTTTTCCGGGCTGCACCTACTTTGTGGAATTCCCTCCCACGCAAAGTAAGACTTTCCTCTAGTCTTCAAACCTTCAAGCGTTCTCTGAAAACCCACCTCTTCAGACAAGGTTATGATATTCCTCAACCATCATCTTAATTTCCCTAGATTACCCTATTACCATCCTCTACACTGCTAATGCAAGACAACAACCTTCTGACCAACATTGCCACACACACATAGCCCACTCAGTACTTTTACCTTTGCAGTCTGGCTGGTCCATTGTGCAATATGACGTAGCACATGCCCTTGTGTTTCTAACTCCCATTGTCCTATAGATTGTAAGATTTCGAGCAGGGTTCTCTTACCTCTCTGTCTGTATGTATTACCCAGTATTGTCTTATTATGTTTGTTCCCAATTGTTAAGCGCTACGGAATTTGCTGGCACTATATAAATAAATGTTGATGATGACATCTGAGCTATGACACAGATGTAGACAACTTTATTCCCATTGTAAATGTGAGGAAAACACATCAGGAAATGCTTAAAGCATAACGATATTTTATTGTTCTATGAAAGTGCTTGCTGTGGCCTCTAGATGCCGCCTTCTGCAAAACTACATTTTTGTTTCTGTTCTGAACAATATGTTAAAAAATATTAACATGATTATTTTCTCCTCACAACTGGCGGTGCCTCAATGATTAGGGGCAGCAGCGAAGCAGTGTGCCTACTCCCAAATATTTTTCAACCCCAGATTAAAAGCCCTGGGACCCTTCATGGCACCACTAGGCTGTGGTAGTCGGGGTAAGTTGCAAGAGTGGAACCCCTGGAGTGGAAAATTAATAAAGTAGCATATATATATAAGGAGTGGCAAATATATGTGCTCCGTGTGGCTATTTCCCCCTGACTTTCCCATGAAAGTCCTGTCACTTGAATGCCGTGAGAATATTCTGAATGATGATATTGCAATCAAACTAGTTGGGGGCTTTTGGATTTACTTTTATATGATATTTGAGTTTTCTTTTGAAAAAGTTCGGTTTTGGATTTTATAAACTTAGCTACATTATAAAGTAACGTTTAATACCAGATAATAAGAAAGTACGAGAGAAACAGTAAAATTTAAACGTCAATCAAGATATAAACATGATTAATAATCCAGCAACCTCAAACCTCAATTCTGAAAGAAACATCAAACCATCGCGTCACTAAGAACTTTGGAGACCTTCAAATAATTAATTTATGTAGTAGATCTCCCAGGATTCCTGATTTTACAAGGATACATTAAATTCTTAATAAGGAATTATTATTTTCTATTAATCCAGAATTCTAATTCATCTGATAATTAAAACAATGTTGTGTGACTGTTTTACTGCATTTGACACCGAAAAACAAAGGACAAAGTGACTTTTATTGACTGAAGAAACTTCATTTCACATGAGTGTCCTGGTTTATGAGTCAATAAATAGGAATCCTAATTAAGGTACATCATTGTGTGACATTTTCAAGATTGTCACTGTTATTTTATTTTAGCAAAGTATTTATTTTTACATATATGTGTGCTGCTGATTATATGTGTTATTTTATTTCTTGTTAACTTGTAGTGAAACACTTTGGGGGGTATTCAATTGTTAGCGAGTTCGCTAAAATACTCGCGCTCGAAAAATATTACCATTAATACGGTAATTCCCGCTAGATTTCAGCTCGCAGCTCAGGGAGTAAATTACCGTATTACTGGTATTTACGCGCAGATTACCGTATTAACGGTAATATTTTTCGAGCGAGAGTATTTTAGCGAACTCGCTAACAATTGAATACCCCCCTTTGACTGTTCTTTTATATTGTTGGTCCTGCAACTGCAGAGTCTCTGCAGTAAAAGAAGTAGGAAATGACTAATGCTAGGTACACACTGAAGAATTTTCCGACTGGTGTGTTATCTCAAACGATTGTACCTAGGACTGAAGGTCTGATCAGTCTGGTGATTCATGTGTACACACTGACACGATTTACCTTCAGATTTGTGCTCTTCATCTGGTCCTCTAGTCTTCATAGAATGACAGCACAATATTCATTCATTTTTCTCATACTGATTAAAACCACCTTGTTATAACTATCCACATGTCCTAACAAATTTTGTTAGCTTCGGTGACTCTGAAAGGAAACATTCTGTCTCAAAATGTACAAATGAATTATTCCTTCTACAGCACTCTCTACATTTATTCACCAACACATTCATCGCTAGCATCGGCTGAAGAGAGCCCGACTCTGTAAACTCTATGGGGATCGTGAGCACGAGTGCACACACACTACATGATCGCTTGGTGATTGGTCGGAAAATATTAAACAGTACGACCAACCAAATGAGCCGACAATCGACACTTTGGAATGACTTTCAACCAGCGTGTCACTATATACACTGACCCGACTTCCGACCGAATGGTTGTATGTCGGCTGATTTACCCGATTAATGGATGAAAATGCTCCAGTGTGTTCCCAGCCTCTATGAGTAAACCAGCGCTTCTGCAGTAAATGAGTAGGGATTATTGCAATAAGTTAATTCTATCTATAGTCATTGAAAAACAATCTTTGATATAAAATGCCTACTTTTTTATATTTTTTTGTGTGGTCTTCCCTGCTCCTCAGCACCAACAGATGATGGAGCATGTCAGCCAGTATAAACAAATGTTGCGTGCCAAGCGCTTATGAATGCTTTAGCAGTTTGTGGATAATAATACAGTAGAGCAAATTTTGGTTAAAACTAGTATAAAATGCCGTGATGTATGTGGGCATTTCATAGGTGCAGCCAACACTTATTTACTCTTAAAGGGTCTGATGTGAGTACTACGCCATTTAGTGTAGCGTATTATTACGGGGGCAACACTTATTTTATTAGGACAGGGCAATATCTATATTACACACTTATGGCTCCATGTGTATACCCTTGCACGTATCTGCATGCTGGCTCTTGTAGTTCCACAAGTTCTACAAGCACTCCTGAACTTTCAGTGCATGAGCAAGAGCTTGCACTATATTTTGGAACTTTTACCCTGGTACCCAACAGAGGGCCTATTGTTGGTTGTGCCAATACTCTGTAGGTGAACGGGCCTGATCATTTTCTCGGGCCCACAAGAGAGGACCAGGCTCCATGAGTATGCCGAGGTTTTAAGGTATGTAAGGCATTTTTGTTAAAAAAAAGTTTATTTTGATGGCATTAGACAAATGAGCCTAGAAGGGTGATACCCAGTCCTCTGTGCCAGGTAATCCACATAGACAAACCACAAAGTTTTACCATGCCGTTTGGCCGGAACTGCATGTGGTTTAGGGGTTTACCAACTGCCACAAATCAGACGATAAGTCCTGTGGTTTGGATCTGATGTGTGGTTTTTTTGCAAATTGCATGACTTTAGGAGACTCCCGAACATCCTAGGAGAGAAGAAATGAATGTATAGACACATACCAGGACATGCTTTTAAAGGAGGTGACTCTCAATGTGTTTCTTCCCGGTGTGAATAAACATAGATTACTCCATTTTGCTCCATTTTATTTAACTGGTAACGGGGCAGGTGAAAGTTCAAATGGTGAAATTGTTATGCTGTGAGGCTGGTGCTGGATTGTGCCATTTATTTGAACAGAACCTTCTGACTCTGTTACTGTAAATTAAAGGCGTAAATAGTCCTAAACCCAGTTTATAGACTAGAACTTCAGTTATTACTAAACATTCTACATTTTGTCTGAGGAATAACCACATAGTTTTGTGCTATAACATGTTTATTTTTTGAATACAGTAGTTGAGTATGTGTTGATCAGATAAAGCGATTTAATCTTCAACACAATTATTTAAAGAGCAGTAGGGTATAATGAGAGTCAGTGACACTTTCCTGCTTGTACTTTTTAGCATCCTGCAGTAAACCGACTCAGATCCCTTCCCTTGCAATTCTGCCTCCAGGCGTTCCTGTCAGTTAAAAAAATAAAAAAACTTTTTTAGAATACATCAACCTGACTGCTTGTGAATCAGTCCCAGGAGCAGAGGTTGCCAGCAAATAAACACTCCAAGAAAAACAGACTATGAGCAAAAGTTTGCCAAACTCTTGATTAAATGTTTTTTTTTATTTGTTGCCCCTTTAAGAGGCGCTGGAAAAGTGGAGATTAAATGAACAAGATTTAATTTTTATTTTGTTTGAACTGTTTTCTGAAAAGTGAAAAGCAACCTGTGTTATATATCTGCTACATAGTAGTAAAACACTGTAGTATAATGTCCTGCTATAGCATATTGTTGCTGTCCTTGTCTTATACACTGGCTGAAACCTACCTTGTTAATAATGGTAATCCAGTAAATCTGTATCTAAAAAAGAGTGTAAGTGAAAGGTTTCATGACCAGCGATAGGTCAGATGGCTGCTGAGGGAGATAAAGTTAGTGGGGGGAGGGGAGAGTTTGCAGCCAGAGTAGAAATTAGGGGCCAGGGCTTAATGGTTTGATACAGGATCACAAGAAAGGGAATCTATTTTAAGACCAAAATAAGTAGTGTGAAAAGGAAGAAGTCTTACAGAATTTGTGAGGTAGATCTTAACAATACTTACCTACTTTCTCTATTCTGTTTCCGGGAGATGGGCATGACTGGAGGGCGGGAGGGGGCTGTGAAAATGCCGTTTTGTCACAAGGGGCGGGGCCAAATGACGCGATTCACCCCGAATCGCGTCATTTAGTGGTGGCTGCAGCAGGATGCGGGAGATTTGCCAGCTCTCCCGGGAGCCCATGAGACTGACACGAATTTCGGGAGTCTCCCAGACATTCCGGGAGAGTTGGCAAGTATGATCTTAACTGTATGACGGCTTCTCATTTTTTTGTCTTACTTTCCGTAATGACTGAGTGTGTAAATGTAATCTTTGGTATTGTACTGTGGTGTTGGTGTTCACTGTTTTGCAGTGTCCCTAAATAGGGATGCCATTCACTTTTAAATTATATATATAATTATGATATTTATTTATATACAGTTACCTGATAAGTCTGTTTTTGTGTTCGTTAATATTGTTAACAAAGTGACAATGTGCCTAATTCATTAACGAAAGTTAAGCAAAATTAAGTCAGACAAAACCATGTTGCATTGGAGGGGGAGGTAACTTTAAAATGTGATGGCAGATTTATATTTGGGGTAGGGCATTTCCAAGATCAACTTTAAATTTCAGTGTACAAATAAGCTATCAAGTATTTGTGTGCTACATGAAAAAACAGACAGTATTTTTCTTATGTGTAAAATAATAAACTAATTTGCATCCTGTGCATTGCAACATGGTTTTGTCCAGAACACTTAAGTAAGAAAACATACTTAATTTTTTGGTTAACTTTCCTTAGGGAATCTGGCCCCAATGTCAAATGTGTGTTGTCCTGTTTAGTTCCATTCTTCTATGATTACCCCATGCAGTGAGCACAGCAGATCTCCTTTTTTCATATGAACTATAACAGGAGAAGGTGGAGGAGGGGGACTCCAACGACTAAAAGCTGGGGACTCAGAGGTTAAACTGGGGAAGGTAACTCAGTCCTCCCCAGATAATGAGTTTTAAAGGGTATTGTCTCTTGTGTGGACTCTCCATTCTGTTTTGAAAAACTCCCAAATACCATATGTTTTGGCTTTTCTGACAGTGTGTGGGAGATGACACTTGACTTAAAGTGACTGGCAATCGTTATGTTCTGTTTTCTCTTCATGTTGTATTGCAGTGTTTGCAGTGGGATTGCTTATCTGTTTTTATAAAGTGCTATAGCACTTTTGGTGAACATTTGTGTTAAATAAACTATAATATTCTTTATTTAGATATTTGCCCGGGTATGAAAATATTTTCAAACGTGCACGTTATTGGAAAAGGCAAAAAAGCTGAAAAGTGTCCAGTAAGTGCTGACTTGGTGCTGGAATCATCGTCTATTAATTCCGGGTACATTCTCCATAGACGGGTGCAACTAGATAGCCTGGAGGTTCCCCAGTATTGTAAGAAAGTTTCAGTTACAGAAGTGCTGGAAGAAATGATCGAGGATCCATATGGCCATCTGGGGCTGTCTGCATAGGGAGTTGGGACAGTTTAGTATAGAGGTAATTAGAGACAGTAAGTTGAAGGTGGCAGGTGCTGGTAAAATCGCAGGAAGCTTTGAACAGGAGGTGGTTATAGAAATTGATTGTGCTGGTGGATTCTTTAAGGCAGAGGGAATCAGTAACTTTATTGGCTGTCTTTTCTGTGGAGTGGGCTGATATTGAACCAGGATTTTTAAAAAAAGGAGTATGTACTATATGGGGCACTCTGAGAACTAATTGTTTATATATACCATTAAAACTTGATGCTTTCCTAGATTCAATTAAAACAACTCCCAATGATTCCAACATCATAGCTAGTAGCGGAATAATTAAGAACATAGAAAGTGAAAAAGTTCAAATAGAAAAAGAAAACGTAATAAAATGATAGATATACCACCAAACCTCGCTATGTGATACAATAATTAGTCTAATATAATATAATATTTGTTGTTTAATGTCTCTTTATTATAATTTGTAATAAAAATATACAACCACCTATTGTGTGCTAATTTGACAGTAATTTTATTACATAGATTGATTGTGTATATTATATAATGGTACTGAATCAGCGCCGCTAATGCTATTGTAGGTTAGCAGAAATAATTGCCCAGGACAATAGATAATCTTTATTGAATAATTATACAGGATTATATCAAACAAGTCCAAAATGTGGGACTTCTGGATCTGCAAACTCTCTGAGAGAACCAGGCAGGTTGTCTCAATGAGTGGTGGGAAAATTTTTTACTGTATATTTTTTGTACATTTGTTGGAGTAATTCCCTAATATGATGGTTATTTGAGCAGAGATTTTTCCCCACCTAAAATGACGGCTAGTTTAATCTCCCATTGTGATGTACAAGACCAAAATTAAGATATTTACAGCAGTGTGTAAATTTATCTTGCTCACAGATGGCACCGACTGCTGGAGGCCAAACATATTTTTTGGAGGAGAGAGTACGTCTTACAGAAGGAGGTTTGGATGTTTTTAAAATTGGCCTTAAGCTGGTAAAACACACTACAGAAATTTCAACCAACATTTTATGCCAAGCGATTTTACATGCAATCGATGTTCGATCGCTCTGTCCATGGACTGCATACACACTAGCCTTGTTTAGGACGATAAAGGGAAGAGCGGACGTCCCTTTAGCGACTTTTTACAGCCATGTTGTCGTGAGCAATGATTTCAATTTCGTACACACTGCAGCGACATTTGCAGAAAATGTACGAGATACCAAAGACATTAGCATAAAGGGGCAGAGCTTTCGCTATAGTTAACTCCCAAAGCTGCCTAAAAAGAGAAGGGAACACTGTCTCTTCATTCATTTCTATAAAATAGAAGTTTAGAAATATACATTAAATTTAGAAAAACATTTAACTGCTAAAGTGCAATGCAATGAATATTCCCTAATAATAAAATCCCTTCGTATGTAATGGAATGCTCCATTCTCGGCGTGCATCATCTCTGATTGGTCCACAGCAGAAACAAACGCCCATGTCTGAGTGTATAAAAGGACAGAGGAACCTGCTTGGCGCCAAGGAACGTCAGAAGATGGCGAGTGAGCAAGTGGCAGTGGGGGTCAAGGTTGAGGAGAAGATGTCAGTGGGGGTTGCAGCTATGGAGACGGAGATTAAGACAGAGTCAGAGATGGTGCAGGAAGTGCCAAGAAATGTTGGAAAAGTTAAGGTGGGGGATGGAGATACTCAAAAAGAGCAAATCGAATGAGGCCAAGAGAGATGGAGATGATGGTCAAAGTACTGGACCAGGACGACAACGACATTAAAAAAGGTCAGTAGCACATATAGTGTACCTGTAGTGTAGATGTAGTGTCACATAAAGCAATGTAAAAGGCTAAATAATAACCTAATTTTTTATGTCAGAACGAAGAATTAACAGAGAGAAGGCCTGTTTAGATACCACTGTGTGGTTTATTCTGGGTACTTCACAATTATAAGTTAATAAAGGTTTATATAACGTTAATAGGTTATAAAGGTATAAGTGTATAAAGACGCAAAGGGTAATAACACACGTGCTTTACACAAGTGTAATGGTCTGCAGCCAGACAGGTGCAATATACATTGATACAAAACACAGTGATGTGCGGATTCCGCACCACGTGGGACTGGGATTGACATAAAAAATTTACATACACACGCCCCTCAGGTCGAGGAAATATCAGAGGATTGTCGTGGATCAGTTGGAAGTTTATACACACTACACAGCGGAAACGAGATTGGACCGAAAATATTAAACAGTACGACCAACCAAATGAGGCGATAATAGTCCATTTGGGCAGACTTTCAACCATCGTGTCACTGTACACACTGACCCGGATTTTGAACGAGCGGTCGTATGTCGGCTGTTTGAGGCGATTATCGGACGAAAACAGTGTAGTGTGTACCCAGCTTTAGTGACGGCTTGAACTTAGTTTTCAAAGTGTAGAGGGGCATTCAGGGTTAAGGCTTTTATCCCTGTATTCTGTGGATGATTCTTGATGATGTTGATATAAAAGCCAGTTGCTTTATTAAGTGGTGAAAGGTAATTTTGGTTCTATCAATTTACCTGGTAAAGCTTCTCTAAGGTGGATGCTTTCAGGCAATCAATTATTAATCTTATCTTTTGAAATATATGAAAGTTAATTAATAATTGTACCCACTGAGCTGTTGCAAGGTATTATTATTATTATTTTTTATTTATAGGGCGCCACTAGCTATCCATAGCGCCGTACAGGGACAGACAGAAACACGATACAGGGTGAGACAGCACAGTACAGTTAACAAAAAGCACAGTAACTCCGAAGCTCAATGTACAGCTAGATGAGAGGTGAGAGCCCCAAGCGGGGTAGAGAGAGAGGGGTAGAAGGGCAGGAGGACCTCATGGAAGAGACAAGGAGCTGAAGAGCAGAGTTAAGGTGGTGGAGAACAGAAGGAGAGGAGGCCCTGCTCGAAGGAGCGTACAATCTAAAGGGAGGGTAGGACGGACAGAGACGCAATGGTAGGAGGAGGGAATGGGGATAACAGAGGCAGAGACGGAGAGGGGGGGAAGAGGAGAATGAAAAGGAGGGAGGTAAGAGGGGGACAGGAGGGAGGGCAGGAGTGGGAGGGGGGTAGGGGGAGATTGGGAGGAGGTCAATTAGGTGGGGGACTGGAGGGCTTTAAGGAAGAGGTGGGTTTTTAAGGCCCGTTTGAAGCTGGACAGGTTGGGGGAAGTTCTGATGGAGCGGGGGGGCTGATTCCAGTGGAGGGGGGCAGCGCGGGAGAAGTCTTGGATGCGAGCATGGGAGGAGGTAACCAGGGGGGAAGATAGGTGGCAGTCGTTAGCCGAGCGCAAAGGGCGGGATGGAGCGTGAATGGAGATTAGGTTGGAGATGTAGGGAGCAGTGGAGTTGGAGAAGGCCTTGAAAGTAAGAGTGAGGAGCTTGAACACGATTCTGTAGGGGATGGGGAGCCAGTGGAGGGATTGGTAGAGGGGGGAGACAGAAGAGGAGCACCGAGAAAGGAAAATGAACCGAGCGGCAGCATTGAGTACGGAGGGAAGGGGAGCGAGATGAGAGCAGGGGAGGCCAGTAAGGAGAAGGTTACAGTAGTCCAAGCGGGAGATAATAAGAGAGTGGACAAGAGCTTTAGTGGCATCTTGGGAGAGGAAGGGCCTAATGCGTGCGATGTTGCGCAGCTGGAAGCGGCAGGATTTAGCGAGCGACAGAATATCAGGGGCAAAGGAGAGAGAGGAGTCAAGGGTGACGCCGAGGCAGCGAAGGTATGACTATTGGTTGCTATGGGATGACTATTGGTTTGCTATGCTTGAGTGACATTGTCAAGGAACTGTTTGATTGTTTATTTGTATTTGTTGTGAAAAATGATTAGGTATTTTTATTATTAATATTAAGTGTTTGTTATGTATTTAACAAATGTATAATATATAATTATATAATGTGTGTGTTTGGTTATTTGTTATAGCAAATAGCCCTGTTCTGTTCATGTATATGTGAATGACATGAGATTAAATGAACCTAGAGATCTGTGTTTAAATGGGGTACCTGTGAAACATTAATCAAGGTCAATCCCCGATCACAAGGGAAATATAGTGTACAATGTTCTCTATTATCGCTATTCATCCTTATGTTCTCATAATATTTTTCTTCCCAGGTTGTCCCCAGTGAACTGAAATAGGATAATTGTGTGTTGCTTGTTCATGGGACTTATATATACACATTTAAGTAACCCATGCCCATACACTTTGGAGGCCTCTCAGCAGGTGGCAGGATGGAAATCCTGTCAGCGTGCTCCTGTCTGAGCCAGTCTTTTCCAAAACGCCTGGCCAATGAAAGACGCCCTCCTACAGTTACTTGCCTAATCTCTGACAAAGGAGAGGTGGGAACATCCAAGGTTTTAAACAGGTTTGTTCTGGTAGGGAAGGGTGATTCATGTGATAGTCAACTAGGGGTTTTGGTCCCATGGAGTTGGACTGTTTTGGATGTCCCTACTGTAGCAAACTAAAGAGTGAACTTCCATCAGGCTGGATTGCACATAGACTGTAGAGCAGTACCTCATGTGGCCAGAACAAGTGGCAGAGTCCTGTCTCACTGGCAGACGTGAATGTGCTATAGTTTGACTGTGGTAATGCCCTGACAGGTTTGACAGGGAATTTGCTCATCCTACCAATGTAGTCCATTCAAAAGCAGGAAGACTCTTGTGCTGAGGAGCTAACAGCTGTTGTGGATTGCAAGCAGTATAGATCAGCCTGGATTTAGCAACCAACAGTGAGGTCACTGAGGATTATTTGCCAACTTGGAGTGTAGAAGACTATATGGTTTTTCACAATGCTTTCTAGGGGTTTACCGTTTATAGTGTCAGTGTCACACTGACAGTGACTGGATGTTTCCTAGCACAAATTCCCAGGGGGTAAAAAGATACATTGCATCCTGACTATAAATGTTATCATTTAAACTGTGTGTTTTATGTGAACCATGTGTGCCAGTTTATTGGTTATTAGTCAGCAATAAATACATTGCAGTGCTCAATAAATATGTTCAATTTATTCCTAATTGTTTGTTCTGAGTTTTTTACCTGGGCAGCATTACCCAATCTTTGGGTATCACCGCAAGGCCTTCCTGTCAATTTATTCCTAATTGTTTGCTCTTCTAACTTTAAAATGAACCACACCTTGCTGCCTCTTCCAATCCAATCACAACACCACCATTACTATCTACAGCTTTATCAGTTATAACAATCTTGAAACAACAACTTACCAAGCTGAAAGACCATTGCTAGATATCATTACTCTTTTAGCACATTTAATATCATCTTCTAGGTTATCATCCTGAAGACCTAAATATCAAAATAATATGTTGGGGTCAAAATATTTAGTAGATTTAGAATAAATCATGTAAAAAACAAAAAAATATTATGTTGTATAGAAAAGTAATCTGTACTGTCTGACCTGTTCTTTAATGATGGAACTATTGTTGCTCACCAAATTGTCACTTTTTTCTATCAATAAACACACTGCCCAGGTAGTATCATTTGTCAGAACAGACTTGTTTGCCTCCTTCTCCTATTTACATATCAAATTTTTTAAAAGGTATATGTGTATTTTATTCCATATCTTCTAGGATATACTTAGTGATTAGTATATAGAAAACAGATCCCCCACTTTAAAATAAATCATAGGAAACACCAAGAAAACAAAATGAAGACATTGTAGAGCAATGATTATTTATCATTTCTATATGGCTGACATGGATTGTTGGAGTTGTGACCCGGTTTACCAAGACCAAATCCTTTTTCCATTAGAAAACTTTAACCTAATAATTAATTTCCCATAATTCAAACTCCACTAAGAAATAAGAGGGTCCCTATAGCTGTTTTGCTATATTTTGCCTCCAAAACAAAGGATTTTCGAAATCAAGACAAATATGGAGGAAAGAGTGGCACATTTCAACCCTTTCCTCCATTTTTTTCTTTGTCCAGTCGGGTGTGTATCGTCAGTGTAGAGTGAGGATTATAATATTAATCATTACCATGAGGACTAATATATTTGTCAACATCCTCCATCATCCCTAATTTTGAGCAAAGATGCTTTATATATAATACCTACATATTACATATGATGCAGCTCTGCTCCATAAACCGAGTGCTGGGGCTCTATGTACGTTAGTATCTAGAGCCCAAATTATAGATTGGATATTATGGCATGAGCAAGTTTCATGACAGCTAAGACATATCATTGTGATGAAACAAGGGGTTCACTTTTGCCACATTTAACACAAAGTATGGACTATGGTCAGGGCACTTTTTACCTCTTATAATCCCCTGACCAAGGAGAGGTCGGTATTGAGCAGTTCTTTAGATACTCTACACGTGTTTTAACTGTATTGAGATATTCTGTATACTGTGTCTAATCTGTGATTTGTGCATGTGCAGTGTAATAATATCTCCGAAAGAAGTTCTCACCTTGGGGAGAGTGATCCTGCAAAGACTGTTCCAAGCGCATCCTGCTCCCTAAATGCACCTGCTCTTACCAATGACCTTAATGAGACTATGCGCGAAAAGACTGTGAGGGGTTAACTCTGGGAGGTTACTGTAGCTAACTTTATCATCACTGATTATGATCCTTTGTGGAGAAACATTGTGCCTCTTTTTACCAATATTCGTGCATCCAGCACTGGCAGGGGGTCCAGGAGTAAAATTAGTAATGTCTCAGTTCTTGATCAAACACCCATGAGATAAGGACTATTAATCCTTTTTTAGCGGTGAGATCTTTGAAATTGTAAGTAAAGCCTGGCGTGAGGTTATGGCTTTTGTTGAACCAATAAGTGGAGATTACATCACAGGGCATGCGAGGACCAGCAATCTTCTTCCTTCTTCCTTGCTCCCTGCAGATCTTGTGGTTGTGTGTTACTGCTGAAGGTGGGGTGACATTGTAGCAGGGCCACTGCCACCTCTGGCAGTGATTGAAGAGTACTCTCGCTAACACCAGTTAAAGTCCAAAGTGTATACCCCATGGTCACCAACAATATTACAATGTTATTGATTTAACATTTTCATAAAAGCTCTATAGCTCTACTGGTGATTTCTGTTTAATAAACATAAGCATTCTTTATTTGGATATATGTTCCTATGTCCAAGGTACTGGAAGCAGGTGGTAGGCTGTAAGGTAGCCCAGTGAGCCATGACTTAATGTGGAAGTTTTTGCCGCTTAAACCCCAGATTCACTCTTTGCCAGTCGGCACAGACTAATAGCTTGTGGATGTCCGTGTATTGTAACATATTTAAGTAGGAGACCCTCACTGAATAGGCTATGCTTTGCTCTAAATGTCTCTGACTTCTAATATAGCACTACCTTAAAAACTGTTTGACGGGTTTTTATTAATAATTTTGCACTAAACCATTACAACCAATCAGATAATTGCATTCATTTTTTAGACAGATAAAAGTTAACTGATGATTCAACCTAAAATGTCGTTGACATACGAAAATATGGGTTTGGCTTACAGAATAGTTAAACAAACCAATATATGCAGTATACTTACTTTGACAACTCATCCTACATCCATTTGTAGCTTGTGGTGTCTTCCCGTCATCGCACCAATATTGGCTGTTAATCTGAAGGATTCCATAATCTCGATTTGGCCCATGGTTTTTTACCACTTTATTGTTATAGCCACTTTCGTGATGGGCGAGGCACACCCCTATTACATGATTTAATTACAAAGTAAATATTTCAGCATTCTTGACCTTAAAAGTGTACATATTGTCTACTTGCAGTGGTGGCACAAATTTTGTGTGTTTAACCAATAATCATGAGTATGTAGTCAATCAATACACAAGTTACATTTACATAATTCAGACATTTTATGAGATATCAATCTTTGGATGGAATTTTACACATTTTTCTTTCTCACACTAACAAATATGTGGGGGTCACTCTCCTTGGACAATCTACATGTGTATGAAACAATGTATGTTTCCCCTTACATAGGGAGAAATGTAAGGGGAAACATACATTGTTTCATACGGATGTCGGGTGTGATACTTCCTATTGCACCCGTTTTGAATCAGTCTCAATAACAATAATTGTTGAACTTTTAAATTGCTATTTATTCAATACCAGCCCTAGGGTATATTATTCTTACATTTCCCCCCAATTCCACAATTCCCCACTGACACAATCTGTTACATTTGATATCAAGTAACAGTGCTCACAGTTTTATTTGATCGCTAGCACTTTTCATATTACGCTCACAGTAATTTTATTTTTCACTGATATGCAATCACCTTGATAGCAGAGTTATCAGAAGCATTTTGTGAGAACCTTCCTCTCTTTGTAGGATTACACATTTATTCTATATACGGAGATCGATAAAAGTCAGGACAGCCTACACATTGACTTGAGGGTATTATACTAACAGTCATACTTTAAGACTGATTTATTTATTGCCCCAATAATCAATGGTTTTGAAACTTTTTCAGAAGTGACCAGTTTTTATTCCAAATTCTATTTTCCATTTTTATATTTCTGATACATATTTCGCTGTTTTTATCCAAAACAATTTTTAACAATCATTTACAATAAAAGTTAAGTTTTATTACTCTAGCCACAGATTTATCCCCACCACTAATAAATAGTGGAGTGTTTAGTGCATCCCAACAACCAAATTTCTCTTTCTTTTCAGTTATCCATGTACTAATCTACAGGTTTTGATGCACCCCTTCAAATAGAAAAAATATATCATTATTTGAGATATTTAATTCAGAAGGGTAAAACTACTCCCTCACAATTGGTGCGACTACTCCCTATTCCCTTTTCTGTATGAACAATCTACATGTGCTCAATTCATCAGGGTTCAAGGGTTCTGGAGATCACTACTGCACCTACTCTATAATGAAGTAAGAGTTGCAAGAGGGAGGGAATCAATGAATGCACCACAATGGCCATCAGCTTCCACTTGCACCAGTGTTACAGCCATCCAGTCAGGATTGTCTGACATGTAAGTCGCACAGTGATTAGCATTGCTGCCTCACAGCACCGGCGTCATGAGTCTGATTCTGTGGAGGGTCCTATCTGTATGGAGTCTGTGAGCCTGATTCATCAAGGAGCGTATCTGCAGATTTTGTGCGTATCGTCCACACATTCACTCTGCGCATTCCCAGAACCGAACAACATGCCAAAGAACGCAGCCGCGTCCGATTCACCTTTGAGCGCAAAGGACAGGGAGGAAATGGGAGGGGAAGGGGCGGATGCAAGTAGGAAATGTACAGTCAGAGCGCTCCCATGTAACAAACGTCCAATTCAACCACAACTGTAAAAATGTATGCTATGTACAGTACACATTCAGAACAGCCTAATGTTTTTCATGGGCAAAAAAATAAATAAGAAAAATACTTTTTTATTTTATGTTACACATTTTATCAATAATGCCTATATTATTAATGGGTAACATTAATTGAATAGGTTTTTTTTCTGTGCGTTCTTTAGAGAATTTCTATCGCACATCGATATTGAATGTATCCTGCATTGTGTAGTAGAGCACAGGAAATCTTCCACAGCATACTTGATGAATTCAGATGTACTGAGACCCGATTTGCAGGCGTTAAAAAACAAAAGCACATTGCGCTCATTATGTGTCTCTTAATGAATCAGGCATGTTTGTGCTCCCTGTGTTTGCATGGGTTTCCTCCTACAGTACTTATAAAACATAGGGCCTGATTCATGTTTGGACGTAATCTGCTTGCGTTTCTAAAAAAAAAAGAGTAGGGAACTTGAGCTCATTTCTGACCGTATTAAAATCAAAATGGATCACAAGGTATGCTCCCACTTGAAATGGGTGTAAGTACGGTCTGCTTAAATGTTACTAGCCATATGTAGACAGAAAGAACAGACTGCACAAGCGTCTGTTCAGTAATAGATTACAGAGAACACTCAAAAAAAAATTATTATAAAATAAATGACAGCATAATCATTAGTAAATATATGAATTTAAAATAAAAATGATTTAAATTAAATGCATAATTTAATAAGCTATTAATGTGTACGGTACATACAATGTGCTTTTAAAGTCTATGTTACTTGCATACACATGTGCTAGTTAGTGGCACGCCTAAGTGTAGTTTTTAAAACAAAGACTAGGCCATGTCAGTTATCAGTATCACTTGCCCTGTAAGTGACATCTGGTGCAAGTGATATAACTGAAACCAAGGGTACTTACAAGAAATCCAGGACTTGAATTGGCCTAAACTGTGCACACCCTCGACATGCCCTTACTGTACATAGCCTACCTTAATTAGCCACATCCCACCCCCTGGTCAAGCTCTCAAGTTGTAGCCAGTCATAAGTAACATTTGTGTCTAGACACGAATTGCATGCAATTGCATTCGTTGGCCATTCGGAGCATGCGCAGAGCAATTTTGCGCAAGATACGTCATGCAAATGGACTTAGATCCGAATATGTATCAGGCCCATAGTGTTTAATTGGCTGCTGACTAGAATGGACCAAACATGTGTTTTGTAAGAATGTAAACTCTCACACACAGGATCCTCTCTATCTATTGTCTCATGTTTGTCTACTGTCCGCCTCCCTTGTCGTGTCTTTTGCAACATTCTGTGTGAGTCCATACAGTTTTATTAACACTCATGTGTATTACTTATGCGTAACTGTTTCATGTATTTGTGATTTTGCTTATTGTATTAGTTATGTCTTATCTGTATTTGTACAATTGTCCAGCACTATGGAATCTGTTGTGCCTAATAAATCAATAAATAATAATAATTACAATAGTAATAATAGGAAGAGACCATAGTGTCTGTTTGTTTGGTAGGGAGTTAAACTGTATGCTCCAATGAGGCAGGAACTGATGTGATTGATTACATATTCTCTATACAGTGCACTCTAATATAGTTGCGCTATATTAATATATAATAAGAAATAAATACATATATACTGTGTAATGTGTCACATGCTTCAGCTAGCTGGCAGAGGTTCTCAGTTACATGCTGAGTGGAGCAAATGTTTTGGTTTTGGGGTAAAGTGAATATATAACCCTCTAAAGATATAAGAACCTTTAATGACTAATGTAAAGTGACTATTTTTATATTTGTTGAATTTTTGCTACATTTATAAATACAACTTTTCACTGTCAAATTGAACTGTAATTTACTCATTTTAGTTTAGGGTATACATACAGTCAGCCACGCTATATCCACGATATTCATCCAGCCCATTTTCTTTGAAGATCCTGTACATCTCGCACTTGGTATAAAATTTGCCCTCTGATCCGAGTTGCAAGCACAGAAAGAATGCAAAGCATAGGACGACCTTCATGTTGTTTAGAGGGAAACCCAGTATCCAGGTGATTTCTGTACAATATTAACATATTGTTTTATTATATAGAAAGTGATACATATTACAGCAATATGAATGTTTTAATAATTTGGAATATAAACCTAAAACATACATTAAAAGTAAATTGAATATCAACAAATTTAAAAAAATTATGACACTGGATCATAAAACAGTGTGATTCTTGTCAATCACACTTGTATTATATAAAAGTATTGAATGTTGCCTGGGTTTAATAAGCAATTTTTTTTAATTTTTTTTAATTTTAAGTTTTATTGAGTTTTACACACAAATACAGGTTATATATGTACAACCAACAAAATGGCATGGTACGTTATTGACGCTGAGAAAATGACATCCTGGCACCAGTCCAAAATGTACTCAGAAATCTGTAAGCGAGCAATGCCAACCCTTACACATACCTGCTAATAACCATATAACCAATAACATATAGACAAAGACAAAAGGAAAGAAGGGAAGGGGGAACCACATTAGGAGGGGGGGGGGTCTAGCAAAATTCCTCATTTAAGCTTCAGTTTAGTTTAAACCTCTGTCAACCTAGTATGTTATGTATCTACCGGGCACACAACGCGCCCAAATGGTCCATACAACCAGGCCAGCCCTCGGGTGCAAAAGAAAGCTATTTTTTTTTTAAAACTAGTGCTGCTCGCTGGTATCAAGCATTGTCATAGTGAAGTGGGAGTAACAATGGATAAATATCTTTGACCTGACAAACTGCTTGGCATATTAGGTGTGTTTATTATATATGGAATAATGCATTTCTTGCTGTAAATTATAAGAATGTAAGAAGTAAATAAGTAGTCCAAGTGCTTTTATACAGGTTATGGGAAACATTATAAATTACAGTAAGAGGTGCATAATTTCTTATAATATAAATCAGTGGTCGAAGAGGACATTTAGACCCGGTGGTATGGAAAATGTAAGTGAATGGAATTTGATAGTGTTACAATAAAGCAAAGATCAGTAGTTGGGCGCTTTTCTAAACAAATTAATAGTATGCTGCTCCTTATTTAAATCAATATTCCAGTAACCAGGTTTTGAAGGGCACAAAGCCTTAAATAGGCTTCCTGAATAGCAAGCCATACTCTTTGAAAAGTCCCTGTGGATGAAATGCGTTAGTGGAAGCTATTTACTTTTTGTCACACGCCGGTCCCATAGCTAGGTGCCGGCGTTGTGACTCTCCCTTTAAGAACTATGTTGGCGCTTGCTTCTGCTTCAGAGGCATTACTTTTTCACAGGTGTTCTTTGTTATTTTGATTGGGACCTCCTCCTGAAGCTTATTAGTTCTAGAGTACTATTTTAACCTCCCGAGACAGGGGCAAACGCAGGATTCGATGAGGGGGGTTTCCACGCCACGATACCAGTGGGCGTGACCAGAATGTGTGGGGGCGTGGCTACAAACACACATCGGGTCAAACACACAGACATGTAACTTGTCCCATACACAGACAAGCACAGACTCACATATACAAAAACACGTAGACATGTAAACTGCCACATACACAGTTAAGCACAGACACAAACACACACAGGATCAAACACACAGACATGTAAACTGTCATATACACAGACACACACATACACAAACAAACACAGGATCAAACACACAGACATGTAAGCTGTCATATACACAGATAAGCACAGATAAACACAGACAGGATCAAACACAGACATGTAAGCTGTCATATACACAGACAAACACAGACTGACACACATACACAAACACACACAGGATCAAACACAGATATGTACACAGCCATATACACAGATAAACACAGACTCACACAAACACAGATATGTAAACTGCCATATACACAGACTCACACATACACAAACACACACACACACAGGATCAAACACACATACATGTAAGCTGTCATATACACACACACATACACACATTCTTACCTTCTGCTGCTGCCTCCTGCATTACACCCATGCTGGCTGTGTGGGAGGAAGGGGCGGAGCCAAACTGCCGGCAGAAAGCTGCGCTCACACAGCAGGGGACTGACTGGGAGACGATCCTCCCAAGCTACAGGCAATAGTGGCTGGTCCCGGGAGAGGGGCCAGCCACTGTAATCATACAGCATCGCAGGTAGGACAGGGGTTTCTGGGGACTAGGAAACCCCCCCTGGTTGCGCCCCTGCGTGAATATGGACTCATTGCCTGATCTTCGTGTTACTCACGCTGCAGTGGGTTCTGGCTGTATACCTGGACTTCCCATTGTTCATTACCTGTTCCCTGGATATTACCGGTTGCCGAAGTTACCTGTTATCGTTACTCTTCATCGGCTCCGCTGTATTCCTTTCTGTGGTTCATCTACAAGCTGAAGTTACTTCCTGTATCCATCTGCACACTGAACTATTTCGTGAGTCTACTACACCTGTGCTCATATCCATTGGCTCAAGTACCACTCTATTCGGCTGTCTATATTGCTGCATTACGATATTGAACTACAATCAAGTTGTTTGTCATATGTAGTTCTACGTCTGGCACGGCTTATTATTACTCTGCTGTTTACTTATTGCTGGATTTTTATTATGAATATATTGCCGAGCCTGTAGCCATTTCTTCAGCTCAAGTTGTGTGCTCCTGTTCAGATGCTGCATATTGTAGTGAACTCACCCTGTACCTGTTAACCGGATCACCTGTGACCTGTAGTTCCACGCACGGTTCAGATTCCTTCCACCTCGTTGTTACTTCTAGGCAACATCTTATTGCATGTCTCTATCTACACCCAAGTCTTTGGATGTCGTATAACGTTTACTGTTCCGCTAGATAAGAACTATTGTGATACCTGTAACCAATAGCTAGTTGAATCATATTACCATTCCGGATCAGCCAAGGTCTACATACTATTCTAATTGGACTTTAGCTGTATCAGTGATTCACGTTCATCTGCTGTGTGTTTCTTACTGGATCCAAGTATTCTACTTATCATCTCTGCGTTGAACCGTTATATTGCCTATTTCATGCTGTTGCCATTGGTTACCAACTATGAAGTACACCTGTGATTATTTCTGTAATCTGATGAACTGCCGTGTGCTCAGCTCTGCTGAGATGTATATATCTTCAATTGCTGTTGTAGCATTAATTAATATACTACGTTGCAACACTATCAATCATCTTCTGTGTTGTTGTTATCCATGATGTTTGCAAGTTAAGAACTTTCAATTACCATCGTGCTCTATCTCCACCATCCTCTACTGATACCATCTAAAATAGAGGCATGGGGCCCACAAATTATTCTGAGCCGTGACACTTTTTTGGCCCAATCTCACCATACAGGAACTCTGCGTTCCACAAATACATGCCAGCTCCATCGGAATTATAGACAGCTGAAGAAAGACGCTGAAACTGATCACCAAGACAGTTCAAGCAAGTTTTCACAGGACGTGACAGGGTAAGATTTACTAGTTACAGAGTGGAAATAGGGAAAGCACTTTCCACGATCCAGAGAACTGTGCTATCGGCGTTCAGCTGTCAGCAACCTATTTACACTCACAGGCACAACAGCATTTATCAATACTATACACAACATACGAGCATTTACAATTCATTTCTAGAACTCGTTGTGTATAACTTTTAATCAATGTTTTAGACTAATTTATTTAGACTTGGCTCTCTACTAGCAGGTATTACACTGATTTCAATTTGTTATTGACCGCACCTCCTATTAGAGTGTTCCTAAATAAGGCATTACATGTATGTGATTAAATTATCTGCAATGAAAGTGGTGACATATTTACAAAGTTTTGATCCCCTTTAAACCTGATTACTGGAATATTGATTTAAATGAGGAGCAGCATATTATTAATTTGTTTAGAAGAGCGTCCGACTACTGTTCTTTGCATTAATTGAAAATATGGAGGGCAGCACTTCTAATATTGTGTTACATAGGTTACGGAATATAAACCTAAATGAAATATTTAACACTGAGCAACCCTTTAAGGAGGAAGTGGTAAGTGATGATAACTTTTGCTTGCAATTTTTACAATTTGAGAAACTATGTTTTAGTGAAACCAGACAGTGGTGGGAAATAACCACATTATCCAAATACTTAGAAGTAGAGATGATCCCCAAGGGCTTGAAAATTCAAAAAACCCTACATTTATCCCCACTCAACATGAAATAAATTTTCATTACTCTCCACGGAAAAGTCAAAAAGAGGAAAAGATTATTAGAAATTCATTCCATCAGGGAAGAAAAGATGCCCAGACAGAGAGACAACAAATTTCAAATACATTGATGGCAAATCTTAATGAGAACTTATGTATGAAGAAATAAAGAACTCTGTCCAGTGCATCAGAAGGTTTTTTAGATTTCCTTTTCGGAAAAGAAAGCATAGCAGGAGAAACACCATGGGGGCTGACTGCAAAACTGAAAAGGAAGAGAACTATAAAAAAAACAAGACTAGGAACTAGAGGCAGCAGGACCCATCACATATAAAAAGTTAAATCCAGTGAGTGTGGCACAGGAATGTTTAATTTGAGTGGACATCAGATAACAGATGCACAAACCAAATTACTTACCAAAGGCCTCAAATTTGCACCCCAGTCCACAGCCTAACAAGTTTGATATGTATGTGGGCGTCCATAAATTTATAAGAAAGATATGTCCGAAAAAGTATTTCTTAAAGAACCCAATAAGAAATCAAAATGAGAAAAATATTCAATATGTACACACAGATTTAAGACTGACAACTAAATTCTAACCATCTTTCACTAAAGGAGCTTCCGTTGAAACCTTTCAAAAATTGGTAGAGAAAGATTTGGAAGAATTCCCAGATAAAGTAAAAATACAACACAATATATCTATTGAAGATAAGAAAGCACTAGAGGAATTAAAAAGAAATAAACTCCCAGTTTGTAGAGACCGTGCAGGAGGCACAGAGAGGATTATGCCACACACAGAATTCAAGCTCTGCAGAACAAGTAATTGTAGTGGTACTAGTTGTTAGGAACCCCTCTAGCCGGTACAGCACAATCCAGAATCTACTCTGACAGTCAGGTGTTCACTGGAGCCCCTAGTGGTGGGGACAGACTGGGTCGCAGACTGACAGAGGGTAGTGAAGTGCGTACCAGCTGGGGAGAACCTAGGAAAGTGGGGTGAAGTCCAGGCAAGGGTCAAGGGCCGGCAGCAGACAACGAATCCAATAGACAAGCCAAGGTCAGGGGTCACGAGCAAACAGGAAGGTCGGTAAACACGCCAGAAGTCGGGGTCACAAGAAATACAGGCAGGGTCCAAATCCAGGCAAGGGGTCATACACGGGCAATCCAACAGAATATTCAAAGGGCAGGAGCAAGGAGCAGAGCAGGTCAGCAGACTGGAAACAGAAGCTATAAACGGCAGTGAGGCTGCAGACCTCACTGCCTTAAATACTGGTGGCTACCAATCAGAGCCTAGCTCTGCACACACCCACAAGACACAGATTAAATAGAACAAGCCTCCTTATTTAATCAGCACACAGGGCTGTCTAATTGCGCACGTGCGCCCGGCTTCCAGCACTGCCAGGACGCAGCGCTACACAGGAGGCGTCCGGCTATTGCCTTGGTGACGGCCGGGCAGAGAGCGGAAATGACGTACCAGTCATCAAGGTGACGGCCGGGACGCTAGGGGGAGCCAGAAGCGAGCCGCGGCGGATGTGAGTACCGCCGCGGCTCGTGACACTAGTATAAAAAGTGTTGGGGGAGTAGTTCTATACCTTGAAACCTGTCTGTTTAAGAGTCCAGGGAAGATGTGTATCCATTGAATAATTAAAAGAAATTAAACAAAATAGGTTTGGCATAAGCAGTCATTTGACACACTGACTGCTGGATATTTCCAGGCCTGAAGTATATGCCCCTCTTTGATGTCTAACTACATGTCCAAGCATGTTCTTCCCTACCTGCCTTGTAGTTCAATAATAACTAGGGTGCCATAGGTTGATCAAGCAGATTTTTTCACTTTAGATGCACCTCTCCTCTGACTCTTATGTTTTCTCAGTAGCATGCTCCCATTTCTTTAATACTTATGTATCACTAAAAAAAAACCTCATTATCATCTTTTCTCAAAATGTTGGCTGCATCCTATACCATATTCTCCCCTGCCCCCCTCACCTATCCCCCTGCAGCATCTTCTGCTCTGTTCTTCATACCTATCCCACTGAACCAACTTTTCTATCTTAGGACGTTCCCAGTCACAAACACTCCTGCTGACTTTTCTGTTGAAAAACGTAGTTTCAGTTTCCACTTCTGCAGTGAGTATGGGAGCCGCAGAGGTACAAAAAACGCAAAATATACAAAAGATGAATAGATGAATGTGCCGCCTGGCACATCTACGTAATGTGCAGCAACACTGGTGGGGGGGGGGGGGGGGAGGTGGCAATCCGCCACACATTGCTATATGTGCCAAACGTCACATCTGGAACTAAAATTAAAGAAGTGGCGGTATGGCATACCGTTGTATACCGACCCACTCCTACCCCTGATTCATGCAATATGTGTGACTATTAATCTAATATGTGCAGCAGAGGGTATTAAGACTAAGTAGTGAGGCTATTAATTTAATGTGTGGACTGGTGGTGCCTATTAATGTAATGTGAGGGTGATTAATTTAATAACAATAATAATGTAAAAACAGGTAGGTGATAACTGCAATGTCCTGATTTTGGGAAACTGTCCCCCATAGGCTCTACCCTGCTGTGGTGTCCAGTGGAGGAGGGGTCAGTTTGCTGCACTGCACTACACAGCAGCATCTCTCACTTCTGCTTCATGATTACCGGCACTCTGCACAGACTAACTTCCTAAATGGAGCAGCAGAGGTGGGAGCTACTATGAAGACCAGAACCCTCCTCAACCAGATGTTGCAGCAGATATGAACCAATGGGGGTGTGTGTGGGAGATGAGTGACAAAGGCTTTGTGCACATGTGACTAGGGAGATTGGTGGGAGAGCATATGTGATAAAGGGGAGAGTGGGAAATGCATCTGTCACATATTCCATCCCCACTCTCCCTTTGTCGCACATATTTCCCTACCATACTACCCTTGTCACATATCGGGTGGGCACTTCTCTTGCACACATGCCCACTTAATTCATAAAAAGCAGATATGACACAGCAGATATTAGAGATGTGTGTGTTTGAGTCAATGGGATGCATCCATTATTGGAGCTGACAGCAATGCCGATTTACACAGACTTCCAGCTCATAGATTTCTTTTTTGTTCTTCACAAATCTTGTCTGAGTTACAGTTGCATCTAATCTTTCAAAGCTGAGAAAATTCCACTTCCTCATATTTCCACTTCTAATATGCTCATAGCTATTCATATCTACAAGCTTAAAGTAACAACACATACCTGCTGTATTTTCAGTAAAATTCAAATCATTATTACTACTATACTTAATAATATCAAAACATGACTACTCTGTATTATTCCATACCCTAATGATATCATCTATACATCTTTTAAACAATTTGATCATATGGCTAAAAGGATTGTTACTATAGATGACACATTTCTCCCATATTCCCATAAGTAAATTAGCAAAGCTAGGGCCAAAATTGTCCCCATAGCAGTACCACATACTTCTAGATAAAATGAATCTAAAAATTGAAAATCATTGTGAGTTAAAATAAATAACGCTTGATCACAAATAAAATATCTAAAATAATCTTCAATAAGAAGATCATCCGCTAGAATTTTTTACAGGCAGCTGTGCCATTCTTATACAATATAAACGTATACAGCTTTTGTACATCAATGCTAATCCATTTGAATTCAGTCCTCAAACAATTTTAAAACTGATAAGTCAATGAATTTATCCCAGCTACAATGAGTCTACCAAGTGGATTTATTAAACTTTCATGAACTTTGGGTAGATGGGACAATATGGGAATTTTTAGGTGGTTCTGCAACATATATTTATACTTATTGATATCCAATAAATCTTTTTCACAACTCTGATTAAGGAGTTTTTAACTCTAATATATAATTATAAATATATTCACTTCTGTTAAATAAAACACCCTCCCTCTTTGTTGGCTTGCTTGGTTATTAAATCCATATTGTCCCTTCATATATCCATATCTGTTGATTTTATGTTGTTCATATCTCAGAGGTGAAACTATGAGATTCATGTTTGAACTTACGTCCATTTGCGTTGCGCATTTTGCATGAAATAGAGTACAAGTTCAGTTCTCTGTTTTTAAAACGCTTATTAGCAAGTTGCATTCAGACTTGAATCAGGCCCTTTATATTCATGATTTTGTCAGGCTTATTAAAAGATAAGGATGATACATCTGTATGCTGTACATTTGATTTAGATATTTCCTCTAGAATATGAATAGCTTATTGTTCCTTAAGAGTTTGAAAAATCCTAGCATCATCTGGATTGACCGAGGGATGTGATGTTGTAGGGATGTTTACTTTTATCCTTCCATTCTTATATATCTTTTTTAATATCAACTTTCTTACAAAGAGGTTCAGGTCTGTTTGTATCTCGAACCTATCAAAGGATTGAGTAGGTGAAAATGATAATCCTTACTTAAAACTTCTTTTTCTGTATTGCTTAGAATTGTATGTGTGAGATTGATGATTTTAATAGGAATTGTATTCTTTTCTAATATCTGTGTTTTCTTTTTTGTGCTCTCTAGCCCTCCTTCCATCCCTTGTTTGTAATGTTTTCTGTGTTTCTCCCTCCCCTGTTTTAGTTATTTATACATATATCCCCATCTTATTTCCTCTGGCTTTCGCTTAAAAACTCCATAACTCCATGTGTGAATTATGTGAGTTTCATTGTTCCAAGAATGTGTCAATCATTTTTCCATCCGAAGCATAAACTTCAGATGTTGTGTAATCATTTAGCCTTTCAGATCTGGAATTTTACTTATTATCTGGTTGTTTCCATAAAAACCTTATTATGCAGGTAATTGTTTTTATTTCGTAATGTGGCATTTCATGATATGATTGGTCGCAATGTCTGGTTGCGTGACTACCAGTCTCTTCAGTGTTTCGATTGGTTTGTTAACATATGTGCTGGTATTGTCCCCTAGGTTTGGTTTCTTGGCAACCTGGTTATATTGAGTCATGTTATAAACCACAATATAAACTACTAAATAAAGGGACAAAAAACAATAAAACACATTCAAAAATTTAAATATAACCTTCCAAACCTACAAAGGAATACTGTAAAGAAAAAAATATGGTGGATATATAGCTCTCTGAAATGTGCATCACCTAACCATTACCCTAAAGATTACTTTAAAGTAAGATGTTGCTAGAAACCGTTTGCTATTTACTGCTCGTTTTTGTCTTGAACATCTATATGCCTTTGTTGACGTGTCTGTTTTCTTCTGTAGCTGTTTTATATACATTTTTGGGTCAGATAACATATTTGTCCTTTTGCTGCAGTGACCTTGCATCTCCAGTTACAAATATTTACACCGCACTCTGCTTTTGGCTTTCTCGAGCATTCAGAGCTCTGATTGGTTTAGATAGACATGTGATCAGTTAATTGGCAACCTTTTGGCTATGAGACAGGACTTCAGGTATGCTTGTGCCTGTGGCACATTTTAGTCCCATATGAATTTTTTTGAAGGCTAAGGGGCATATTTATTATGAACTACATTTCAAACATGTTTTCTTTCATTCCTTACTGCAAAGATAAGGAATTAAGTATTGTGACTATTTATTAAAATTCTTCTTTTGGAATGAAAGACTGCTGTTCCTGTGAAGACCTGTTTCCTATGTCCTCTAAGACTCCAAGGGTTAAATTTATCAAGTTGCAGGTTTGAAAAAGTGGAGATGTTGCCTATAGCAACCAGATTCTAGCTGTCATTTTGTAAAATGCACTAAATAAATGATAACTAGAATCTTATTGGTTGCTACAGGCAACATCTCCACTTTTTCAAACCCACAGCTTCATAAATTTACCCCAAGACATTTTTTGGGAGTCAAATTGTAGCAAATAACAAGTACGGTTGAATCACAAAGTGGTGTTTATTCACATAGTGATATCTAATAACATGATTGAAACTAACAGTACATTTTACAATTTTATATTCTATACATGTTTTTTATGCTACAGGTGTACTTTATGTTTATTGGCCATAAATAAATAATGGAAACAGGGTGAAGGAAGTGCCCCCACCCACCCACGTCCCTCCAAACCCCTTATACTGTTATTGCTTGAAATGAAAGCTCCACTAACTGAAAAAACTGCAAAATTGTGCAGTGTATATATAAAGAATAAGAATTTTTACACACTACATAATAGCTTTTTACCTACGGTGAATTTAGCTGCGACCATGTTTCGGGTAGGTTCTGAAGCATGTATCACAGATACATTTACATACAGACTAGAGATCTCTATAACATCAGGAGTTCTTGCTGTGTACACCATGCACTCGATGCAGCTGACTGGACAGCAGATAAAATGCTATTGTATTATTGTATTACACTTTCATCATAAGAGCAACATACCTTATGCAGGATCACAGAGAGGACTAGGAAATATACAGATACACAGGCAGGACTGAGAGACAGAAAGATACACAGGTAGGACTGAGAGACAGAAAGATACACAGGTAGGACTGGGAGACAGAAAGATACACAGACAGGACTGGGAGACAGAAAGATACACAGACAGGACTGGGAGACAGAAAGATACACAGACAGGACTGGGAGACAGAAAGATACACAGGCAGGACTGGGAGACAGAAAGATACACAGGCAGGACTGAGAGACAGAAAGATACACAGGTAGGACTGGGAGACAGAAAGATACACAGGCAGGACTGGGAGACAGAAAGATACACAGGCAGGACTGGGAGACAGACTGATACACAGACATATACACAGACAGGACTGGGAGACAAAACTTACACTGTTTCCCTGCAGTTCTGACAGCAAGAGATTTCCTATCTGGCTTAGCTATTTGCTGGGTGCCTCTTGATTATATAGGGAAAGCACTCAGCACATGATTGGTAGGTTCTGCTGTTATCTGAACCTCCCCATTCTCTCCTTCTGCACACAACAATTTGAACCCTCTGGGAGTTGCTCTTTTACAGAGTAGATCTACATTAATTTTCAGCACCTTTGTAAACTTGAGAATAGAGGTAGGGGGCCCTGGGCAACAATGGGACCGTGGGACCCTGAACTGGTGGCCAGTGTCAGAGAGTTCAGTGAAAGCAAAAGACCAATAAGTTTTCTTCTTGCTCTAACAGAAACCTGACAAATTCATTGATAATGATCCCTTCACTAGGTTTATAAACACACATTTGACAGAACAGAGAAACCTGGAATTCTTCCTGCTCTATAGTGATGGATCATTATGGATGATTAGCTATGAATAGTGTGCCTGATAATATAATGTATACAAATATATAATTGTGTGTACAGGTGTATAAGTATGAGTGTGTGTGTGTGTGTGTGTGTGTGTGTGAATGTAGTGTACAGTACTAATGCGTAAATGATCTTGTGAACGTGATCCATGACTATTATTATATTCACAAACTGTACTTTTAGCACCTTACATTATTTTAATTTTATTCACAACACTAAAAAAAAGACAATTTGCATATATATTACTATTTATACAGCCATAATGAATTTCCCTAAAAAATAAATTAAAAAGGTTTATGGGTTTTACCTTAGAAAAAAAATAAATTAAACCTGTATAAGAAATAATAGTATACAAAACAATGGTGTTTACCTCCCCCCCCCCCCAACCCCCCAAATAAAAGGGAACCTGAAATCAAACTATCATTAAGAGTGTGAATCTGGAACTGATTCTTTAAGGGAAATAAAGCAAAATAAATGAGTAACTTTGGACCTTGGCAAAACCATATAGTATTGGATGGGAAGGGAAATTTATAATGTGAGGATAGATTTATAATTAGGGTAGAGCATGTTTTAGATCAACTTTTCATGTCAGTGTAAAACTAAAGCTATCAAGTATTTGTGTCCAACATGAAAAAACTGTCAGAATTTTCCTTATTTGCAAAATAATCTCATTTGCACCCCTTGCATTGTAACATGGTTCTGCCAAGGTTCAAAAGTTACTTCTTCATTTACTTTCCTTAATGAATTAGGCTCTCTATGTTCATGCAGCAAAACATGATCAGGAGTAAAGATAATAGCAGCAATATCATTTGAAAATGAATACAACTGAATTAAATCACACTAACACACATCTGCATGGTCAATATAAGAACTGGTGAGATCCTCATTCAGCCCAACCATTTTGTGACTTCGGGAGCCTGAGAGAATATTAAATTCAGACATTTGTGTCCTTTCAGTCATTTGCTTCAATCTTCCATAATATTGATAAGTACAATGGACTATCTCTTGTCTTTTGGAGCTGATTAGTTTTCTAAACGTAGGTCAGTCTGTCCACATATATTACTTCTATGGTTGTACTTTATAGAAAGATTTGCTGGCATTAGCAGAGGTCTAAAGTGTGTGTGGGTATTTGTGTGACGATATGTGTGTGTGTAAATTCTTTGCGTAAAGACATCCCTCCTATGCAATGCAATCTAAAGCTTTGCATTAGAACCACTGGTTAAAAGTGGTTCGATCGATGCCTACACCAAGGAATACACCTGTTTCTCATTTGGAGCCTTCATCAACCACATCTATAGGCAGATTTACTTCTGATCCCAACTGAAGTCTCGCATTTTCCCATGTTCTTGCTCCCTGGGAGATGGTATGAGTATGTTAGTCCCATTGGCTGGAATAATCTACAGTAGGCTGGCAAGTGGTGATTGATACTGCCAGCCTGCTTCTCAACCCTTCTCCATCTCACACACACACACACATCAGTCAGTCAATCTCAGGCACGTCAGTCAGTATCGAGCACAACAGTCAGTCTCACACACACACACCAATCAGTAAGCTACATACATATTGCTGTCTATCTTCCGTCCCACTGATTCCCTAACTAGTACCCCTGCACCCTTTGCCCACGCAGTTGGATATGGGACCAGATAAAAAACATTTAAACTAGAGTTTAGCAAACTGTTTCTGTCGGATTTTGTTGGAGTGTTTATTTGCTTGCAGTCTCAGCTCCAAAGACTGACACAACCCAGATACTATATACAGGCAATCACTTTGATGTATTCTAAGTAACTTTCTGTATTTTTGACTGACAGGGAGGCCTGGGGAGGAACTGCATGGGACAGGATTTGGGTCAGTATACTGCAGGATGCTAAAAAGTACGAGCAGGAAAGTGTCATGTCTCATTATACCCTACTGCTCTTTAAATAATTGTTTTGAAGATTAAACCGCTTTATCTGATCAACACATACTCAGCCATTGTATTCAAAATATAAAAACTTGTCATAGCACAAAACTGTGTGGTTATTCCTCAGACACAATGTAGAATGTTTAGTAATAACTGAAGTTCTACCCTATAACCTGGGTTTAGGACTATTTATTACTTTAATTTACAATCCACAGATTCAGAATGTTCTGTTGAAACAAATGGTGCAATCCAGCACCAGCCTCACAGCGTAACAATTTCATTATCAATTAAATAAAATGGAGCAAAATAAAGTAAATCTGTCCGTTTATTCATAAAGTATTTTACCGGAAAGAAACACATTGAGAGTCCCCTCTTTTTAAAGCCTGGTATGTGTCTATAGATTCTTGCCTTCTCTCCCGGAATGTTCGGGAGTCTCCTGAAGCCATGGAACTCCACAAATTACGGCACAGACGGGGCTACAGTGCTGCGATAGTGCCTCCAGACTCGCTACCGCATTTTTAACCTGACCTCGGAGGAGGGAAACAAAAGTTTTTAAGTATGTTTGTATATTGTTACATTTACACCCAGCTGAGAAGATTGAATGATAATCTATATAGTGATAGCATTAGATACAGTGTTTACTAGAGATGCGCAGGCTCAGTTTTTAGAAAACCGACCCCCCTCAAACTTAGTAAATCAGAGTACAGAGCTGAGCCAGCTCGGCATTCTTCCGCTTCCTCAGATCTGACGATGTGGCAAAATATCATTGTCGCATCGTCGGACTTTGCGGGTTTTGGATTACACATAAGTCCCTCCCTCCCCAGGAGATCCAGGAGGGGTAGCATCGTTCTTGTCACTCTCCAGTTTCCACCCTCAAATCTCATTCTATCCTGCAACATAACACCTAAATCATTGACTGACAGTGTGTACTGAACTCCTTTGTCATTTGTTTAAAAAAAAAGCAACTTTTTTTTATTTTATTCAAATAGCGTTTTTTTTGTAGTTTGTGTATCTGACTGTGTTGTTAAAAAAAAATACTGACTCTCCGCGTGTACTCAACTCAGTTGTCATTTGCTGAAAAAAGCAATTATTTTATATTTTATTCTAATTCCACGCTGTTATAGTGTGTGTATCTGACTGTGTTGCTAAAAAAAACACTAACTTACAGTGTGTACGCAACTCAGTTGTCATTTGTTTAAAAAAAAACAAAAACTTTTTTCTGCTTTTTTCAAATAGCGTTATTTTTTTAGTTTGTATATCTGATAGCGTCGTTCACAAAAATCACTGACTCGTGCTGTGTACTCTATTCAGTTGTTGTCATTTGCTGAAAAAATCAAAGATTCTCTATTTTATACAAATTGTGTGGCATAGTGTATCTGACTGCATTGTTCATTCTGTACTCTACTCAGTTGTGTACTCATTTGTAGAAAAAAAAATTCTAACAGGTTCTCAGCGGTATGCCTCTTAGTGAAGCTGGTGAATCCGAAAAACAAGTTTTTACATTGGTAAAGAAAAAAAACACTTTTAATAAAGGGAAAGATTACTGTAGAAAAATATAAAATTGCCAAAATGCCATTCTACATACGCAGTGGCAAGAAACGATTCAGGCCTTCGGCTTTATTTATGAGTTATAGTTCTGCAAATGTCACTGAGGCATCTTCTTCTGTCTGTCATGAAGATTCAAGACCTTCTCATTCAGAGTCTAGAAGAGATGCCAAAAAAAATACATTCGTAAAATCGGTGCTGAATGAAACTAGTAAGGCTGTAGAAAAAACTGTGTGTTCGGAAACGTTATAAATCCACGAGGAGAGTCTATCCACGAGTGCTATGTGTGAGCCTGACCTTTCTGATACTGTACTCATAAAGAATCCTCCTTTCACCATTTCTACAAATGTGTGGATAAGCAGCACAAGTATAGCTGGTGATATAGAAATTGAGGATAGCACTTTAGATTTGCAACAGGGTGAGGGGGATATTTGTGTAGCTGACGACAACGCAAATGAGGATGTTGATGATGAGGATATTGTTTTTGTAAGTCATTCACCAGTGGAAGCAGTTCTTGCAAGTGATAAAAAGAAAGTCTTCGTCATGCCTGGGCATAAGACCAAAAAATACATCTCTTATGTGTGGAAGTATTTTTACTCAAATCCTGACAACAGTTGTCTAGCCATTTGTAGC
This sequence comes from Mixophyes australis, assembly GCA_036250195.1. NCBI lineage: Eukaryota > Metazoa > Chordata > Amphibia > Anura > Limnodynastidae > Mixophyes > Mixophyes australis. The sequence continues at coordinate 95,826,672 of JAVHZZ010000011.1, read as the reverse complement.
ATTTTTAAAGCCACAGTCAGTAGAGGTAGGGACCTTAGCCATCTAGTAACCTCTTTCATGTTACGGCATTTGAAGTAAGTTCATGGCAAGATTTTGGGAAATCAGAAACTTATGCTAAAAAAATAGCAACAAGCAGCCCAGCATTAGCTAGCTCCCTTCTCTCGGCTAGATCGCCGCACATGCTATCTACACCACCAACACACTTATCATCAATATCCTCACTAGTAATCAGAATTACTCCTGCATTCAAGTTGCAATGGCTAGATGACTCCTCCCCAATCCAGGATTCCTCAGAAGAATCCTTGAGCGTTAGGCTCCCTCTGCTGCTGCTGGGGCGTGGATATTTATACCAGAAGGATACCTAGAAGAAGATTACTAGTAGTTTAAAACAACAATTGACTGTTAAACAATCCTTTGCAATAGGAAGCAAGTATAAAAGCTGTCACCCAGACGCAAAGCGGATCACAGACACAATGGCGACTTTGCTATTATTAGATCTGCGTCCAATATCCACTATTAATGCAGCTGGTTTTAGACAGTTAATTGAGGTCCTGTGTCCTAGTTACCAAATTCCATCCCTACACCATTTTACTAGACAAGCAATTCCTCACCTGTATCAGGAGGTTACAAAAAACCTAATTATTGGGCTACAAAATGCAATTCTACCCACTGTACACTTAACCACAGCTATGTGGACAAGCGAAACTGGGCAAAGTAAAGATTATATGCCTGTGACAGCCTACTGGGTTGGTGAATCGCCATCATCAGCAGGAACAGCAGCGGCATCTAACAAACGACGACAGATCTTTCAGAGGTAGGCTACTCTGTGTATCACCAGCTTCACTAAGAGGCATACCGCTGACAACCTGTTAGAAAAACTAAGGGATATCATTGCAACATGGCTTATTCCGCTTGGACTCTCCTCCGGATATGTGATTTCTGAGAACGCTAAAAATATTGTGAGAGCATTGCAGCAGGGGGAATTCCATCACATTCCCTGTTTTGCTCACACAATCAGCTTGGTGGTACAGACCTTTTTAAAAAATGACAGGGACATGCATGAGATGCTGTCTTTGGCCCGAAGAATTTGGGGAATTTTTTGGCATTCAGCAACAGCATGTAGGAGATTGCAGCAGCTGCAAGAAGATTTGAATTTGCCCTGCCACCAACTGAAGCAAGAGTTGGTAACAAGGTAGAATTCCTCCCATGCTTGCTTCAGAGGATGGAGGAACAGCGAACACCATCCATGCTTACTCAACAAGGTATGACATTGGGAAAGGTGGGGTAATGTACTTTAGTCCAGCGCAGTAGAGAATACTTTCCATGTTGTGCAAGGTGCTGAAACCATTCAAAGTAGTCACCTGTGAAGTGAGTTCAGACACTGCTAGCTTTTGTCAAGTAATTCCCTTAATTAGTCTTTTGGAAATGCAGCTTGAGAAACTGAAGGAGGAGATTAAACAATGCAATTACGTTAAGTTTGTTGGACTTGTAGATCAAGTACTTTATTCGCTTCGCCAGGATCCAAGATCCATTTTTTATCAAAATCTTGAAATCGGATAACTACATTTTGGCGACTTAATTCTCGGTTTAAGAGCTATGTCTTCTCTTTGTTTCCAACTGACCCAGATCTGAAGAGATGCAAGGAGCTCCTGGTACACAAGATGACAGCTCAAGTGTTACGTGACACACAGACGTCTCCTCCTTCAGTTTCTCAGGCAACTGCTGCTAGTAAAAAACTTAGCTTTCCCAAGAGCTCAGTGGTGATGAAGATAGTAAGCACAACATCTGGTCTGGTCTAAAAGAGTTGCACAAAATTCATGACACCTTTGTCATAACTCCACCTGATCCTACTATCAACTTAAAAAGAAGGGTGGAGGATTATTTTAATGACAGTGTACAAATAGACACGTCAGACAGTGCATTTACTTACTAGGAGGAAAAAAAGGTTATTTGGAGACCCATGTACAAACTCGCTTTGCAATACTTAAGCTGCCCACCCTCCAGTGTGTACTCAGAGTTTTCAGCACAACCGGGAACCTTCTCAGCGATCGTCGTAAGTGCCTACTTCCTAAAAATGTGGAAAGGATGATGTCCATCAAAATTAACTACAAATTCCATGAGAAGGGCCTTTAACAGCAATTACATCAAAGTACAGAAACTTCTGTAAGGGTGGATTCCAGCGGGGATCAATTATAATAAATATAAGCATGCGAGTGTAATACTTATTGTTTCTATGTGCATTAAATGTATGTACTAAAAATACTACACCATGATGATTTTTATCTGATATCTTGTGTCCAAGAGCGACAATGTACATGGGAAGATTTCAGGACTACAAGCAGAGAAGCTATAAAGTTTTTATCTCCGGTACGCACATACACCTTTGGATGGGTTTGGTGCATATGTTGTTATCTATTTATGAAAGTATTGCTATCATTTTAACAGTACTGCACTATTTTGGCGCCCTATTCCTTTTGTTTTGCTTTTAGATTTACACATACATATATATACATTCACATATACATGTACATATATATATATATATATATATATATATATACATATACATATATACACCTATACATATATATTGATATATGCTAATACTATTTATAGCAATACAACCGCTCTAACAATGATGCCATACTGCCGCTGAATTGGCAGACATTACAATATAAAAGCCGGACATGTGCAGTATGACCCGCGCAGTGCGTTCCGAGTGGTGCGCATGCGTAAAATGGCGGCGCCCATCTCTATAAATAAACACACAGGTAAACAGGCTATAATACCTCCTGACGAAGTCCTTTATAGGATGAAACACGTTCAGGATTTAGAGTTTACATTGGTACCCCATACCTGGCATCTAGTTCCAGCTTACCACTACCTGATTCTTATGATACCTGGATCCATTGTTATTGAAGATAAGGATTATACCTGGGATACAGATAAGCTTGATTTATTATTCAATTGTGAGCGTGATTCTTATTTGTTAATAAATCAATTTATTTTGAACATACTGCACTATATGGGACCTTTTTATTTAATATTTACCTGTCCTGAACCTGTGATGGAGTGAATTGCACAAGGGAGAGTTTCAGCTGTATAAAGAAACTTTTCAGATAACCGTTTTATTTCATATATTTGGTACGCATAATCTTAGGTGGCTGAGTTTATATTGACTCTACTTGTTTAACTGTATTAAACTATTTGGTTTCCTCTTTCCTTCATATTAGTATACAAGATTGGAGTGGATCTATATGACTACGGTGAAGCACCCAAGCTTTATGTATTTATGAGCATGTTTTCAAGTGCATATCTGGTATGCAGGGCCGCCTTCAGAAATCATGGGGCCCAGTACGGGCCCCCCATGTCCCCCGGGCCCTGCCCCCGCCCCCCCCATGAGCTTCCCCCCCCCCCCCCCCGATGAGCGCCAGATCACATGATCACAGGGGGAATGATTCCTCCACCCCTGCGATCACATCCTAGTGCCTGGCTCACACGGTGACAGCCAGGCTGAAGACAGAGTAGCGGAGACCAGCGGGGCCCCAGGTAAGTCTGTGCTGCGCTGTTGTACTGGGCCCCCTGGTGAGCCCGGGCCCGGTACAACAGTACACCCCGTACCCCCCTGATGGCGGCCCTGCTGGTATGCATATGCACACACTCTGGCCTTTGGGACTATAATACCCTAAATACTACACCATAGGAGCCTTTTCCCTTTTATATTGTTTTTTTGTAGAATTTCATTGGTGAACCATCCGAACTTCGAAGGGAGGCTGCTACTTTGTATGAAGAAGGTGTTGGGGTGTGATTATTAATTGGACTAATACCTATACAATCCTGAACCAAGCGCCACATTTATAGTTCCTGTCTTCTAATCAAAGCAAATCTTTCCATAAAGTACAACCATAGAATTAATATGTGTGGACAGACTGACTTATTTTTCTCATTTTCTTCTATCAGCTTCAAAAGACAAGAGATAGTCCATTGTACTCGCCAATAATATGGAAGATTAAAGCAAAGGACTGAAAAGGACACAAATGTCTGAATTTAAGATTCTTTCAGGCTCCTGAAGTCACAAAATGGCAGGGTTTAATGAGGATCTCACCACTTATATTGACCATGTAGGTGTGTTTTAGTGTGATTTAATTCAGGTGCATTCATTTGCGAATTACAGTGTGCATTCAGCAAAGGACCGGACACGCCCCTAATTGCCTGGATACAGTTAATGACCAAGAATAATTGACAGGCGAGGCAGTATTGAAGGGATCCGCGAGTGATGTAATTAGGCCCATACGTACACAGACAGCCAATCACAGAGCGGAATGTTGAAGAGTCTATTGCTTTCAAACATGAGGACTGCAACATTTTCAAGACAGGAGCTCCACATCCTCACCACAATTATGGATGATTTGCACTGGCCTAGAAGCCGGTGCATTATCGATGAAGATAAGCTGAGGGCTTATTTAGCTGTTCGCCGGCATATCAGACTACGCTTCAATAGGAGGCGCTCTGTAATGCAGTTCCAGCATTTCTGGATCGATTTACGGAGATATCAGCTGTGTCTATTGGAGGATCTCAGAGCTGAGATTCAAAGAAGTTAGTTCTCTAGTAATTGCAATTTTTAAATTCAGCTGATAGCTCAAGTGTTAGATTACTTTTAGGTAGTGCTCAAAATGGTGATAGCTTAATTTGACAAAGTACAAGGCCTTAGACAAATACCACCTGTAACATGTCTGCCTCATCTGTCAATTATTCTCTCATCAACCGTATCCTGTAATAATGAACTTTCTGACTCACTATGTGATTGATATTACCCAAGTCCATCCATTGGTCAAATCCATCTATAAGTGGTGTAGATTTTCTAATTTTTAAGCCACTCAACTGTCTGTGTGTGGAAATGCATATATCACAATGTAACCTAACATTATCTGGCTATCTCAATGTATGTGTGAAACAGGTGTCATATTTATTCCAACAGACCGTCTGACCCTGCTTTGCTGCAGTAATCTTGAGCAGCGTTGAGGAGATGGTGTCAGAGAGGAATCCCAGGAGGAGGCCATTGAGGAGGCTCGGGAGGAATATTTATATTTACCTCCCCCTCGAATACAGCATGGTTTTTCCAAGGTCCAAAGCTACTCATTTTTTTTTGCTTTCCTTAAAGAATCAGGCCCAGAATCACACTCCTAATGATAGTTTGGTTTCAGGTTCCCTTTATTTTGTGGGGGTAAACTCCATTGTTTTGTATACGATTATTTATCATACAGGTTTGTTTTTTTGGGGGTTTTTTTCTTTAGGGAAATTCATTATGGCTGCTTAATCAGTAATAAATATGCAAATTGTCTTTTTTTAGTGTTATGAAAAATATTAAAATAAGTTAAGGTGCTACCAGTACAGTTTGTGAATATAGCGATTCAAATTGACTTTCAAAAATAACAAAATAGTCATGGTTCACAGTCACAACATCATTTACACATTAGTACTGTTCACTACATTCACACACACACACACACACACACACACACACACACATACACACATACTTATACACATGTACATGCATTTATACTGTATATTTATATACATTAAATTATCAGGCACAATATTCATAGCTATTTATCCATAATGATCCATCACTATAGAGTAGGAAGAATCCCAGGTTTCTCTGTTCTGTCAAATGTGTGTTTATAAACCTAGTGAAGGGATCATTATTTATGAATTGGTCAGGTTTCTGTAGAGCAAGAAGAAAACTTATTGGTCTTTTGCTCTCACTGAACTCTCTGACACTGGACACCAAATCAGGATCCCACGGTCCCATTGCTGTCCAGGACCCCCTACCTCTATTCCAAAGTTTACAGAGGTGCTGAAAATTAATGTAGATCTACTCTGTAAAAGAGCAACTCCCAGAAGGTTCAAATTGTGTTGAGTGCAGAAGGAGAGAGGTGGGAGGTTCACATAACAGCAGAACCTACCAATCATGTGCTGAGTGCCTTCCTTATATAATCAAGTGGCACCCAGCACATAGCTAAGGGAGATAGGAAATCTCTTGCTGTCTGAACTGCAGGGATAGAGGGTGAGTATTGTCTCCCAGTCCTGTCTGTGTACCAGTCTGTCTCCCAGTCCTCTCAGTGAATCTGTCTGTCTCCCAGTCCTGTCTGTCTGTCTCCCACTCCAGTTTCTGTATCTGTCTGTCTCCCAGTCCTGTCTGTCTGTCTCCCACTCCAGTTTCTGTATCTGTCTGTCTCCCAGAACTGTCTGTGTATCTGTCTGTCTCCCAGTCCTGTCTAAGTTCAGTCTGTTTCCAGTCCTTTTACTTCCTTCACCAGTCCTGCATTAGGCTGCTTCTTAGGTGCTGCTGATATCACCCTGTTTCCATTATTTATTTATGGCCAATAAACTTAAAGTACACCTGTAGCATAAAAATCATGTATAGAATGTAAAAATGTAAAATGTACTGTTAGTTTCAATCTTGTCATTAGATCTCACTATGTGAATAACACTTTGTGATTCAACCGTACTTGTTATTTACTACAATTTGACTCCAAAAACATGTCTTTGGGGTAAATTTATCAAGGTTTGAAAAAGTGGAGATGTTGCCTATAGCAATCAATCAGATTCTAGTTATTTAGTGCATTCTATAAAATGACAGCTATAATCTAATTGGTTGCTATAGGCAACATCACCACTTTTTCAAACACAAAAGTTTAAATTTACCCCTTGGAGTCTTGTTGAATCATGTTTTTATGTTTTTTTTTCCCCAAATCAACCATTTTGAATCCACCTCCTGTAGAAATCTTTTTCCATAGGGTGCATCTAAACTACCCTTCTTGCCTCCCAACATTGGATCTGGATATAAGTGCTAAGCGTATTTACTATAGCAAACCAATAGCAGTCGTAAATCTATTGTTGCTGATTTCATAGTTGTGTAGAGTAAATCTGAACAATACCATCCTTATATAATCCTTACATTAAAGTGAATACTGATTCAATATGAGCTGTAGATGGCAGCATTATCCTACGTATAACAGGTAAGTTTGCATTTTAAGCATTTCATAAATTCATTTGTCACTTATAAACAAACATTACAAAGTGTACTTAAGACTATGCAAATACTTGTAATATCCCTGTTCTAAAATCAACATTAAGTTTTAAGATTTGGTAAATATTCATTGTCTTTCTTATATATATATATATATATATATATATATATATATATATATATATATATATATATATATATATATGTGTGTGTGTGCTGCGGAGTCGTTATATATATTTATTTCTATTTATCATATAAGTATATATATAGATATATCCTATATGTCTCTCCTATATGTCTGCAGATATATTATATCAGGCTTGCAATTGGTTGGCTCATAAAAGAGCGAAATTACTTCTAGTCCAATCATACATTATATAAACACATTTATCATGTACAGTATGTGCCTATGATCAGCTCAGGTGTTTTTAAAAGGGGGTCTATTTTACTATGGTCCAAGAAATATATCTATGCAATAATAAATATACTATATACACAGATGTATATTCTTAGCTCATTGACTATGCAGAATTTTGACCAAACCATTGCAATCTGCCTTAAATATATTTGCATGCAATTTTGTTATATATCTCTAGTTTTAATGATTCCCAAAAATTAATTTGACATGGAAACTCAGCTCTATTTTAGTAATATTTATTTACTGTTATACAGATTACAAACTGTGAAAAGCACAATGATAAAAAGTCTTCTAATTAGTTATACTTCCTTGCATAAGACAAGACACAAAACAAGACTATAATGCAAAACTGAACAGTTAATATGCATATTATATCTTTTCAAGAATTAAACAGTATAGCTCCCTGTTAGATGATATCATAGAATCCTTCTGTCTGCTTTATCTCCTCCTGAATTCCATCTCTTTACTTACTTCTTCCATTTTTTAACTATGTCCTGGCCTCCCATATATATATATATGTTCATACTTCCTAATGCTCCAACAGTCATAAAACCAATTTGGATCATTCTAACAGGCAAGAGGGGATGACTTTCATGTAAATAGATATCCTAAAGAATTTCACCTGTAGGTGATAAGGAAGCAGGATGTCGTAAAGTGTATGATGCATTTTCAGCACTAAATTGACTGTGAAAGCATCTTGCTTGAGACCATTTGTTGACATCTGAGGACAATAGACAAAACACTGCTCTATTTATATAGTTGTTCAAAGCCTCTAATTAAATGTAAGTTGTTCAGGTTATCTGGACATATTGCACCCAGGGCTGGATTAAGGGAAGGGGGGCCCCTGGGCTAAGGGTACTGTGATAGCCCCCCCACCAACACTCCCTGTAGTAATTACGCGGCGTGCTGTAATCTCCTTACTGAGGAGATCTCGTGAGAGTGAGTCTATGACTCAGTCTCACTCTCACAAGATCTCCTCAGTAAGGAAATTACTGCGCGCCGTGTAAGTACTACGGTGACAGCAGGCTGCTAACAGCATAACATTTGCTGTTAGCTGCCTGTCATTCTCCTTGAACAGATGACAGCCGGAGCTGCCCCCAACCCAATGAATGCCAGTGGGCCCCCCAGCTGCCCGAGGCCCCTGGGCTGAAGCCCCTTTAGTCCTATTGTTAATCTGGCTCTGATTGCACCAGATTCTTGTAGAAGGGAGAACGGATAGTTCAGCATGATGAGAAAACATACACCATGTGGAGAGATTACACGTAAGTGATCTACACTTTATATGTCAGGTTCTTATTCTGTGACTGATTCCGTTTTTTATTTCTTTCATGTGCATACATTGATGAACTATTGCAAGAACATTTTCGTCATTCATCATAATCGAAGAACTGTCATTTATGGACTGACTGATAATTCCATTAATATGTATTATTATTTTCTATATTGTATGGTATAAGTTGAATCATTTCTAAAATTGAGCGCTATTAAGTTTGTACAACAAAGGTCAGTTACAACTGCCTATGACAGCCAACCTTTCTGCAAGTACTCTGAATGGGTCATTTAGCCACTGCTATTACACTGTTCTTTCACTGTTAAAGTGTGTCCTACTTCAGAACTAGGATGACACAATATTGACTATTTACCTAACCCTCAAGGTTATCTGACTATTCATTGTTATGTTAAAGTGTCTCATGATTCAGAATTGCAACAACATAATGCTAATTTATGACCTTACATGCACTGTAATTACACAATTCTTTGTTACATATGTTAAAATGTGTCCTAATTTTGGAGTTGCAATGGCACAATAAAATTGATAACCCAACATTATTTTTTAATTACATTGTTTTTTGTTATGTATGTTAGATTTCATACCATAACATTTACAACTGTTAGCAAATAAGTAAAAAGTAGATACTTGCAAAAGAATAAAATTAGATTTTGGTGAAAGAACTAATATTAACATAAAATAACTGATAATGTAACCCTCCCAAAAAATTCTCAGAGCACTATTGTTCAGAGTCTGGGCTGGTTGTTGCTAATACCGGCGGAACTAACAGCATGGTCCTCCCACTATGCTGAAACCAGAGCCATGGGTGATTAAAAATTGAGCTGTGAATTAAAAATATATCAAGCATCAAGATTACAATACTGAAATAATAGGATAAAGGAAAAATGATACACTCACAAGTTGTGAATAAAATGATTTAATAATTTATATGACAATTAAAATGATTTAGCTCCATTAAGTTGCTAGACAAACACATCAATCATTGGATTCCGTGCATGGCGACCCCGTATTCAACAAGCAGCCCTCAAGTTGAATCATACATCAAGGAATATTTTAACGGACGAGATCTGGCAAAGCTTTCATAACTCACCAGTGAGGTCTAAAGAAAGTCTGAATAAAACCATCCTTATATGATCCTTTTCCTTACATTACAGTGAATACTAATGCATTACGGGTAGTAGATGAAACTAATATTCTAAGTATAACAGCTAAGTTTGCATTTTAAGCAATTTATAAATGAATTTGTTGCTTTTAAACAAACATTACAAAGTGTACTTAAGGATGCAAATACATATAATATATCTGTTCTAAAATCACATTACATTGTGGTAAAATAATCATTGTCTCTTGGTTCTAAATTACTTATAACATGGCCATAAAAGGTAAGTACATAAAGTGAATCAAAAACACAAACTGAGAATCTGGTCATATAGAGACACCCAAAATCAATGACAGACTCCATCTTGTTTTTTAGTAAAAGTAAAATGAATGGTATCAATACTACAGGCTGGTATGCCTAAATTCCTGGGGAGGGGGAGAAATGTGTTCCCCTTAGGGTAAAACAGCCCTGCACAGAAAGCACTGGAGCTCCTCCAGCACCCCTGGAAGGTGGTAATGAAATATTTACATGAAAATATTTTTTATTTTTATATGTGCCACTACTGATGCCAACAATCACAGGCAGTCATAAACTGCTTGGATATGATGATGCCAGCTTACCTATGGCTGTCAGTGCATCTAAGCACTTGTAGGGACTATAAGTGCCAGCATTCACTGGCATCCAGGACCCACTCTGATGTGTAGTATCACAAAGAAACATATTGTAGAAAAAAAACATGAAAACTATTTAAATAAAGCTTTCTCTCTCCTAAGAGCATAGGCCTCTGCTAAGAAGTGCCCTTCAAGAGGGAGCCCAGGAGGCTAGAGCGACTGCTGTCCAAATTTTTCAATGAGACCAGGTAATGCATTGCACCACCCTTGATACACACCACAGCACAGATAAAATATACAAGATCATTTAAGAAGAGCTAAACATTGTCAAACCGGCTGCACATCTAGATTTGTGTAAATTGGCATAGAATTCTGCAAAGCAAAATGGTCACATTTGCACAGTAAGCTGTGCAAATTGGGTGGGTGGAGTTAAAGCATTTGCAATGATGTGCGGAGTAGGTGCACAACTACTCTTTATTTTGTGGCACAGTACAAAAACACGTTAGTTATAGTGTGTGAGAAGGCATCTCCCCCTAAACAATGCCCCTCTCCAACTGAAACATGTCAACAGAAGCCCTGTTAGTTGAGAAATCACAGGAATTAAATGTTGTAGTAAAACAATACAGAGTTTATTGTAGTAAACTGCACATAATGATGGACAGAGTTCACGTAAACACCGAATTTGGCAGTAACCAAAAAGTGTACAGGTGATAACGCAGACTCTAAGGTAATGCAGGAAATAGTCACAGTCAAAAAAATGATGGAATATGCACAGAGTCTTTGAGGCAATGCTGGTGCAGATTCTCACAGTCTTGAAGGCAATCCAGAAATATAACACATAGACCAACAATTACTGCAAAGTGAAAGCACCCCATATCTTACATTCCTTAGAGCAGCGCTGATTACTCTATATTCACTTATTTCATTGTTAGTCACTACAGTCTAAGCCTGGGAACATTGTGTAGAGCTACATGAATAGCGTGCAGATGCAAAGTCAGATATCTGGAGCTAAACAAATGAATGCAGAGCCAGGAACCAATGATGCAGAAGCACACTGAGCACAGATTCAGGAACCTGGAGGCTAGTTTGTAATGTTATCACTGGCAATATGCAGTGTAGGACAGGTAAGAGCTATAGAGTACAGCCTTCAATCAGCACTCAGAGGGAGACACAGCTAAACTGGACAGCAGGTATGAGTAAACATCTAGTAATGCAAGGCAGATGAAAATCTAACAGTACCAACCTTTCCACCTGAGGTGGGGGTGTGCTTCCCCTTCTTTGTATATATGTATGTTCCTATCTTGTTCAATGAGGACCTATCTATTGTAATTGTTTTTTCTACATGCCTTCTATGAGTGTAACACATCTCATACACATGCGCAACACCGTATGGCGGCACATGCGCAGTACAAGGAGTACAAGAGTGCATACGTATGTGCAAAATGGCACTGCGCAGTATATTAAGAGCCGCAATTGAACAGAGTGTATTACTAATTTTCTCCTGATGAAGTCTAATATATTAGGCGAAACGCGTTGAAGAATATTACATGATATTATGGTCTGCTATTCCTGCATGTGGTGGAGCTACTGGTGGAACTATTCTAGGGTACAAGCAGATCCAGGATTTCCCGCAGTGTGGAGATCTGTATTTCAGAGAAGCTGCTATTTTTATGTTAATATTGTGAGTGTATTACCACTTATTATTGTGAATTAAAATTTGTGTGTTTTGGAAATATTACACCACATGGGCTTTTATTGACCTTTCTACATAAGGTATACAGCCAATGTGCAGTCGTAAAAAAAACATCGGAGTATATTCAGACCATCGGATTCTAAGTAATAAGTAAGATCCTGACTGTTTTCTATCTGGTATAAATTTACACACTGGATTGGGAGCGGTGTGCTCTATATTTTCCTGTTAAAAAGATAATACACTATCTCAGTTTTTTTGTTCTGCTCTTTTCGGGTTTACATTACAGAGCCTATCTTGATGTCTGGAATGAGGTTCCGATATGCCTGAATAACATGGCAGTTTGGTACGCATATTTATTTCACCTAAGGATTCTGAATTATATTCCTAAATACTACACTAACTATTAGGTGCCATATCCCTTTCTTTGTATGTGTGTGTGTGTGTATGTGTATATATATATATATATATATATATATATATATATATATATATATAACTAAATTGTGAAATTAATAGCTAGTCCAATCACACATTTATATAAACACATTTATACATATGTGTATACGTGTGACAGGCTCATGTCTTTTAAAGGGGAATCCTGTATATAGCTACGGCCCATGAAATATGTCTACGTGATAATAAATAAACAGTACACAAAGATATTTTATCTTGGCTCATTGACCATACAGAATTTGTCCAACCTTGCAGCCTGACATATATATTTATGCAGTTTTTATATATATCTATAGTTTTAATGATTCCAAAGTAAGTTCAGTGCATGAAATCTTAGCTCCATTAATAATAAATGTATTCTAAGGTCCTACAATTTACAAGATAAGAAATCACAATGATAATAAGTCTTCTAATTATTTACGCTTCCTACTTAAATAACACACAATACTATTTTACAAACACTGAACAACTAATACACATATTGTATCCTTGCAGGAATATATAAGTTGAAATATATATCTACCTTTCCTTTAGATGTCATAGGATCCTTTATTCTGTCTCCTCACCGAATGATTTCACTCCATCTACTTACTGAACCTACTCCAAAATGTCCCATATTTTTACCATACCTCCCTGGAACATTCAATAGTGTGTTCAATACACTATCTGCCTTAACAATCTGGATCACCTTGTCCGAAGGTAAAATCAAGGAGGATATCATAAAACGTAGAATTTCTTTTCATCAACAATTAACTTTTGGGTTAGGCTTTGATGGGTAAATAGCATTTTGCTTGGGATCAGTAACATAAATATCAGCAACCTCTTGGTGGTAGTTGATTGCAATGGACAAACCCCATTATATTTACACAGATGTTCTGAGTTTTGATTCTAATCTATTGTTTACCCTGGTTTATATGACCCAATCAGTGATCTTTTCTACTACCTCCCCTACCATTTGTTTGCTGGGAATCAGATTTTAACATCCGAAAACTAATTCCCTATATGACACATTTATGCACATAATAACACATATAATTTCACACTATGTATAATATATATATATATATATATATATATATATATATATATATATATATATATATATGCATCATACGTGTATACTATCATACCTTCTTTTAAGTCATAAAATGGAAACAAAATGAAGCTTTGCCTCCCCTCAAACAGATAAACACAACATAATTCTGATCATAATGACTAAATTGTATGTTGATCTTTTAATAAACTTCTAGGGGTAAATGTATCAAGCTGAGAGCTTCTGGTGGGTTTGAAAAGTGAAGCTGTTGCCTATGGAAACCAATCAGATTCTAGTTATCATTTATTTAGAACATTCTAAAAAATGACAGCTAGAATCTGATTGGTTACTGTAGGTAAACCCGCCTGAAACTCTCGGCTTGGTACGTTTATCACATGAAATCACAAGAGGTCTCAACTTTTGCACTAAGCAAGTTCTGGCAGTTGAGAAGTAGATAGACATGACCTATGAGCAAAGTCCAATGAATTAAATAATAAACTATAGAGCTAAAACATCAAAGTGTACCATTGGTAAACACTGTAACTGATGCTACCACTGTATAGAATATATCTCAATCTTCTCATCTGGGTGTAAGTGAAACCATAAACTCACATACTTTTGTTTCTCTTCAATGAGGTCAGGTGGAAAATGCGGGATGGTGCCTGGTGAGGTTATCACATCACTGTAGCCCCTTCCCCTGTCGCAATTTTGCAGCATTGCGTGGCTGTGGTGCATCATTAAGCCAACCTCCACATGGGAACCTGCACTTCCAGGAGGCCTGGAGGACTACCAAACATTCTGGGAGAGAAGGCATGAATGTATAGACACATACCAGGACATGCTTTAAAAGGAGGTGACTCTCAACATGTTTCTTCCCGGTAAAATACCTTATGAATAAACTTACAGATGTACACTATTCTGCTCCATTTTATTTAATTGGCTATGGGGCAGGTTAAAGTTCTAATGGTGACATTGCTATGCTGTGAGGCTGGTGCTGTATTGCGCCATTTGTTTCAACAGAACCTTCTGACTCTGTGTACTGTAAATTAAAGGCGTAAATAGTCCTAAAGCCAGTTGATAGGCTAGAACTTCAGTTATTACTAAACATTCTTCATTTTGTCTGAGGAATAACCACACAGTTTTGTGCCATAACATGTTTAATTTTTGAATGCATTGATTGAGTATGTGTTGATCAGATAATGTGATTTAATCTTCAATTATTTAAAGAGCAGTAGGGTATAATCAGAGACACTGGCACTTTCCTGCTCGTACTTTTTAGCATCCTGCTGTATACTGACGCAAATCCTTTCCCCTGCATTTGTTCCTCCAGGCGGCCCTGTCAGTTAAGAATGCAAAAAAAATAGTTAGAATACATCAATGTGACTGCCTGTATATAGTATCTGGGTGTGTCAGTCCCAGGAGCTTTATTTGAACGGTTTTCTGAAAAGTGAAAAGCAACCTGTGTGTTATCTGCTACATAATGGTAATATAGAGGTAGTGCCATGTTGTAGAATATTGTTGTTGTCCTTGTCTCATATACTGGTGAAACCTATTTGCCTGCCTCAGAAATAATGGTACTCCAGTAGATCGGTAGCAAAAGAAGAATGTAAGTGGATGGTGTCATGACCAGAGATAGATGAAATTGCTGCTGAAGTTAATGAGTGGGGATTTGTAGTCATTAGGTTCATTAGGAAGGGAATCTTAAGAGCAAAATAAGTAGTGTCAAAAGGACTCACACTCTTAGCAGTAGTCAGAAGCATTTTCTCTTTCAGTGTGTTACAAGGTCCAAAAAAAATGGTATACTGTTAATGATATGTATTAATATATTGTTGTGGAAGGATTATAATGATTCTTTGTTCATCATCAGTGATCGTCATCCACTTAAATACCTCTTTATCAATAGTCCCACCTTGCTGCCTCTTTCAGTTCAATCGCAGCTCCACCCTTACTATCTACAGTTCTATCAGTTTTAATAACATTGAAACAATATCAGCATTTACTTACCAAGCAGAAATCCCATTGGGATCTCTCACAACTCTTTTAGCACATTCAATGTCATCATCAATGTTATCATCCAGAAAATCTAAATAACAAAATCATATATTGGCGTCAGAATATTTAGTAGTAAAAAACATTGTTTATGTTGTACAGGAATGTAAGCTGTACTGTCTCACCTGTTCTTAAGTGATGGAACAATTGATGCTCACGACATGCTGCCATATTTATATGAAGATTTATTCAAAATGGCTTTGATTTCAATCATTAAACACCCTGTTAGCATCATATGTCAGAGCAGACCTGTTTGCCTCCTTCACCTCTTTACATATCATTTTTTTTAACATTAAAAGTTTATTATAGAACATATATCGTACTTTCTTCTAGGCTATAATTACTCACAAGAGAACAAAATGAAGACTTTGTAATTAAAGTGTGTATTTATAATTTCACTATGGCTGACTTCAGGGCTGCCATCAGAAACTGTGGGGCAGAGTACTATTTAATAAGGCAGGCACCCCCTCCACCTACATGTGCCCCCACACCCTCTTCGCCATACATGCACCCCCTGTCCCTCATCACAGTACATTCCCCCCACTCCCTCATCACCGTAAATGTCCCCCTCTCCCCCCCAATCACAGTTAATGTCCCCCTCTCCCCCCAACAAGCACAGTTAATGTCCCCCTCTCCCCCATCCCCAATCACAGTTAATTCTCCACCGTGATGCTGCAGCTCCCGGGAGCTGGGAGCGCAGTGCGCAGTGATGATGTCACCGCCCCGTTCTTCCAGCCTCTCAGGGCCTCTCAGTCTGACAGACCGTGCTGCCCCTTCTTCTCCGCAATGCTGCTTCTCCGCTTCCAAGGCTCTGACAGGCTGGGAGTGCGGCGCGGTGACATTATCACTCCACCTGTGATAGGCTGGGAGCGTGGCGTGGTGACATCAGCACTACGCGCCCCGCTCCCAGTGTATCAGTGACCGAGAGCTGCAGCATTGCGGAGAAGAAGATAAGTTAATTAGGAATTCATTTTATAGGAGAGGGGCAAATAGAAGAGGGGACATTAACTGTGCCTGGGGGAGGAGAGGGGGACATTAAATGTGGGGGGAGAGATGGGACCTTAACTGTGATTGGGAGAGAGAGGAGGACAGTAAATGTGATGGGGAGAGGGGGATATTAAATGTGGAGGGGGGGGGACATTTACTGTGATTGGGGGGGCATTAACTGTGATTGGGGGGGCATTAACTGTGATTGGGTGAGAGAGGGGACATTAACTGTGATTGGGAGGGAGAGGAGGACAGTAAATGTGATGGGGAGAGGGGGATATTAAATGTGGAGGGGGGGACATTTACTGTGATTGGAGGGGCATTAACTGTGATTGGGGGGGCATTAACTGTGATTGGGCGAGAGAGGGGGACACAAAATGTAATTGGTGGAGAGGGGGATATTAACTGTAATTGGGAGTGAGAGGGGGACATTAACTGTGATTAGGGGGGGAGCGGCGGACATTAACTGTGATTGGGGGGAGAGTGGAACATTTACTTTGTGGGGAGGGGAAAATTTACTATGATGAGGGAGTGGGGGGAATGTACTATGATGAGGGATAATGGGCGCATATATTGCGAAGAGGGAGCGGGGCACATGCCATATTAATTAGTACTGGGCCCCACAGTTTCTGATGGCAGATCTGTTCACAGCAGTACTGGCCGTACACCCCTGATGGCAACCCTGCTGGCCGTACCCTCCTGATGGCGGCCCTGGCTGACTTGCTGCATCTTATGGTGGAGTGTTGGAGTCGTGTCCCAGTTTATCAAAGCCAAATCGTTTTTCCATTAGAAATATTTAACTCACAATAATTCAGGAAGGAGATAGGTAACCCCATGAGATAAAGACTGCCAATATTTGTACCCAGCATCTACGAGCTTATTTTGGAAGCGGATAATCCAAGGTCACCATAAAGAGAATTTTATTGTATCATACTGTGTTCTGTTTGTTTTACGTTATAGTGTTATTGATTTATTTCTTTCATAAAAGCTCTTTAGCTCTATTGGTGATTTCTGTTTAATAAATTTAAGCATTCATTATTCTTTGTTTGGATATATGCCTAAGTATGGAAATATGCTCCCACGTCCATGGTAATGAAGGCGGGTTGCGGGCTTGATGGTATCCCAGTGAGCACTGACTTAGTGTGGAAATCTTTGCTGGTAAACCCCAGGTACACTCTCTGCCAGTCGGCATGGGCAAGTAGCTTGTGGGTACTCCCGTGTTGTGATATATCTTGGTAGGAGAACCTCACTGAACATACTTTGTTCTATATATCTCTGACTTCTCATGTAGCACTAACTTAAAAATTGATTGAAGGTCTTTTATTACTAGTATTATGCTAAGATGTGAAGTTTTTACTAAACCATAACAACCAATCAGACAGTTTAATTCTGTAACTTGCACCAGGCTAATTGCCAATGCACCCTAAAATGTTGGTAAGATACAAAGTATTGACTTGGTGTCCAGAATAAGTTTACAAACCAATATATGTGGTATACTTACTTTCACAATTTATCAAACATGCAATTTGAGATCCTGGTGTCTTCCCATCATTGCACCACCATTTGCTGTTAATCTGAAAAATTCCATAGTCTCTACTTGGCCCACTGGTGTTGGCAGTTCTAGTGTTGTAGCCACTTTCAAAATAGGCGAAGCACTTCCCTGTTACATGGTTTAATTACAAAGTGAATATTTCAGCATTCTCATAGTCTACCTATTGACTACATCCAACTTGTGACTGCTATTTTCTGGACTTAACTAATAAGCATGAGTATATAGTCAATCAATACACGAAAAATCATTTACATCATTGAGACATTTTATTTTATATCCACCTTTGGATGGGATTTTACACATTTTTCTTTCTAACACTAACAAATATGTGGGCGTCCCTCTCCTACGACAATCCACATGGGCTCAATTCAGCAGTTCCAGGATTCTGGAAGAACCACTCTAGACCTACTCTATAATAAAAAAGAGTTGCAGGAGGAAGGGAATTAATGGAATTACCGGAATTGCTTCTACTTGCACCAGAGTTGCAGCCATCCAGTCAGGCTTGTCTGGCACTCTGGAGTCAAAGTGGTTAGCATTGCTGCCTCACAGCACCAGGATCACGAGTTCTATTCTGTGGAGGGACAAATCTGTGTGGATTCTGTATGTTCTCCCTGTTTTTGAATGGGATTCCTCTAACAGTCGTAAAAGTCATAGTGGTTAATTCGGTGTTAGTCTCTTTTCAGATTAGAATATTCCGACAACAGTTATAGCAACCTGAAAATGCAGATTACTATAAGGGCGACATTGAGGAAATACAGACTTACCATATAACATATAGACACTATGTCCGACGCGGCTGATATAAATTGCGAGTGTACAAAATGCCGCCAGTGGGATTCTCGTCACTTACAATGGCCAGATTGAACTTGCCGGATTTAAGGATTATTGTATAAATTATGTCTTGTCTGCTTTTGTATGATTGTCTGACGCTACAGAACCTATTGCTCCTGAGAAATCAATAAGTAATACACATAATAATGGGAATGACCCATAGTGTATGTTTGTTTGGTAAGAATTTTAAATTGTATTCTCCTATGTGTTTAATCACTCACTGATGTGTGAGTGATTAAATCTTCTCCCTACAGTGCCATCTAATAGGGTACAAAAATATAAATAAGAAGAAATAAATATATATCTACTGTGTAATGTGTCACATCCTTCAACCGATCAGTATAGCTGTAAATTGACTATGTCTTGTTGAATTCCTGCTACATTTATATATTCAACTTTTTACTGTCACATTACTTATCTCATCTTAGTTTAGGGTATACATATAGTCGGCTAGACTATGTCCAAGATATCCAGCCAGCCCTTGTTGTTTGAAGATCCTGATCAATTCGCATTTAGTGTAGACTTTGCCCTCTGATCCGAGGTGCAAGCACAGAAAGAAAGCAAGGCATAGGATGACCTTCATGTTGTTTAGAGTAATTTGGGTGATTTCTGTACAATAATAACAGTATAAACAGTAAAACAGACGATTAAAAAGTATCTGAGGAAGAATTCTAGTATTATTTTATTATAGAAAAAGTGATACATAGTAAATCAATATGAATACATTTATAATTTGGAATTTAAACCTAAAATACACATTTTAAGTAAATTGAATAAAAAAATAATTGAATATTGTCAGGCGCTGCCTCCGTACTAACATTAGGTGCAAGAGGTGGCTCACCTGTGTGGCCTCAATCTTCGCGTCCCATTGCCTAATAACGGGACGCTTCCTATTTCCCCCAGCACACTGTGTGCGCATGCATAGTGAGACTCGTGCCCCAATGCTAGGCAACAGGACATTATTCGGCTTCCTGTCCACCGTCAGCGTCTCTGACCGCCAATTATCACCCACCTATCAGGGCCAACCTCTGGCGATAAATAGGAACCTCTGTCACCATTAGGGTGTCAGAGTATTGGTTCTCACACCTGCACTTTTCCTGTTTATCTGAACCTGCATCCATTGTGACCCGGCTTATCTCTTGACTTCCCTTTGGACTATGTTTTGGTATTTTATTGCTTGTTCCAGCTCTCTGACTCCTTTGACTCTTCTTCAGACCCTACTTTGTAACTCGCTTCTAGGCTGGTTCTGACCTGGATTGATTGACTATGCCCATCTACTCAGTTACTATGCAAGTGGCTGACTTGGAGAACCGTGACTTGTGCACTCTCTTGCAGCAAAGCCCAAACTCACTTGCAGGAGTTCCTGGTGAACACCGGCGGTGCTTTAGACTCCGCGCCTCCCTGCTCAGCAGCGTTAATACCAGCTAGTAACTTCTTCGCAAACCGTGTGTCACGGAATTGCAGAGATGGCCGCTAACCGGTATTAGCGCAACTGAACAGGGAGGCGTGGAGTCTAACGTACCCCCCACCAATAGGCCCGGCGCTCCCATTAGGCAAGGTTAGGCAATTGCCTAGGGCGCCGGGCTCTGCAGGGCGCCTCGAAATAAAAAAAAGTGAAATCCACGGGGAGGAGAGGAGGGAAGGGGCTATGAATCTTACCTGCATGAAGCGGCTCCTCTCTGCTCTGTCTTCTCCCCCTCCGCTCACTGACAGTGACAGGCCGTGATGATGTCATCATCACGGCCCGACAGTGTCTGTGAGTGGAGGGCAGAAGACAGAGCAGAGAGGAGCAGCTTCATGCAGGTAAGTTAAAGAAAGACATGGGGAGGGGTGGGGAGGGAAGCGCAGCGGCGATTTTTAAAGGGGGGGGGGGGCGGCGATTTTTAAAGGCGGGGGGGGGCGGCGATTTTCAAACTGTGCCTAGGGCGCCAAGGACCCTAGCACCGGCGCTGCCCACCAGGGACCCCCGCAAGGGGGTTTGGGCTTAGCTGCAGAGGGTACGCAGGTCGCGGTTCTCCAAGACAGTCACCGGTGTAGGGACAGTAGTAGACAGGCGTAGTCAGGCAATCCAGGTCAGAGCCAAACGAGCGGTGCAGTACAGAGGGAGGATCCAGAGAGAAGTCAGGTCAAGCCAAATAGTCAAACCAGCTGGGCAGCGAGGGTACCTAAACGAAACACAGGAGAGTAGCCACAGGAAGCCGAGTCAGAACCGAATAACACACTGGATCAGAAGTTCAGGAAACGCTGGAGCTGGAGTGAACAAATACTCTGGCACTAGACATGTGTTAGAGGCTGCTTTATATACCGTAAGGTGCCTCCTGATTGGGTTAGGGAGATTTTGGCGGTAAAACATGCTGGCTGCAGACAGGTGAGCAGAGATAGCGTGCCGCCGCTAGGCAACAGGACGTGGTTGCTGAGAAGGTGCAGGCGTCCGTCTCCTGCACCAAGTGTCAGTGCGGAGACGGCGCCTGATACCGTGACAAATATAATTATGGCATTGTAGTGTCACACAGTGTAATTTTTGTTAATTACATTTGTGTTCTATAAAAGTACTAAATTTAACATCAGCATTTTTTAATGCAGTTCTGCTAACTAGTGTCTAGCATTGTCATAGGCGGTTGGACAAACAGTGGAAAATTATCTCTGACCAGACAAACTACTTGGCATATTGTCTGTGTTGTTTATTATATATGGAATAATGTATTCCATGCTGTAAGTTATAAGAATTTCAATAGGAAATGAGAATTTTTGTGACAATATAATGGCACACTGCCATATGCAGAGATTTTTTATAATGTCAATTTAAGCAATACCACAGTGTACTTCTGTACTGTATGAGAAATTCACATTTTTATATTGGTGCAAACTAAGTAGAGTTCAACCCGATTGAACAGAAAAAGGCAAAGGCTACACATAAAAGTTGAATAAAGGAAACACTCCTGTTGATTCCAGGATTGTAAAAAGCGCAAACTGCAAGTGGGGCATCCACTATGGTTACAGGTTGCCCCAAACCAGCACCTAGTCTTATGGGTCCACCCTATATTCACAGGTGTGTGTGGAAAGTGAGTGGTCTGGGGCCTTGGTCTGCTGTCCCAGGCTTATCATGCTTGGTCACCATGGTAAATGTCCTACTGCTGGCAATGGGAATGAGACCCCTGTACTGTCTGACTCAGCTTCCTGTTAGCGTCGGTCAGCCAAGGACAGGAAGCTCAGGTTGACAAACAGAATGCACAGACAGAAAATATGTTCTTTCTTCCTGATGGCTCTTAATGGGAATTAATGTATTGTGCGTTGACAGGGTACTAATATAATTTGTTTTGGAGTATTACTGTAATGTGTGTGTGGGATAGTTTTGTAATTTAGTGGGAGTATTATTTAATGTATGTGTTAGGGGGTATTAATGTTATGCAGGGGGGGATATTAATGGAATATATGGACTGGCTTAGTCTATAATGTAATGTGGAAACTATTAATATAATGCAAGATATTACTGTGAAGTAGCTACTGGCGAGGGCTATTAATGTAATATGAGTGCTGACCATGTCATGCACCAATAAATGGGGGCTAATCATTTAATATGGGGTATCTTTCTATTGAATGTAGGGAATATTTATATAATATGGAGTTATTGTGTTCTATCAATATATTGTATGGGCTGGAAATACGGGTTGTATGTATTAAATTTGGGAGCTAATTTTATCATGATGGGATTAGATGGGGTGAAGAAGGCCTGTTTGTTAAGTGTGGTTGCTTTAATTTTAATGTTGTTGCAAGTTTAATAAATTAAATGTGAGTGCTATTGATTTAATGTTGGGGCTGGTTGGAAGGAGAGGAGGCCTAGAAAATTGCCTCAGAACTAGACTTACCAGGAGGTAAATAGTACCTATCTCTTTTCAAAGCAGGGCCTGACATTTCAGGATCTGACCAAGCATCAACAGAGTTTGTGACCAAGCAGTTGCAGCAGGAGAGTAAAAAGAAAAAAGGTGATAACAGCAGCCTGCCACCTGTATTGATCGGGCAGGACAGTCCCGATTTTGGGAAACTATCTTGCACAGCTCTTACCCTGCTGCGGTGTCCAGTGGAGGAAGGGACTGATTGTTGCGATGAACTACACAGTAGTAGCTCACACTTATGCTTCATGATGTCGGCAATCTATGAAGAGTGCTGGTGATATCACTGGGAGTAACCGGCACTCTGCACAAATTAATTTTCTACATGGAGCAGCAGAGGTGGAACTATTGTAAAGACCAGACCCTTCTCCACCGGACACTAAGATGAGGGCTTGATGCACATATGATTAGGGAGAATGGCGATAGAGCATATGTGATAAGGGAACAGTGTGGAGGGCATAGTTCACATAAGCCATCCCACTCTCTCTGTATCACATATCTCTCCCCACTACACTACGCTGTCATCTGGGGTCGGCACCACCCTTACTACAGGCCCACTGAATTCATAAACAGGTGTGTCGTTTTGAGCCAATGGGATGCATCCAATATCAGTGCTGACAGTAACGCCTCTTTACACAGAGACATTCAGCTTTTAAATTCCTTTTGTCTAATTTACAGGATAGTGGTCCAGTTCTTATTAAGAGGTGACCCATGAACACTGAAAACAGTCTCTGGAGAAAATCCTAAAACAAAAAATATGAAACATATGAACCAAATGAGTGAAATTAAAAATCCTTAAATTCCTATAAACACCTGTCTACACTCTGTAAAGTGTAGACCCTGCTGTTACCTGTAGAAAGGTGTTCATACACAGGTGCACGACATGGGTGTGATTGCTGTAGTGTGTGTATTAAAGGATTGTTGGATCTGGGGGGCGGGGCTTCTGGTGCCGATTAGCGGCCGTACAATAGTGAGGGATTGTGGGCTAAGCTAGTGTGTCAGGAAACTGTGGAATCTTTATGTTTGTGGTGTGCTCTTTTTATGCTGCAAATAAAACAGCTACTGCTTAAGCAACCTAAAGCAAGGAGTCTTTGGTGATTTCTACTATATATATTGAGGCAAAGAGGACTATTTGCCACACCTTTCCTGCATAGGGACAGGTGAGGTCCCAGGAAGTCTGCAAGTGAAAGCTGCATATAGAGTTAATTCCCACACAGTCTTTCCCATCTCACACAAAGACACAGGTGTCCCATATGCGTGTTATTGATTTATTGTCTGTGAATGGTTTGCAGTGTATTGGTGGGGATCAAAAGACTGTGTTGTTCATTTTATGTGTGTGACTGATGCTGGGAGATCTGGCCAGTCAGTAGAGATCTGGATTGTGTTTAGTTAGCATTAGGGTCACCAGGAGGTGTAAGCAAAAAGTATTGTTTACTGATGTCATCCTGACTAAGAATTGCTCTTTATTGTGAAGCAAACAATAAAGCACCATTTGATTTGAAGCTGTCTGTGTCTGATGTCTGCGGGGTGTCAGTGCCAGAAGTACTACAAGTGGTGTCAGAAGTGCTTCAAGAAGGACGCGTTTGTTACAAGTGGTGTCAGAAGTGGGATCGCCAAGGACAGCCAACGCACAGCTGTCCACACAACCTCCAGGCGCAAAAGGTGGTGAGTGGAAAATATTGACTGCCACTGTCACACACCAAACTGTTAATCAAGCTGTCAGTTACAGAGAAAAAATGCTGGATTGCTGAGAAAGCAATTTTTTTTCTATGGAGAGAAATATATGAGCAATGTTGCTGGAACTGTGCAGTGTCTGTTGGTTTACAAAAGAAAACAAAAGTGTTAAAAGTTGCTGGGCATTGTAGTGCCACACCCTGTTTGATCTCTGAACTGTGAGTTGGGTGTGGTCCTCAGAAGTCTGCTGTTTACTTGTGTGTGCAGGCTAAGGTACCTGTTTTACTAATTGTCTGTGGAAAGTGCTAAATGTGTTAAAAAAAAAACAACATAATTTGATGTTTTAAAAACTGCAAATAGAGATCAAGAATAATTTGCTGCCGGCCTAAATTTTCTTTTTCCAGTCAAGGTGGGCAGGAAAAAGAATAAAATGTGTCAGAAATGAAGTGTACAGACAGGTGGGACTGAAATTGGTTCCCAGCAGGGTGAATTTGAAAAATTGCATGGTACTTTGCAGAATGGAAAAGTTGAAGTATTTGATGCTCTCTGCACAAGCCTGGTGTTACCTGAGTCAAACTATGTGGGCATGGCAGAGTATGATCGCATGGAGAGAACTTTTAGAGAAGAAATCTCCTGGCTGGAGAAAGAGTTGAGGGACTCAAAGCAGCATTGTGCTGAAAAGCTAAAAATCCAAGAGGCTGTTTCTGATTCCCTGAGAAAAGAATTACAAGAGTTTTATGAAGCAAAATGAAGGGCAGTTGCAGCTCTTAAGGAAATAGAAGCAGAGAATGAGGAAAAAGGGAAAGCAGTGGACGCTCTTAAAGAGACAGTAGCAGAGAAAGACAAAGAGATTGCAGCGCTGAAACAAGAGCTTGTCACTGTTCAGCCCGAGGTCACTCCCAGCACTGTTCAGCCCGTAGTATCACATGGCGCTGTCATGTCTGTGGAGCCTCATAGCGCTGTCATGTCTGTGGAGCCTCATAGCGTGTCGTGTCCGTGGAGCCTCATAGCGCTGTCGTGTCCGTGGAACCGCATGGCGCTGTCATGTCCGTGGAACCGCATGGCGCTGTCATGTCCGTGGAAGCGCATGGCACTGTCATGTCCGTGGAAGCGCATGGCACTGTCGTGTCCGTGGAAGCGCATGGCACTGTCGTGTCCGTGGAACCGCATGGCACTGTCGTGTCCGTGGAACCGCATGGCGCTGTCGTGTCCGTGGAACCGCATGGCGCTGTCGTGTCCGTGGAAGCGCATGGCACTGTCGTGTCCGTGGAACCGCATGGCGCTGTCGTGTCCGTGGAACCGCATGGCGCTGTCGTGTCCGTGGAACCTCATGGCGCTGTCGTGTCCGTGGAACCTCATGGCGCTGTCGTGTCCGTGGAACCGCATGGCGCTGTCGTGTCCGTGGAAGCGCATGGCGCTGTCATGTCCGTGGAAGCGCATGGCGCTGTCGTGTCCGTGGAAGCGCATGGCGCTGTCGTGTCCGTGGAAGCGCATGGCACTGTCGTGTCCGTGGAAGCGCATGGCACTGTCGTGTCCGTGGAAGCGCATGGCGCTGTCGTGTCCGTGGAAGCGCATGGCGCTGTCGTGTCCGTGGAAGCGCATGGCGCTGTCGTGTCCGTGGAACCTCATGGCGCTGTCGTGTCCGTGGAACCTCATGGCGCTGTCGTGTCCGTGGAACCTCATGGCGCTGTCGTGTCCGTGGAACCTCATGGCGCTGTCGTGTCCGTGGAACCTCATGGCGCTGTCGTGTCCGTGGAACCTCATGGCGCTGTCGTGTCCGTGGAACCTCATGGCGCTGTCGTGTCCGTGGAACCTCATGGCGCTGTCGTGTCCGTGGAACCTCATGGCGCTGTCGTGTCCGTGGAACCTCATGGCGCTGTCGTGTCCGTGGAACCTCATGGCGCTGTCGTGTCCGTGGAACCTCATAGCGTTGTCCAGGCAGGGATCCTTTGTGGAGTTGCTATTGCTCAAGGTCCAGCTGTGAAGTTGTGGAACAGAAGGTGTTTTAGGTGTGGACAACCCGGACACCTAAAACCGAGTGCAACAAACTCCATAAACAGGATCGGAAAGTGAGCGGGTCCGACTGGATATGCCGGCAATTGAAACACTGATCGGACGCCCAGTCTTAAAGGATCTGCCAGGGAACTCACAGCATGTAAATCTTGGTGATGGGAACTTGCTGTTCCGGAATGCTGTCCTGGGGGACACGGCAAAACTGCCACAAAAGTGTCACCATTCAGGCAATCCTGGACTGAGGACTAATAATCCAGAACTGTTACTTGTTTCGAACATTGCACGTGATCAAAAAGATGATGAGCTATTACAACATGCGTTTAAGTTGGCTAATGCTGGTGTTGTTGCAGAACCTGTCAACTAGGCAGGCTGTTGCCAACATATGTTGTTAAAGAAAATGTTTTGTTTCGTATTGCTACTGTGAAGGGAAGAAGAGTAGAACAGTTGGTGGTGGTTCCAAGGGTTCATGTACCCCTAGTGTTGGAGGCTGCACACACACAGGTGGGTGGCGGACACTTAGGGGAAGGGAGAACAAGGGAACATGTTCTGCGCAGGATTTACTGGTCCGGAGTCTACCTAGCAGTGAAGAGGTTCTGTAGGTCTTGTGCAGTGTGCCAGAAAACCTACCCCAATGACACAGTATAGCCACAATTTGGAGGGGCTCACAAACCTCTTTTTAGAAACCTAAGGGGCTGTGAGTGGAAACAGAGAGAGCACAGGCTGTATAGGAACAGTGTTCTCAGTTTAAAAAAAAGCTAAGGTCCACGTTAACAAATCTGATCACCAGATAATGATTTACAGTCGATGCTAAACATTTTTTTATAATAATGCATTATAAAACAATAACAGTTAAAACCTATAATAGCCATAGCAAAAGAACAATGAATATAACTAGCTGGCTAGTAAATAAACAAGCTCCGATCATGGAGCATATAATTCTGGAAATGATTGTAATCCACTGTAGAAAAAAATATTATCAATCAGTTTAAATGAGAAGTAGATGAATCAGGAGCCAGGGAAGAACCTACTTTCTTGACATTAGACCGAAAAGCCAGATAATGAGATCCAGACAACATAGAAACACATTAGAGGTCACAGGAGAAAACGACTTCCAACAATGTGTCACAGAAGCCAGGCAAAAGCAGTCACATTCTTCCCATAGATTGTAAGCTCCTGGGCAGGGCCCTCTTACCTCGCTGTCTGTCTATTACCCATTATTGTTTTATTACTGTGTTTGTTCTCAATTGTAAAGCACTACGGAATATGCTGGCTCTATATAAATGTTGATGATTCACACTCTTATTGTAGTTGATCGTCCAGCAAGTCTTTGCAAAAGTAACAGTTCTTTCACAGTGTAACAAGATTGTTTCTTGTCAGTTGAAGATCATCAGACACTTTTGTATAAACAATGTATCAGCTTCAGCTTACTAGCAGCATGTATACTGTGCAGCGAGAACATAGCACAGGACAAGCAGTGCTACACTGCAGAGTCTATTGATTGTGGGCCAGCCGACAAGTCCATTCAGTCGTGTCTGAACGGAATGGGGCAGTACATATATAATTACCTAGCTCAAGTACACAGCATTGCCCGGGTTTTAATCTTGAAGTTAATAAGTTATTACTGTCAACATTTTAAATTCATTAGCAGCTCTTCCAACACACCCATGAAGTGGCTGCCCAGTGTAATTTTTATTTTTATATTGAATATCATCCAAATCCATCCAGTGAAGACCCAAAACAGGCTCAAAGTGCTACCCAGCGTACAACAATAGGAGGTCTGAGCAGGACCTCAACTCCCTAGAGTGTCTTCTGGGATCTAATGTTACCAGTTTGTGAAGTTTTCATCCAAATCCATCCAGTGGAAGGTTTAGAATTAGTTCCCCTAGTCAATGTTCTACCCAGTGTATACCAACAGGAGTTCTGACCGGGACTCTAACCCCCTAAAACCTGGCCAGGATCCAACTGAATCACCATGCGTTTGTTTTACCCCAATTAATGCAGGGGTGTCCGAATGCAGGCTCAGAACAGGCTCACTGATTAAACTTCTGCCTATCGTACACTAACAGGCAGGGTCGCCGAGAGGGGGGGGAGCGGGTACATTTTACCCGGGCCCGGCCATGCCAGGGGGCCCGGGCCAGGCCCTCTCCACTAATTTAATTTTTTAATTTATTTTTTTTCCCGCGGGGAGTTGGGGGGTATTCGTTGCTGGGGGGAGCTGGAAGAAAAAAACAAAAAAAAAAACGATACTCACGTGATCGCGCGGCGCCGTGTCCCTCCTCTCCTCTTCTCCATTCACACTGACTGCCGGGTGTGACATCATCAAGTCACGCCCGTCAGTCAGTGAGGAGTGCCGCAGCCAGCATGAAGAAAGAAGACAGAAGAGGAGACAGAAGAGAAGAGAAGAAAAGAAAGGAAAGAAGTTGACAAAAGGTAAGTAAAGAAACGGAGAGGCAAGGGGAGGAAAACAGAGAGGGACAGTACTATAAAGAAAGGGGAGAGAGAAACAGAGGAGAAAAAAAGGTGGGAAAGCGGAACAGTGGAGGAAAAAAAGTGGGAAAGAGGAACAGAGGAGAAAAAAAAGGTGGGAAAGAGGAACAGAGGAGGGAAAAAAAAGTGGGAGAGAGGAACAGAGGAGGAAAAAAAGGAGAGAGGAACAGAGGAGGAAAAAAAGGAGAGAGGAACAGAGGAGGAAAAAAAGGAGAGAGGAACAGAGGAGGAAAAAAAGGAGAGAGGCACAGAGGAGGAAAAAAAGGAGAGGAGCACAGATGAATAAAACAAAGTGGGAGAGAGGCACAAAGGGAAAAAGGAGGGAAGGCAGCATGGAGGGTGCAGTGTGAGCATAAGGGGCACAGTGTAGTTGTGAAGAAGGGGCACAGTATTGTGTGTGTGTGATGGCACAGGGGGCTTGTTGCAATGTAGTGAGTGTGAGGTAGGTGGTGGCTAATTAATGGGTGCTATTTTGTTTGTAGTGTCATGGTGGGGACTATTAATTTAAGATTGGGTGGTTTGGGGGCTATTAAATGTTGGGGTGAGTTTAGGGAGAATGAGGTCTATTTATTAAATGTGACTATGAATTATTTAATGGCAGTGATGGTTGCAAGAAATAGGTACTGCTGGGGCTGTTTGCAGGAAGGGAAATAGGTTTATTTATTAAATGTGAATAGTATTGTTTTAATGTTGGGGCTGAAGGAAGGCCTAATTATTAATCGTGAGTGCTATTGATTTAACGCCGGGGCTGGCTGTAATTATCTAAATGTAGCCATTTTTTTTTCAAAATAGGTCCTTCAGCATTCCTGGATCCAGACAAGCCACAACTAAAGAAAGCAGCAGCCACAGGTGGAGAAAGTGAGAACAACAGGTAGAAGAGAGCAACACAGTGTGTGAAATGTTGTGATTCTAGTAGGGACAATGGCAATTTTTGGTGAATGTTGTGCCCAATGTAAGGTGTAAGCCAAGACTGAACTGTTTGTGTACACACTGCATTCTTTGTATACTACACTGTGGTGGTAGATGTCCTGAAAGTCAGGAGTGCTTGAACATATGTGACGCTCCGGCGAATTGAGAGTCTAGTGATTTTGATGCTAGCCACGCCCTTATGGCACATTTGGCATGCCCCCAAATGCATGACCACACCTCCGGAAAATTTTGCACCGCCGTTAGGCTAGCCACGCCCCAACGGCCCATTGCCACGCCCCAGAATGTATAACTACACAATAAAAAAAATTGCCGCATTGGGCGGCGCAAGAATTTTTTGGGGCTTACTTGACTTTGAGGGGGGGCCCCATGAATTTGTTGTACCCGGGCCCTGAATTCCACTTGGCAGCCCTGCTAACTGGTGGTCTGACCAGGACCCTAATCCCACTAAAATCTGGCCAGGATAAAACTGGGGTAGTTTTTTACCCCATAAAACACTGTACATTTATTAGAATGTGAAATATTGTAGCGATAAAAGGGGATTTGTATATTTTCTATTTCTATTTGCCAATTTCGACTACAGTGCACTGTGCCATTATTATTTCTTATAAATGGCGTTTTTCCATTTGATTGTGTTTTATAATATATATGTTTTTATTTTTTGTGTTAGCCGACTTATTTTAGGTCTATCAACATCCATTTGTACGTTTCGTTTAGTTGCTATATAGTATGTTATCAATAAATATTTTTTATAGTGATTCGTGACCATTTTTCAGGATTTATTATATAATGTTATATTTTATTCATGACTAGCCTTTGAGGCTTTTAGATTTATTATAGATTTATTAGAATTTATTTCAACATTTATTAGCATGCTATGAATGTCTACTGTACATAAAATGCATTTTTACAGTTGCTCCTGATTACAAACACATGTTCTAGCTGTATAAACAGCCATCATCACTAGTACTTGCTCTTACACAGACCTGTAGTTGGTGCAAGTGATACGATTGAAAATCAAGTACCTTAGAGATGCCCAAAGCTTGAATCAGACATTGACTACGTGCATATGCCCAGTCTTAGTTTAAAAACACTTACCGTATTTCCCCAAGTATAAGACGCACCTTAATTTTGGGGCCCAAAATGAAAAAAAAAAGATGTATTGCATAAATACTGACAGCTCCGAGACTGTGGGAGGCGCCTGAAGGACCTTAAGGTTCTTTTGCCAATCAGCGGGGACACGGTGTTCCAATCAATCAGCAGGGACACGCTGTTCCAAACAGCCAGCGGGGGGGGCTAAGACACCATTTCAAATGGTCGGATGGCCCTGGTGGCTCCTAGCTGAGTGCCTTACCTCTCAGAGCGGGGACACGCTGTTCCATTCAGCCAGCGGGGACACGCTGTTCCGATTAGCGGGGACTCCTCTCTCACACCAGGTGCCGACTTCTTCATTGAGGTAAGTAGCGCTTGCAGTGTATAAGACGCACCTTTTTTTTTAGACCCAAAATTTGGGGGAAAAAGGTGCGTCTTATACATGGGGAAATACGGTAATTCAAAAAGTACTATATAATTTAAAGTCCATGCAATGAATTCTATCATTCTACAGATCATTACAAACACAGTAGAGAGATTACAATATACTGAGCTTCTGTAATGTATCCTACATTATATACTGTAATGAAAAAAGATCTTACAAAAAGTCCACAATTTAATAAATAATTATATAACACATTGACCATAAAGAATTTATGGAAACACCAGGGTGAAATCAGAAGTTTCTTAAAGGCAACTTATTGCAGGGCTAGTGATGGAAGTGACCCCAATACTGTGATTGCTGGACATAAAATCTTCACTGACTACTCCAAAAAATTGGCAATATTGTGCAGTTTATAGATAGATAATGAGGATTTTTACACATTGTACAATAACATTTTACCTACGGTGAATTTAGCTGCGACCATCACACAGTGTTTCAGGTAGGCTCTGCAGCGTGTATGACAGATACATTTATCATACAGACCACAGATCTCTATAACCTCATGCGTTTGGTGCAGCAGACTGGACAGCTGATAAAATGCTATTGTTTTATTGTATTACACTTCTTATCATAAGAGCAATATGCAGACTCACATACAGGACTAGGAAACAGACATACTGACTGATACACAGACAGGACTGGGGGGTAAATGTATCATACCCCGGTTTTCTCAACTCGCGGGAGAGCAGCGTCTTCGCAGCTTAAATTTAAAGCGGCGCTGCCTTGTAAAGGGAAAACCAGGGTATGATACATTTACCACTGGGAGACAGACAGGTACACAGTCAGGACTGTGAGACAGGCGGATGCGCGCACAGGACTGTGAGACAGGCGGATGCGCACTCAGGACTGTGAGACAGGCGGATGCGCGCACAGGACTGTGAGACAGGCGGATGTGCAGACTGGAAGGGGGGGGGGGACAGACAGATACACAGACACTTGGCACATAATTGATAGTTTCTGGAGCTGTTTCAACTTCTCACCTCTCCTTTTTTGCATACTTTACAGTGCGGAAAACTTTAATGTTTGACCCACATAATGGGGCTCATGTAGAGCTGGATGCAATACTAGTGTTTATGGAAGGTTTACGTCAGGGGTATACCAGCGTACATACATACATCTTTACCTTTGGTGTGCAGATGCAGCCAGTGTAATTTAATGCAGATTAAAAATGCAGAACAGAGCATATGACACATTTTTCAATAAAGACAGAACATGGTAAATAGATTGTTGCTTCTTATGTATGTGACTTTTCCTTACATATATATGGTGTATGAGTAGGGTAATGCTACATA
Organism: Mixophyes australis; assembly: GCA_036250195.1. Classification (NCBI taxonomy): domain Eukaryota; kingdom Metazoa; phylum Chordata; class Amphibia; order Anura; family Limnodynastidae; genus Mixophyes; species Mixophyes australis. The sequence continues at coordinate 95,793,799 of JAVHZZ010000011.1, read as the reverse complement.
AGCATTGAGTATGATTTGTGTACTGTAACTTTGTACTACCACTCTTTATGGTATTATTATTACACTCAAGTTTATTTCACTATTGTTATGTAAAAGTGTCCTCCTTCAGATCTGTCACAAGGTTTCCGCAGCGCCGTACACAGTAGAAATAGTGGACTATACAGGGTAAAATAGTACAGAACAATAAACACAAAGTACCAGAACTTCAGAAACTCCAGGCAGGGAAATACAGTAGAGAGGTGGAAGAACAGGTATGGAGACAGGAGGGAAGAGGAGCCCTACTCATACGAGCTTACATCCAATGTTCTGTCATAACATTGACACTGTTTACAAATATTAGTAGATAGTAAAAAGTAGATTATGTGCAAAAGAATAAAATTAGGCTTTTTTTGAAACAACTATTACTAACATAAAATAACTGAGAATGAAACCCTCCCAAAAAAATTCTCCAAGCACAATTGTTCAGAGCCCAGGCTGGTGGCCGTTAGATGGGAGAGGACAAACAGTATGGTCCTACCACCCCCCCATGCTGAAACCAGAACCAGCCTGTGGGCTATGATAGGTTAGGTTGTGAATTAAACATATATAGGATTACAATCTTGAAATAATAGCATAAAGAAAAAATGATACACTCACAGGCTATGTAAAAAATGATTTAATAATTATTATTATCAATTAAAATTATTTAGCTTCAAGAAGTTGCTAGACAAACACATCATTCCTCGGAATCCGTGCATGGAGACCCCATATTCAACAAGCAGCGCTCAAGTTGAATCAAGCTTTCATAACTCTCCAGTGAGGGCTAAAGAATGTCTGAACAATACCATCCTTATATAATCCTTACATTAAAGTGAATACTAATTCAATACGGGCTGTAGATGGCAGCATTATTCTAAGTATAACAGCTAAGTTAGCATTTTAAGCATTTCATAAATTCATTTGTTACTTCTAAAAAAACATTACAAAGTGTACTTAAGAATATGCAAATACTTGTAATATCCCTGTTCTAAAATCAACGTTAAGTTAATTTTGTAAATATTCATTGTCTGACTTAGTTCTAATTTGCCTAAAAAGCTGAGTTTGCAGGACATAGGCCAACGCTCTACTTTTAGGAACAACGTGGCCATAAAGAGAAGTAAAGAAAGTGAAAGAACAGCGGAAAATCAATGACAGACTCCATCTTGTTTCTTAATAAAAGTAAGTTGAATGCTATCAATACTACGGGGGGGGTACGAGTTTTCGGTGCGGAATATTCGGACACCGAGACGTCCTCCAACTAAAAAGACGAATCTGTAAAAAAACGATGTAAAGAAAAGCAGACTTACCTGTATTCCGAAGTTGCAGATGTCCGATTGGCGCAGGATGCTGACCGCAAGTGAGTCTGACTATTGAGTAGGGGTGTGCACCGGCCACTTTTCGTGTTTTGTGTTTTGGGTTCGGATTGGTTTTGCCAAAACACCCCACTAAAGGTTTTGGTTCTGATTTGGGGTTTTGGGTTCTGATTTTTTTTTTAAAAAGTGCAAAAATCCATATTTTTGGTTTTTTTTTCACTCCTACACACCGCAACCACCAACACCCTTGGACTCGCCTTGGGGATTTGTGATGCCATCTGTTTAGTAGGCAGAGTTGTTTGCTGTGTTGTTGATTACAGCTTAACTCACCTAAATTTTTTGTAGGGGGGGGAGGAGGGCTTAGATCCTTGGGTGAAGCTGAACCATTAGTCCTGAACACGGGCCAGGACCTAAGCAGTTCCTTGCCACTCCGTGTCGTAAATGGCATATTGGCAAGTTTACGTTTCTCCTCGGATGATTTTAATCTTTTTTTGCTAATTTTAGTGAACTTTGGCTTTTTGGATTTTACATGCCCTCTACTAGGAGATTGGGCATCGGCCTTGGCAGACGACGTTGATGGCATTTCATCGTCTATGTCATGACTAGTGGCAGCAGCTTCAGCATTGGGAGGAAGTGGTTCTTGATCTTTCCCTACTTTATCCTCCAAATTTTTGTACTCCATTATATGCAGCACAGGAGAGAGTACCCCTAAACCACACACACTCTGCAAAGCCTTTAAAAATGATATGCGGCACAGGAGAGTACCACTGGACTGGAGTTATACAGCGGTACCTATTTTTTTGTACTGCAGGAACAGTGAACGTAGTTTGAGATTGCAGTACCTATTTTTTTGGTACTGCAGGAACAGTGAACGTAGTTTGAGATTGCAGTACCTATTTTTTTGGTACTGCAGGAATAGTGAACGTATTTTGAGATTGCAGTACCTATTTTTTAGTACTGCAGGAACAGTGAACGTAGTTATAGATTGCACAGGACACAGCACCACTGGACTCAGCAGGACAGAGCACAGGACACAGCACCACTGGACTGAGCAGGACACCGCACAGCACAGCACGAGAAAGTGCAGAACAGAGGACCACCTAACACACCCTCCCTCTTCCCTGATCAATGCCTGAGTGAAGATGGCGGCGGCAAGCGGGGAATATAAAAAATCCGGATCTCGCGAGATCCGACGGTGGGATCCTGACGTTCAGCCTCGTTTTCAGTTTGGCCATCGGCGGGAATACCCGAACAGTGCTCGGATCGGGCTCTGATCCACACTGTTCGGGGGGGTTCGGATTGCCAGAATCCGAGTCCGCTCATCCCTACTACTGAGGTGTCTGTCAAGAGATTTGAACGTCAGTGCGACTTCTATTTCTTTTAATTTAAAGCGACAATGTCAAACCTCGCAGGTTAAGTGTCGAAACACTTAACCAAACTTTTTAAATTTTAAAGGAATAGAAGTCGCTTAATTATAAAGATATGTGAGCATCTTTTGACTACCCAAAAGGGTATACAGGCCCACATTTTACATTTTTGTCCAAAACGTGTTTTAGTACAAAGTATCACTGGTTCTATATAAAAACTAGAGATGGCCACTGACCCCCGTGTTTTGGTTTTGTTTTTGGATCTGGATTATCTTCGTGTTTTGGTTTTGGTTTTGCAAAACCGCCCTTGCATGTTTTGGCTTTGGTTTTGTTTGGTTTTGTTTTACTATTTTTGAAAAAGATACAATTTTTTGGTCTAAAATAACCTAATTTAGTGCTCCACCAGTTTCTTAGATAAGTGAGGTAACTCTAAAGCTAATAAATTATGAAAAAACAGTTTAATCCCTGGTAGGCCGTCCTTAATGCGAACACTTGTCTGCAAATTGTACAGTCAAACCTGGTTGTCTACCTCCTCCATCTTTGATTATTGGCAATGTAGCCATCGTCTTTGGGTGTATATTACACCCTACACTTGTAGTTGAATATAGAAAAAGCAGCCTGCACAGACTGTGGAGCTAGAAAGTAAAATTAAATGGACCACGGTACTTTGGTGGCTATCTATGCCCCCCCTCGCCCTCCACTTGTAGTTTAATATAAAAAAAGCAGCCTGCATAGACTGTAGAACTAGAAATTCGAATATACAAAGAAATGGACAAAGGCAGTTTGGTATCTGTCTGCATCAGATCCCCTCTCCACTAGGCGTAAAATAGAAAACTATTCAGCCGTTATATAATCTAGAATATAAATAGAAATTGAAAAAGGCAATTTGGTATCTGTCTGCATCATAATCATCAACATCCTCATTAGCGCCCTTGTCACCTCCATAAATCTCCCCCTCATCCTCTTCTATTTCCAAAGTGGCATCCTCAATTTGTGTATTACTGGCTACACTCGGGCTGTTCAGGTACACATCAGCAGAACTGCTGAAAGGGCCCTTCTTTATGGGTACACTAACAGAATGCTCACGATTAGACATACCACTGTTGGATGGACTCTCCACAGGGATTTGTGTAATTTGTGAATCCGAGCAAACATCATCCTCTAATGCCTTACTGTTATCTTGCAGCTCAGCTTTGACGCATAACAGTAGTTGTGCACCAATTGTAGGCTCAGTAACTTTTTGGGATCTGCCACTAATAGCCAAAGGTGAAGGCCTCATTCTCTCTTTGCCACTGCGTGTGTAGAATGGCATGTTGGCAATTTTTTTTTTATCGGCACTTAACTTTTGCTCAGTAACACTTCTTTTTCGCTTCAACACAGTAAAAAAAAAAATGGATTTTGTTTTTTGGACTGATTTCAAAACACTCTGTAGTTTGACATCGCCTTGCCCAGATGACGTACTGGGAACACTAACATCAGGACTGGTGACAGAACCTGGTTGCTCATTCTGATCATATGTGGACTGCTTTGAATCCATTCTGAGCGCAAAGCACTTGTAGTGGTAAAAATTATTTGGTAGATACTGCTGACAGATATGACTTTTGACAGCCGGAAATATCTATGCACAATTAAGGGGGACACACCAAAAGCACTGAGGAGTGCTAAAATATATTTGGTAAGATGCTGCTGACAGATCTGACTTTTGACAGCCAGAAATATTTATGCACAATTATGGGGGACACCCCAAAAGCACTGGGGAGTGCCAAATATTAAAACAAAATTATAAACCTCTACCCTCCTCTCTTCTTTAGCGATTTTTGTTAGAGCAATTGCAAGAAGAATATTGTATTCTCTGTCCCTGCTCTAATCAGCCTGTGACTACACCCTGCTCTCTCCCTCTGTCAAATGGCGATGGATTGCTGTGGAGGCGGATATTTATAATCTTCAAGTATCGCGAGAACCGAGATCCGACGATGTCACGATGACGTTCGGCCTCGATTTCGATTCGGAGCAGCTCGGTACTCGGATACCCAAAGTTCGGGTGGGTTCGGTTCTCGAGGAACCGAACCCGCCCATCTTTAATAAAAACTTTAAAAAGTATTATTGATTTGAAAACAATGAGGGTAGAACAAGTCCTTAAGGGCAGCAGAGGTAACCACCACAGGAAAATCTCGCAAAGGATTTTAAACACTATCCCTGGAGGTCTTAATTTGGAAATATCTTTAGCTGCTCTCTTAGGATATCCCACTACCACATGTTGTAAAGCATTTTTAATGCTCATTTTTTTTAGGAAATGGGCTTTATATGGCTTAGTTTTTAAACTGTCTTCAAAGTATATGTGTGTGTGTGTGTGTATATATATGTATATGTGTATGTATATGTGTGTATATGTGTGTGTGTATATATATATATATATATATATATATGTATATGTTAACCCGTGCATGATACTCATGCATTCTAGTCAAATCAAGCTACTTAAGGTGTTAAAAAGGTTCTTGTCATGCATTTGGGCCATAGCCCAGGCCTCAACCACCAACCACTCCCCACTCTCACCCCCGGCAACTACCAACCACTCCCAACTGTCACTTCTCCTTCAAGAAATATATATATATATTTTTTTAAATCTTTATAAACACTTTTAACAATAAACAAATTAAAAACATCTTAGTATACCAAATTTCAGCCCTTTCTGATTTTTTTTTTCCACACACACTAAGAATTTAGTAGGTCAGTGTATAACTCCGACCAGCAGGTGGCGCTGCAGCTTGGTTTTATTTTTTACACACACACACACAGACAGACAGACTAACACACGCCACTAGACATTTATATATTAGATAGATATATATATATATATATATATATATATATATATATATATATATATATATATATATGTGTGTGTTATGGTGTGGCTATTTTATATGTATTTATTTCTATTTAACATAGTGTATATATAGATATATCCTATATATATCTCTCTATTTATCTGCAGATATATTATTTCAGGCTTGCAATTGGTTGGTTCATAAAAGGGGCGAAATTACTTCTAGTCCAATCATACATTATATAAACACATTTATCCCGTATGTGCATATGACTGGCTCATAGGTTTTTAAAAGGGGATCTATTTTACTACGGTCCAAGAAATATATCTATGCAATAATGAATATACTATATACACAGATGTATAATCTTAGCACTTTGACTGTGAAAATTTTGTCCAAACCTTTGCAATCTGACATAAATATATTTGTATGCAGTTTTGCTATATATCTATAGTTTTAATGATTCCAAAAAAGTAATTTGACACGGAAACTCAGTTCTTTTTTTAATAATTATTTATTTACAGTTATACAGATTACAAGATGAAAAACACAATAATTCTAATTATTTATACTTCCTTGCACAACAGGAGACACAAAACAAGAATATAATGCAACACTGAACAGTTAATATGCACTGTCATTCACTGCTAATTTAAGGAGGCTCTGTCTGTACATTGCTCTTTACAAAGCCTACAACAGTGTGCAGCCACCGCTTCTTTAAATTACCACCTTAACAGCCAGAATTACAGTGGGGAACTTGAAACTGACGTCATTGTAGCCTGCCGGGATGTTTCTTCATCAGAGCTGTTTCCAGTGTCGTTTTCAAGCTGTCAGTGTTATAAGCCTGTCGTGGATTACACCTCAGGTGTAATCATGTCGGCCTCTTCACAGTCGTTGTTGTCACTATCGTTAGAAGGTACCCCACCCCTTCAATGCAATAGTATAGGTTTATTTGTGGTCTGATGCAAACAAAGATATATAGAAGTCTTAACCCTAGAATATAGATAATACAAAAGGTAACTATATACAAAATGGGACAAGTAAAATGCACTGGTGACTGTGGTACACAATGTATAAATGGGCCAGGTCACCAACCAGTGTCAGGGCGGACAGCTTAACGGGTTGGAATGGTAACAAGCAGAGGTCAACATATGAAGCATTCTGAAAGAATGGTAACAAGCAGAGGTTGGTCCTGATGGCACGAAATATGACCAGTTACTAGCAGAGGTGGAGGCAAGCAGCAGACACAATCAAAGAGGCAGGCAAAGGTCATCATGGGCAACAGAAAGGGTAGTTAGTAAAGAGCAGATTTTGATGCAGACAAAATCAAGTGGTCAAACACAAGCCGGGGTCAGTAACAAAGACAGGAACATGAGACAGAGCACAACTACCCAGACTAGCAAATGCTAAAACAAAGTAACGAGCAAGGTGTAACATGTGAATGAGGGAATGTCCAGACAACCAATTCACGAGCTGAGAAGC